>PDGT01000007.1:2891503-2926593 GCA_003671415.1 Megathymus violae
GCCGCCATATCCGTGCGCACACAAACAATGATTGGGCGCTACACACTTGCCATGTACGCAATTCTCGACGCACACAGGAACACACTGCTCTGCCTGAGCGTCTGCCGCATAACCGGGGCAACATTCCTCTACTGGCCTCTGCTTCACTAGGGTTTGCGTTTTAAATACCGGTCTAAACTTTATCTTATATTTTGAACACCGAAACGGTATATTAAAACACCAGGCATATTCTTTCACTTGATAAGCCTCTTGTTCTGAGACGCGAATAGTTGTTATATATCTGAAATAAAAAAAAAAATCTAATTTAAATTTAGTGCAAAAGTTTAAAATTTTCTACTTTATGTATCTTTTGTATGCTATGTGACATACACATAAAAATAATTGTACCAACTTAACGTTACAACGTGTTAGCAATAAAGGTGTAGTGACGTGAGACTTTCTTTACTGTGACTAATATCGAAGTCTACCAGAGTTGTTAAGGGTCATAGTGACCACCACATTCAGAGATGGTGTAAAGCTTCATCATATTATTGAAACAGCAAAAACAAATCGCAACGAAATGTTTAAATAACACAAAGTAATAATATGTAATTATTTTTTTTACGCAATCTAAACACCCCCATTTAATTAGACCACAAGAAAGACCAGTGACCCTGCCTGCCCAGCGAGGGCCCCGGGTTCGATTCCAGATCGGCAATAAAAACTTCACTATCACCATTCATCTTTCACATGACAAATGTTAAAACGCTCATACATATGTACATATATATACGAGAAAATATTGACATATCACAATGTGGTTATAATATTATTACTTGATGAATAACAGCGGTCATTGCAGCGAGCAATCAGCCACCCCTGCATTCAGAAGCAAATACCGAACAATAAACAAAGCATAACAAAACACAATGCCTGTAATTTTTTCATTATGATAAATATAAGTCGACCTTTTCAAGAGGAAATACCATCAAGTTTCACTTTATGTCCAATCAAATGAATTTGATTTACAATTTCGGATCTAAAAGGGAACCTTCCTTTGATTCGAAGCAATCTGCCCTGCTTGTCCTGCACCATACCGAACAACGAACGAGGCTATGCCGTCAGCTCCTAGCTGGTGACAAGGTTCCTTATCTGCCCGGCTGGTTACCATACTCACAGATTCGAATATAAAATATTCTTATCCTGGCATTGAATATCGGAAATCTCATTAAGAAAGATGGTGTTCCGGATCCTTTTTGGCCGAAAAGGCGGCGTCGATACCTTGGTTTTTACGAATGCTCATTGTCGGCGATGATAGTATTGTCAGTAATCAACTCACAAATATCATTAGGCCAACAGTTAATGAAATTATGAACTTCGGAAAAGTATCATAATGACGTAGTACTTAGCTACTTATAATTAAGTATATTATGAGTAATATGAGAACAATATTGACAATGCGTTATCATAACAATTTTATCAGTAAAAAACAACGAATTAAAACAATCCAAGTGCATCACAAATAAATTTGCGTAACGAGTAGGTATATCTTCATGACGTAGCTCTACAAATTGGTTCAATTGGATGTCGGTACTCAGTACAGGGGAGCCAGTCCCTGTGATAGGAAATATTATGTTATATTCAAAATAAGAACATACGTTGTAATATTGTCTTCTATAAATTTCTGGGTGTTTATTCAAAAGTGAGCGGTCCGTTGCTGCTTTTTTCTCCATCACCAAAGAGACCATCAGGAATTATTAAGAGATTAGCAACCAACGCAAACATCGTAAATTGTAATGCCGCTCGAAGGTCTGTGTCACGGTTAAACGATTTTTTAATTATAATAACCTTACCCGTCGCTACGAGACATACCAACTCTCCAAGAACCCGACGCTTTATGCAAAGTATGCTAGTAACTGGCTCCAACAACGCGGACTTGAGCAGCTTCGTGTTGGTGTGGGACACTCTAAGCCACCTCAATTACGATGAGAGAAAAGTGAAAGTGCAATTTACGGTCTTTATAGAAGTATTTAACTGTAAAACAGTTGAAGTTTTAATAAAGGAATTTTTGAAGGATTGTGACAACTGCAAATTTATATTGTCAGTCAAATTTAGGAAGGTAAAGTGCGAAGGTTCTATGCGCAGGTAACAAAAGGAATCGTTGTATGATAGACTTGATTAACAACAACATAATGCAACATTACTGGACAATTGTCAAGAAAAATTCTGGTCGCTTCATTTATCACAAATATGATATGGTACGATTGAAATATGTAAAAAATCAGTGAGCTGACTCTTTATTGGTAAAAATGCTGAAATAACGTATAAATATAACAGTATGCGCAAGCAAGACTTGCTGTCACCGTTTTTGTGAATATCTGTATCTATACATTATATTCTACTCACGATTCCTGTCGGGTACAGACGTTAGGGCCCTCCAGCAGTGCGTGAATCCCAGCGGCCAGTGCCAGCAGCACTCCAACCGACCGCAACATCGCAATTTCCGTTTACACAGTTCCACGTCGAGTCTCCATAACAAATCTATTGTTTTCGCGTATTTACATCACAACGACCATTGAACCGCACTGCAAAATTTCCTCGTCGTACACCGCAATTTGTCTTACGTTTGTTAAATGTCTGGAACAATGATACACTCGCATTGGTAAGTACTATTATCAGCATACTACTGAAATACGTCAATAAAGCATTCAAATACATTGTTTAATTGTACTTATTACATGTTATCCTATCCTGCTCTCTTACTTGGTACAGATAAGCTTCATAACACAAACATTACTAAGTTCATGGAAGACGTATAGTTATGCCGTTTATTGCGAGTCATACGCTCATAATATGCTCGATTATGATACGGATATATAAATTTTTATATCGACATTATAGTACAAGAAACTCACCTAGTATGTGTTCTTGACATTACCACGGCCCATGACTGCAGGATAGCAATTTTTTTAAGATCTTATTTATGAACTACTGACTAAACAGTAAATGCAAAAGCACTAGGCCGTTCTAACCAATTATATTAAACTACAATCTATTCTAAGTATTATTTAAACACCAGCCATGTCTACCGTAAATCGACTCGGCTGTACCATAATATTGTCAATTCATCAAATTTTACACGAAAATGCAAAGTGTAAATACAATGGTTAAAACTAAATTGAAGTGTTTTAACAATTATGAATTTCTTATTAGATTAAATATTTCATGACAGCACAACGGCATACAGTAAGCTTGTTAGCATATACATATGAATAATTTAGACATACTTAAATAATGAAATAAATATTAATTTAAAAAACATGAACGTATTTAGGCAGAACAATTTAAGAAAAAGTAAGTAGAAACTCTATTCTGGACACATTAAAAAAGTAAGGAGGACTAAAATAGCAATTACGCTTTACCTAAAGTATTTCAGGCCATATTGGGGCGGCCTAGAATACTCCCTCAATCCCATGCTGGTAGTAAAGAGTGTCGTAAGAAGCGACAGAAGCCAGCCCGCTTGGTGGTAGAACTTCGCATAAGGATTATATTATCAGTATTATTATTAAGTCATTAATATTATTAGTGATATTATTATCTTTCCGTGAAGCCTGCCTGGCTAGCTACCACCCTTCTGCTCGAGTCAGCCGCCAAACGACTCGTCGTGTTCCGGGTGGGGGCTTGAGAGCCAGCACATTCTTTCTTACCTTCTTCTCATTTCCTAGCCGATAACGCATCAGTGATACCTTTGGTCTTGTTAATGTCCATGGGCGACGGTGACCACTTACCATCAGGTGGCTCGTCTGCTCATTTGTCGGCTTTTAACATAAAAAAAAAGTTTCAAATGTTGGTCATTATATCCGTATTTCATAAAGATAATTTTGAAAACTGAAATTTATGTAACTGCACTCCCTAATTGTGACTTGGCAGTGCTAACGAGCGCACAATGCGTTTTTGATTCCATTGTTGCCGCTTCTTTGAAAATGATGATTTAAAAAACGAACACTGGACTGCCAAAAACACATTACGACAACGATGAATTGAAAACGATAATGGAAGTAGCACCATCAGAATCTACATGAGAGTTAGCAGTAGTCTTGAGTATAAGCGATAAACAAGAAGCCCATCAGCAAACATCCGTCGAGGAATGCATTAAATTACTCGACCGGTACAGTAATATACTGAATAATCGTATTGTTACTTACGATGACAAATGGATCCTGTACGAAAATACCCGGAAGCCTTCAATACAACAGCTAAGGCCAGGAGATTAGCCACAACTTTCCTCAAGAGAAAGTTGATTTAAATAAGTTATTTTTAGAGAAAATGTATTGGTGTTACCAGTAATCCATAACAATTTCTTGGAATTTAGGGATGGAACAGCTTAGCAACAAACAACCAATACTGATAATTTCGTTCGTATCCACTGCTCTTTCGGGCCAAAGCCCGACAAAACAAACACTGTATAACAGTTGATCGCTAGATTTGAGGAACTGCCACTGGTAACTGTCAGTCATCAAAAGACCTTGCTTCAACTGATTTCCTTTTTTTCGGCATTTAGAAAACTCCTTTTAGAAAAAAAAAAAACAATTCCGTTAAGGCTACCCAAACGGTGTTCAAACAATTTATCGATTTTCGTCCCTAGGATTTCTTTATCAAATGGTTTAATGTAATTCTCATAAAATAGCGAAAGTACAAAGCGGCAATGCATTCTTCTTTTAAACAAATATATAAGTAAAAAAATATATTTTCTTTTTCGACATAAAATGAAAATGTCATAATTAGGAATTTATACTAATAAATAAAATTGGAGTGTCTGTTTGTAATATTAAAATAACCGCTTTTTACTACATGCATATGAATGTATATAAGGTACAAATACCAAAATAACATTTTTTACAATTTTTCTGTCTGTCTGTTTGTTCCGGCTAATCTATGAAACGGCTGGACCGATTTTGACGGAACTTTCACTGGCACGTAGCTGATGTAATAAGGGGTAACTAAGGCTACTTTTATTGGTACTAAATAACTTTTTTGTTAAATTCCACGCGGCCGAAGTCGCGGACACAACTAGTGTTATATATAAATTTATAAAGTTAATTTTAAAGGAAGGTTGGAGTCGTTACTTTGGTTTACTTGTTTATAATTATATTTAAAAATATATCCAACATAGGGACCAGTGTGGTAATAAATAATAATCAATCCCCAAGGAGACTTTAGCAGAGAATAATAATGATTTGTCTTTGTTTGTCAACTAGAGGAAAGGTCTTCCAAACCTAAAGATAATTTTGGAAAAAGATCATATTAAACACTAGACGAGTATCTATCTAACTGTTTCGACCCGTACCAGGAGAACAAATTATTATCATAGTTTTGCATTTACTTTTACAACTTGTAACTCTTAAATTGAATGAATTGGTCGAATCTAAAAATATCACAGATGGCAAATTAGGTCGGTAAGTACGCAAAATAATTAAAAGCAATTCGACTCAAACTACTATATAATCTCAAACCAAGAATTGTAATAATTAACCTTGTGTAATAGCAAGTACATACCTATTTGTATTTATTTACATTTATGCAATGTCTGCATTACATTGCGATGAAACATCGGTATTTCGAAACAATCATACATTTACAAATACTTCAGTTCTTTATTATAATGACAGGACAGATATAACAAAATATTGACCTGCTCTTAAAATACAAATGTTTAATTGTCCCGAAAAAAAAATTAATATCTTTTCTGTTACGCTGGGATTTGTATGACAAGAAAAATTGAGGCGACAACAAATGACAAAGGTTCGAATAGATCACCATGAAGAATCAACAATCCTACTCTGACTTACCGTAACTATCAGGTACCTTCTCACTCGACTATTGGTAGTTTCTAGCACCCCACCACCTTAACTTGCGTACAGATTCACTAACCTCACTCTTTGTAAATTGCTCAGGAATTGGACGCGAAAGACACCTATTATTTATGTCTAAAATTCCTGCCAACAGTACAATTGACTATTTTACATGAATGACGTGAGACCGCCGATACCAGCAGAGATAGAGCAGGTGCAGCAGAGGACTACTTCTCACTTCATTTGCAAATTTAGAAAATACCTAGTTACACATAATGATAATATAATTAACAACGCACTGTTTGTGTATGGCCGAGTTACTATTTATATTTGTGCAAAGTTGCACACTTAAGATAAAAATAATCCAAGAGGCATGCATGGTTGTTGAGTGAAATTTTATCGATAATTATTAAATAAGATTAAAGCCTGATTTTAATTTACGCAACTTTACGGTGTTACGAATCCGTACCGAGCAGTAAATAAATAACTGTCCACTAATATACACTACTGCACGATGTATCAATGCCAACAGTAGTAAATGATTGAGTTGGTATATGAATGTGTGCTTGCCAGATGTTTTGTTTTTATTAAGCCATCCAATATTTTACATGCAGGAATACCGTTTTTTGTTATAGCAATAGACAACATAATTATAGATAGATCATAGTTCATCACCATATTGTTGCCATTATTTTACTACTACTAATACCATAGTCATACTGATTGAAACGTAAATTGACATATTGAGATAGGTTATCTATTATATATCTGTTATAAAATACTTTGTTTACAATTATCCTATGGTATTTACCTATCATGCAACTACTTGTGACTATATTTGGTATTGTTCGCCTAGTAGTTGAAATTAAACCAAAATGATTATATACACTACCGGTCAAAAGTTTGAGACCACTAATAAAAGATTTTTGTTATTAGTAAATATTCTTAAAATATTGGTGATAAAAAGTAATCTGCACACCTGCATATTCTATTGTTTTTAAAGATTGCCTAAAAGCTAATTCTTTTGTATATAAGCCAAGGAAAGGGCCATAAACCAGCATTGTTTCCAAACTGCAATGTGAGCCGAAGAAGAGCTAGTCCGATAATCGATTGTAAAAATTTTATTACCTCATTACCGCAGCTGACACTTCGTTTTTTTTTACATCATCTTACAATGCGATTGTTCTATATTTTTAAAATATGTTTTTAAGTTTATTTTAACCCCTATATTTTCATGGTTATCTACGAATATCCGCTGTTAGTCTGATTTTGTGATTCCTACAGTCAAGACGTCTCTAAAATGGGAAAAGTTTGCGAAATTAGTATCGAAACGCGATCTGCCATCGTTGTTCTCCATAATGAAGGCAAATCTGAACGTGAGATTGCATCTCAACTCAAGTTATCAAAGACTTGTGTTCATCGCACTATTGTGCGGTACAAACAAACTGGCAGTAATCAAGATCGTCCGCGCTCCGGGAGACCAAGAGCTACGACTTCTAGTTAAGACAAATTTATTGTGGTAACCAGCAAGCGAAACAGACGCCTAACAGCCCCAGAAATCCGCGTTGAAGTCAACAAATCTCGGGAAAAACCTGTGTCAGTGTCTACAGTGAAAAGACGATTGCGAGACGCCAAGTTGTATGGTCGCGTTGCTGTTCGAAAACCTCTTCTAAAACCGCAGAATAAGAAAAAACGGTTGCAGTGGGCCCTAGCCCATCGAGACTGGACCGAAGAAGATTTCAAAAAAGTACTTTGGAGTGACGAATCTAAATTTGAAATATTTGGTTCAAAAAGAAGAATTTTTGTTCGACGTTCCGCCGAAGAAAAGATGATGCCACAGTGTGTAGTCCCGACTGTCAAGCATGGTGGCGGATCTGTTATGGTCTGGGGTTGTTTCTCAGGCTATGGGACTGGAAATCTGGTCCAAATTAAAGGAATTATGAAAAAGGAGGAGTATAAAGTAATTTTGGAGAAAAATGCTATTCCCTCCGGACTAAAGTTAATCGGCAAAGCATTTATTTTCCAACAAGATAATGATCCAAAGCATAGTTCAAAATTATGTAGGGGCTATTTAGACGAGAAACAGTCAGAAAAAGTGTTGGAAAACATGACATGGCCACCCCAAAGTCCCGATCTTAACCCCATAGAGCTTTTGTGGGAAGAACTTGACCGAAACGTTCGGGAACAATGTCCTTCTTCACAGCAGGCCATGTGGAATGCCTTAGAAGACAGCTGGAAGAATATCTCGCAAGAGACAATAAATAAGTTAATTGCTCGCATGCCAAGATTGGTAAAACAAATAATAAAATGCAAAGGAGGATATTTTGATGAAAAGTCTGTGTAAACTCTCTTGTTTGTATTTTCTTTAGTATTTTAGTATTATCTTTTGTATTCGTAGTTTTTTAATTTTAAATATTGTGTATAACATGGAAATAAAAACTGTATTTCATAATGATTTAAATATGTTGACTTTTATTTGTTTTCTTAATTTTTTTATAGTGGTCTCAAACTTATGACCGGTAGTGTATTATATTCAGTTTCCAAAAAAAAAATATCAATAATACTGAAGCTTGTTAGTAAAAAAATTAAGAAAATGAAATAAACAGAGGAGGAAATAGAACAAAACTGTTTTATATTTGCCTATTAATGCATAGATAAACCAAAATCAAATTACATTTATATTTGTACAGCATAGAAGTATTTGTTAATTTAATTGATTACCAAAGTTGGTGTAGCCATGAATCAATCAAGAATATCATGGGATGTAAAAATGATAGCGGTTTTGTTATCAAGAGACAATAAAACTTTAGTCAGTAACAATTATATATATAATTTGACTGGGTGCTTATTAAATTTATCATCCAACCAACTTTTCCAGTGGCTTATCTAAACTTGTGTTAGTTTTATTATTGTAAGATATTTTTGTTATGGATTTTTTAAGGAGTATTTTTGTCTACATTCTGGTTCAGTCTAGTCAGTTTCACTGGAGTTGGTAGAGGTACCGATTACAACAATATCACTCTTGACTCTTGGCAACATACCTTTTTCAAGAAATGTAATAAAAACAATAAAACAACCTTAAAGTATACAACATACAAAAAATAACCTTACGCCACTAAACTATACAAAACTATAAAAAAGACACTACTGACTGAAAAAAATGTTGTCTAATCAATTACAAGTATGACTGTTGACTATGCAAAATCATTAACCAAATGACAAAAAAAATTATGTTATTGCTGTTTGTTGACATTCATTCTTATTACATTCTTGTTCGGTGGGCGGTCTGTGGATGTGTTCTCAGTACTCTCTCTGTTCAGTTTGTGTGTGAGTTGTTTTGTGGTAACCCTTCTGACTTTTGCTAGACTTACTGAAACCTACATTGTTTTCCTACACAATTGACCTTAGCTCGTATGTATTCCTAAAAACTTAAAATAAGGTAAACATTAAATGGTATTAGTTGCAAAAGAAAGGAGAAAAAGAAAATTTATTTACATAATTTGCAGAACATACAAAATGTTAAAATCATATGGGTTATTGCAAAATTGTGTTTAAGTGTAGTTATAACCTTCCTTTTAAAAATAATACATAAAATATACTTATGAGAATAAAGACACCTCACACCTCAAATATAAAACAACTTCGATTTATTATCGGATTCGTTAATAGATTACCTTCAAAAAATAAGACAAATTTTACTTGAACATAGAAATTAGTAATCACATAAAAACTGAAAACAAGTAAATATTTAATAATTATATCAAATTGAATTCAGTAAAAAGTTCAGCACAGCTAGCAAACTTGTCATTCGAAGTGAACTAGTTTGATTCTAACTTATATTTTAAGATTTGTCAACATTAATAGATGTGAGCCATAACGTTGAGCGGTTTAAGTTTTCTTGAATTCATACGTAAATATAAACTCTGAAACAATTACGAAAATAATATTGGAAAATATATTTTTTTTTGAAATATTTTTATCCAGTGACCTACTTATTTCGATTAATAGGAAACATCCACAAGTCATTTTATCCAAAGTACAATTTCAAATGTTTAATAAAAAAAACTATTTTCATTTAAATTACTTACCCGGAAATAATCTCAGAACACTTTGTTTCTAGAAGAGCTGCTGTGATTCACTACCTACACTATTTAACACCAACAAAGGTACTATTAAAAAAACTTAAATAAAACTAAAATTCATGATGGTAATCAAAATCTTAAATTCATATTATATTAAAATTTAATTAATGTAAATTAATATTGATTTGAATAATTAAAAATTAAAGTTCAGGCAAAAATCTACAAAAACATTGATTCAACTCTTTTTTTATTTATAACTCGCCACAGACTAATTGCGGCTACTGTCCACAGAATATTGATACTCAATGATAGCATAGCTACGTTCTATTTTAGTTATAGTTTGTATTTTGAATATAGAATATAATATAAAACATCACGGTTATTTTGTATTTAGCTATGAATTATGCAATTTATTGCACCAATGTTTCCCTTATATCAGGAAACCTTACTAAAAGTCAAAAATTAGAAGTGGTGTATATCAATTCATTTTAAATCAATAGTTGCGGTGGTACTTTGCTTATGAAAATTACATATCAAATAGTTACAGTTAGTAATACCGATAAAATATATTTGAGATCACACACAAAAAATTAACAGAAGTATCTATTTTACTAATGTAACGATCAAAATTTTAAATACTACTTCCTAAAATAAAATTAGCTTCTATAGTAGTTTAATATTTCTTATTTATATGTTGGAGATGGACAATAGCATCATGGTCAGACATCTAGGCGAGTGAATACTCAGTAATTCGAGCACAGTAATGTTTCCATAAAAATTCACTGTTAACGATAATTGTTAGTACAACCGAAACATGTAACATATTCCAGAAAAATGCATTAGTCTTCAGCATGGTTGAAGTGAGGCCTGCTATAACACTTGTCCTTTAGCTAAGCTCCGATATTGAACGAGTTGCCCAGTGTTGAGTCATAGCAATATTCTAAGGTACTTTGTGCAATTTCTTGCTATCGCTTCGGTCACGTGCCACGTTCCATTTTGTGTGTAGATTCATGTGTATGTAGCTTAGTTATGTACCTTAGAGTAGAATTTTTTTTTTCCAGAAGTGACAGCGTTAATTTTTTTTATTTAGAAATAAAAATCTTAAACATTGTTATCGTTAACTTTAAAGTAGACCGTGTCTCAATATTAACATGTTAGTAGGCACATTTGTATTTTGCATATTTAGCATCGCACTAGCACGCACCCTCTTATAATATATCATTTATGAGCACGCATCAGGTCACGTCAAGAGTAGCTAGTGTATTTGTAGTAATATATCGATATAATCTGTTGTTAAACTGTCAACCAACTGTTAAACTGTCAAAGCCTACAACAAACTGTACTGTACCATAGTCCCAGTGTTGCCAATTCTACGTCTTTTATGTAGATCTACGTATTTTAAGCCTTTCCTGCAAACCTACGAACTTTAGTCCCAGAATCTACGTATTTTCTATCAAAATTGTCCAAATTTGTAAAATAGACAAAGGGGGATAATTTCTTTTACTTTCGCGAAAAAAGTTAATAAACGTTCGTTTCATACTAACGCACACTCGCCTCGCCTTTCAACACGTCGTGCCATTCTTTTAAAAACAAAGTGTCATTGAAAAATTTAAGGTTTTTAAAACCTGACGCATTGCTCAAATTTAACACGTTCTGTAACGTGTATAGCCCATTTAAAGCAAATGTTTCAGGCAATATGTTTATCATGAACTTCACATATTTATCTTACTTAGTTTTCAAATAACTTATTTTCAGGATTATGTCCAAAAAAAAATGTCACTAAATAAGACCGGGAAGCAGACAGAGAAGAAAATAAAAATTGCATAATTTAAATCCTTTGAGGATGACTCTAAAAGTAGCAAACTTTTTTAAATGATCTACAAGTTAATTCCTAGTTTTTTTTTGTTTGCAATTTTTATTTATTTATTGTTTCTCTGCTGTCTGCTACTTTTAAGGCCATATAAATTGTCGTTTTATTCACTTTTACCTACCCTACTCTCTTGATTTCACTCAGAAAAAAATTACGTAGATCTACGTATTTTCAATATTGAAATTTTACTATTTCTACGTAATTTTCTAATCTGGCCTACGCCTTTTTCAAAATCCGAGTTGGCGACACTGCATAGTCCATACATCCATTCATTATATACTAATGTACTCTGTGATCCACCCATATATCATTGTTATTGTTGATAGCGAACAGTAACAGCGTAGAAAAAAATCCGTAGAATATAATTAAAATCGCAGTTGGCTACTATAATAGCTTAATTTACAAGGGCTACAAAGAGACTAATAAACATGGATTCTGCATCTATTGTTAGCTTTAACAATGATTCTACTTATCAAACAACACTCAAAGGAGACTATAACAACATCAACGTTCATGAATTGGCTTTACATGCAATGCGAGATCGATGTTTGCTACTACAGCGAAGAATAAACACCCTTGAAAATGATAACATGCGTCTAAAACTTGATGCGTCAAAAGCAGATAATGCACATTATATGCCTTTGCAAGACGATGAAAAGTTCTCGCTTCATCAAAAAATTGCTGAACTTAATAAACAGAAGTCGCAGCTTATGCACCATGTATTCATGGTATCATGTGAAAATAAAAATTTGTGGACTAAACTGGCCACTGCAAAGGGACCTGATAAATTAAAAGAGCCAAAAAAGCCCCTGGTTCGCACCAACACATACATTCACAGTACTCCTAAAACTAGTGTGAATTACCAAGAAAAATTTTCAGAATCTAGTTTAGAGGAGATTTCTTTAAAACTTATAAATAGTTACATACAAGAAAAGTCTCAATTGGTTGAACAATATGAACAAATGTCACAATTACAAGACATAGATGATGATATTTTGAATATAGATTCTATTGGTTTTGCATACTTAGAAGATCCTGCTACTGATTCTCTGAAAGAAATACTCTGTCAAACAGAAAAATTACAATCCTTAAAAAATGAGTTGGTTCAACAAGAAAACAATTTGAAGCTTGTGATTTCCAAAATAGAAACTGTATTAAAGGGTATGTCAGTAATTCTAAGCATAATTTTAATATGTCCAGTGTTTTGAATATTGGTCCTATACTAATTTTGTGGTTGCATCCAGAATATATATTCCTAAATTTTATAAAGCTTCACTTAAATTGTTAAAAAACAAATTGCACTTAAAGGTAACAAAAATTATAGCAGTATTCTATTGTTAAGTTCGAGGTAATTTCGCTATTGTAATTAAAATATAAGTAATAAACTTGGTCTTCAATTTATTATATATGATATCAAAGTCTATATATAATCTTAACTATCATAATTTTGTCATTTTTTTAATTTAAATAATAAAACCATCCAATGAGAAAAAAGTATAACACATATATTGTTGCTTTGGTGGTAAGATGGGTCAATATATATTTATGTTTAAAATGATGTAAATAGACTAGTAGGATAATAAAACAACAATTTCTATGGTGGTGAATAAAGGTAACTGCCAAACTACATTGTTACAAAACATTTTTAATGGTGAGAAGTGTCAAGTGCAAAACAACAATTAGCTATAAAACTAGCAGGATAACAAAGTATTATAATTCAACAACGAGGCAAGAAGCCTATTTTCCCCATGTGCCTCCGTTTTTATCAAAATTCAAGTAACAGTTTGGAATTCACTATCAAATTCTTAGTTTTTTGGTTTACCCTTGCCATTTAATTGCCCATTATCTCATACCATGTTATATATGTGGGTAGACTCTTTTCATGTCTAAGGCAACAATATCCTGTTGTTAGTTTGGAACATGTAATGCTTTTGTATAATACTAAACATATCACTGTTGTGTCTAATATTGCAGATGGTTATAAATGCCCATCATGTGCTGCAAATAATGCAAAAGTTTCAAGACTAGAACATAAGGAAATAGAAACAAGCGACAGTCTCACAAATTGGAATACACCATTGGATTCCAATAACTATAATAATAATTTTAAGGAATTAAATTCCACTACTGGTAGTAAAAATGTTTCTGAAAATACTGATAAGGATATTGACTACATTCCATTTGATAAGATTTGCCCGATGTGTGGTGAAACATTCCAGAAAGAAGTCACATTTGCAGATTTTCAGTCTCATGTCGAAAGTCATTTCATAGGTGATATTGAAGAAGACTCTATATCAGATAACTTTGATAATTCTCCGAGTTCCTTTGATAATATACTTTAATTTATTTTTAATATTAGATAAGTAGTAATAAATGAATGCTAGGTAAGTAAGGTAGGTAAGTTTATAATGTATCAATACTTAAATCAAATTTTATGAAAACACAGCATCAGGAATCCAATGACATTTTGTATTAATTTAATATATAAGAATTAGTTAAGAAAGCAATATACATTTACAGTTGCAATTTTGAAACCTGTTAAAACATATCCCAAGCTATATAAATGATAGTGTGCCCATTTGGTGTGAATAATGGTTCTTAATATGACATATTTTAATTTGGTGGTATTTTAATTAATATTCGTTACTTTAACTTTCCTGATAAAAGAATAAGTTGGTCTGGAAACATTATCTGAAGTTGACAACCAAGACGCTGTCGCCACACGTATAATTGTTGCGGCGATGCGACGAGTGGCTGAATGCGTGCGATACATAATTACATTGCTGCGAGCCTGTCGCTAATAAAGACGCGCCCGTCGTGCGCTCGCTGCTGAACGTGGCGCTTTCGCAGCTGTCAAACGCAGTCGCCCTGTCCGTCTCATTTCGGCGTTGTTAACAAAGCGTCATGAACATAACGCTGTCATTCCATTAAGAGTCGTTGCAGACACTGTAATTCCGTGTCAATTTTAAAAGAACTCTTTGAGTTATATATACATATATATATTTATCAGCGGCAGATTTTCTCTAAAGCCTAATATTTCCATTTAGCAGTAATAAATCTCTAGCTCAAATGCAATTAGTATTTGTTATTAAAAAATACTTAAATTATTAGTTATGCTCCATGTCTCTAGATATTATTCTTATATTCATAATACCTTACACTAAGGTTGCCAGTAAGAAATCACTTTAGGGATTAAAACACCTGCACTATTGGGTGAATATTTCATTTCGTGCATATTACGCGTCAGACGATAAATAATATATAAAATATTGATAGAATTAAAACCTAATATTATTTTCGTATAGTTTACATGAGTCTTTACTAGGTGCAATCGTTAAAAAAGAAAATTTTTAATTAAAACAACATTAAATTTTAAAAC
This sequence comes from Megathymus violae, assembly GCA_003671415.1. Lineage (NCBI taxonomy): Eukaryota > Metazoa > Arthropoda > Insecta > Lepidoptera > Hesperiidae > Megathymus > Megathymus violae. The sequence goes on from PDGT01000007.1 coordinate 2,906,666, forward strand.
AAAAAATAAAATTCTAATTACCAGCAATGTCCCATTTCCCAGATTTTACTTTATTGTTACATCTTGTTAGAAACTGTGCATGAAGAACAGATGTTTTATCACTTTTTAATATAATACAATAGGCAGTCTATTCATAGTACATTTTTTATAAATAGAAGAACATACTAAAGTGGTATCTTACCACTTTGGAAAATGTCCTTACAGTTCCCTATAATTACCATGTAATGATACTTTCGCTCTGATATTTTAATATTTTCGCGTAGCTGTGTATCGTGCCTAACATAATATATTCGGCGACAGTCACCCCTTTGCCACCGAGCCAAACACACGCCTGAAAGAGAGTTTATGGCTACAGAAATTAAAATTATCCTATGAAATTCTAACGTTGTTCAAAATATTTCTACAAACCATTCATTTTATATAAAGTATGTATGTTCAATATTTTATCAATAATTAATATGGGATTAATATGGATGAGTGCTTTTTTATTTCTATAATTTTTACAAGTCTGTATACGTACGGAATAGCGTTAATATATTAAAAATACTAGAAAATCTCATTACCAATCTACTAATTACCATTATTTACCATTCTCTTTTACTCGAATGGTAATTAGAAGAAATGAATGGTAATTATTTATATTATTTAGTATTACAATTTCCATCGGTATTAGAGTATTGACCCTAATCCCATGCTAGCAGACGAAGGTGTCGTAAGAGGCGACAGAAGCCGGCACCCCTGTTGAGTGCCAATCGTGATTCAGCTGGAAGCTTGAGAATCATTACTATATTCCTTTTCTTTTAATTCTAAGCGATGCCTTTAATGTTGCTTATGTTCATGAACGACGGCTTGTGTGTGTTAGTTTGTCAGCTATAATAATAAATAAAATATTTATTCGTTACTAGTTATACTTTTCCTTCGAAACGACTTGACCGATTTTGAGGAAATTTTATATGTATATCCAGTAGGTCTGAGAATAGGTTGTTATCTATTTTTTATACTCTTAAGTGATAAGGGTGGTCTACCCCAATTTTTTTTATTTTATTTTTTTGGATAAAAATTTTTATTTTCATGTTTTTAGGTGGTGGCATTAAAAATACATACAACCCTACATTTTCACCTTTCTACCATAAATCCCTATTTTTTACTAGCGATATCAGTAATTAATAATTTTCAATCCAGGTACTGATTAATTATCACTTGATCAGTTATCCCCGCCAGGCGTCTACCGATGTCACTTCTGAGACCCAGTAAACATCACGGAGTAGGGATGAGATCTCTTTTCTCACTACCTACAGTTTTCGGCCATTATTACTATTGTTTGTGCATCAATCGCAATAGTGACATTTACAATTATCATTTTACTATTTCAGTGTTATCTATATCTATTTTAATAAATAAAATTCGAATGTTTGTTTGTAATATTTAAATAACCGCTTTTTACAACATGCATATGAATGTATATACGATACATGTACCAAAATAACATTTTTTACTATTTTTGTCTGTCTGTCTGTCTGTTTGTTCCGGCTAATCTCGGAAACGACTGTACCGATTTTGACGGGACTTTCACTGGCAGGTAGCTGATGTAATAAGGAGTACTTTTATTTCTATCATATAACTTTTTTGTTAAATTCCATGCGGACGATGTCGCGGGCACAGCTATTTTTTAAATAAATTTATCGTTAACTCATATCACACCATGTTTTTCACACGGACAATTGTACGTGGCATGCTCTCGAGTGGGCAAACCATCCAGTTTGTTTGTGTTAGCTAAAGATGGGATAACAAAAAATATTGTGCACTCTATTGCGTTAAGATATTGTTTTTTAGTATACTTATTATAAGTAGCGATATATGTAATTTATAATTTATATGGAAAAACAACGTTTACCGGATCAGCTAGTTAACTATACATATAATGTTTAATAAGTCTACTAAATTATTAAGGTTTAATGAGCAATTTAAGTAATCCCATTATTGATTTAATTTATTTCAGAAAAACTAATTTCTTTTCCTTTTTATTCCATTTTTTTATTGTAACTATTAAGATTTTGGATCATAATTGTGTTATTAATTAAAACTACAGTTTCTATGTAAATTTAAAGTAATTATAATAAATAAAAGGCTGATTCACTATTTTAGTTCTAATTCCCATTTTCACCTTTTTCTCATTACCATAAATTGTATCTAATCCCCATAAGTAATAAATCTCATTACCGTTTAGTAAAAAAATAAAAGGTCTATAATTCCATAACCGTAAGTCTGATTGCTGTCCCTTTCTAAGATTTTTTTTACTATTATTATTCACTTCTTAAAAATCGTATAAAGAACATAATAACGTTTCATTATTTATCTTTCTTCAAATACATCATAATATGCACGAAATTAAATATTCACCCTATTCTTAACTACTATTATTTTAGTACTATCATTGTTATTTAAATATTAATATAATATAGCTTGCTCAAGTTAGTCTTATTTGACAAACAATAAAAAGTCAGTTCTGAAAATGTAGCTTGGGCATTAATTATATTAATGAAAACAAAAAAAAAAAACAAAATATTTATTTCAGTTTGTTATGCAGAGGGATCAAGATCGACATATGTACTAATAATATCTTGTAATTTGAAAAGGTCAGACATCAGCGATGTAACTGGGACATTAGAACTTGGCCCATTTCCAGTTTTATGAAAGTCTGGATCGAGTATTCAGAGTTGTCCATAATGCTCAAGTAATGAAGCTCTACACCCACATATCTATAGACAATGCAAACAAATTGAGGGTATTCGTTAACTAGTTTGTAATTACTAATGCAAAGGTAGAAATTAGAACCAAAGAACACGAAGTGGTATAATTACCACTTAAATCTATTGTAAGGCAGCAAATGCGTCATCGTGGTACATTACTATCAGGACACTTGGGATTTTAGTAACATATTCTTACTTGAGGTACACTCCATTTCTTGTTTGAGGTTTATGGATTAATCTTATAGTCCACATTTTTTTCGTTTTTATTTGTCTAAAGCTATCTTCTCTCATGTTGTCATTTAAAGAAATATTTTGTATAACTGAACCAAGGTAGAAAATAAAATAGTACTGCTATTTTCATCTGTTTGTCACAAAATAAAATAAGTATTGGTCTAAATGAAAAAAATTGATGTAGATTTTTATTTTTAATAATATATTACATGAAACTATAATCTGTTTTGTAAATTCAAAACTATGCTAAGTCAGTAGGCTTCACATCAGTAGAATTGGATGGTTGCTGTGTAGTTTTCTGCAAAAGATTCTTGCTGAACCAGTTTGGCCTTTCTTTTTTCATCTCAATAATTCTTTTACCTTGCCAAAATTCTTTAGGCTGAAACAGAACAGTATGATTTTTCAACTTTCAACTCTGTTGAGCTGCTGTGTGAATAGTTTTTAAATAAGTGTAAAATCTTAAAACATCCATGTGCTATACTAGATAATCTAATACAGTAGGAACAACAATGTGTATTGACAAAATAAGATATTATTTATATACTTACTGACATGTGTTGGGTAATGATTTTTAATAAACCTTATTCAGCAAAGTCACCCGATGAGCATTTGGATATAACTAAGACATAAGATAAGCCCTAGAATTCTGTAGTTATGTTTCATTGGTTTTTGCTCATTTATCTTTTAAATTCCTTATCTTTATTTTGAAGCAAATTAGTACATAGGTATATATTCATTTGATAAAAATAGATTACAATGAAATGTCCTGTGTATATATTTAATTATTTTTATGTACATACAGTTGGATGACCCAATTATGGAAATATATTCTACAATTAAATTGGATCAAAAACCTCAAATAAAAGGGCTTACATATATTAAGCATGAATTTTAAAATGTGTAGTTGAAAGATATTAAATAACATTACAAACAGCATGGAAGTTTGTATGTAATTATAAAAAATATTCACCAAAGTAAGTTAAAAAGCATTAATTGTTCATGTTACCTGTTCTGGTAAATTTTCCCCGTCATATAATACTATAACATCATGTTCGATTGGTTTGCAATACCCTAATTCTTCTTTTATTTTTTCCTGAATTTCCTGAGTTTCCTTAGCCACTTTTGCATAACAATTTCCTAGAAAATGTTAATTGCAGTTTTAATTTACTGAAATTTAAAATAAGAAGCCCTTTTTCTGAATATCAAGGTTAATGTTTTATATATATGACAGTGTTGAGGTTTTTCTGAAGAATATCACATATTTTAGAGTTGTCTCCTGGCATACGCCTGTTCTAGTATTTTCCATTGGGTTCAGTCTCGGGCTGCCCTACTCCAGCGGTGTTTAGCTGTGAGCCTCAGGTTGTCCACCCATCTAGCTTTTTGACAATAGACAACATTGCGTTTACCCGAATCTAAATAGAAGTCACTGCTGTGACATTTGCCTTGCTCATCTCATCCATAACATCTGTGACTCTTGTGGCCAGGCCTTCTCCACTTCAGTTGGTCTTTTGGAGTGTGAATGTCAGCTACTTCTGTTTTTTCTCTAATTAAACTACCTTTTACTTTGACTTGTTTCCTTGTTACTGTCATGGTTCTCTCCATGGCCTTCTGACAGTGTTTAAGCTTTACTTTAGTGACTGCCCATGTTTCACATTCATAGGTAGATTTCATAGTAGTCTTTGAAATATCTGATTGTGTAGCAGTGTTCAACATTAACATACATAGAAGCTCTGACAAAGCAAGATACAAAAGGCGAAACTAAACTTCCATGAAGAGCTAACATAAATATAATGAAGTATATTAATAAGTGACAAATGCTCAAGTTGCAGAAAAACCTGCAAAATGTTGAACAAGAGAAAAGAAGTCCAAAGGTAAACTGCTTGACAAATTACTGTTAGAACAAAACCTAGTATTCTTCAACATCGTGTACAAGAAGAATAAGAGGAAAAAGTGGATTTTGTTACCAACTAGATAACAACTAACTATGCAAAACAAAAAAGTTTAAACTTGTGCAGAACTGGTTTCGATACTATTGTTTCTAGGTATCCTTGTCATTAATATAATCATTTATACTATAATATCCTTTGCCTTTAAGCTGTATTTTAATTTGTCACTTAAAAGTTCCAATGGTCAACTCACGTATCAACTTAGGAACGTTATTATCAAAACGAACACCAAGCCCCAAAAAAAAATGCTGAACCTCTTGAAAACCAAATTGAGCATATTTCTTGTTTCAGTTAATTGTTTCTATTAAATATGGTAAGCTAGGAAAACAACTAACCCTGGTTAAACCTGGGAAGACACAGGTTAACAAATACAAATTAACTAATGCAGCACTTCAAGTTATAGTGAATGAAAAAACTTGCTTACAAATCACCACAATAACTAAGGATATCAGAGAGAATATCAGGTTTAAGAATACACAGAGGAGTAAAAGGGAATGGATACCAAAATTAAATAAAATGGAGACTATATCTACAAACAAAAAGGGTATAAATGAAAAACCACAAAATTTTATCAGGATCTGCTCTAACCCAAACAATTAATAAGAATGATATACCAAAATGGAAGGCATCACAATGACGAATTACTAAAAATATTCCCTAGTGAAACAAAAGAAGCTATATGCTGTAAAAAGGAAGGGAGATAGCTCCAGGCCCAGATAGAAATATGAACAAACTTCTCAAAGGTACTCTTAAAGAATAACAATCACCTACATCTGGCATTCATTGATTGCCCCCAAACTCATGAACAGTTTATTCTACAAAGTAAAGTAATATGCCTAGAACAACAAGTGGTATCCTTAAAATACATCAGAATTATTAATAATAATTACTTAAATAGAAAAGTTAGGATACAACTGGAAGCCTAAGGTAAATAAAATCTATACTGTATGTGTGTTATTTACTCACCACAAAGTCTTCCACTTTCATGATGATGTCCACATTTATAACAGACTTTGATGTTGTTTTTTGGGAGTATCATATGGTAAACATAATCTTTGTGACCAAATTTCCTTTTAAGCCTTTTCTCAACAGTTCGTCTGAATTTTGGTACAGCTAATAGGAGACCATCTCCAATTATATCTTTGATTGAAAATTTCTTCACAGATGGTGGCTGCAGTGGCCTTTCATAAATATAGGCTAATGCAAGCTCTAAAAAATTATAACAGAAATAAAATGTATTTAGGGTAATATTATTGGATCAACAGTAAATATTGCAAATTATTAAGATATAAAGGAAAAATGATACAGAATAATTTATTCTATTTGTGTTATGTCTGGACTAGCAACCTCATATTGTTACCTATGACCACAGCCACCTAAAGAAATCTATTGAGGAATTAGATTAATGAAGATTCATAACACATGAGTTGGCTTCCCCTTAGTAAAAGATTCCCATACTTATGTATATTATTGTATGTGGAACACCAGAGGAAGAATTTTTTTTAAATAAATGGAAAAACCAAAATTATTTATTTACAATTAAACATAAAACACATAGTACAACTTGAGTTTTTAGAATGCCATCTTTTTACTACTTATAAGAAACTTATAGGGCTGTGTAACATCTATAATAGTGATACCATTGTATATTAACAATTGACATACAATGAAGATGGGTTTTTCTTTCCATGTTGTTAAACCTATTAATTTTTAGTAGACGTCGATGATATTGTTATTCCCAGGGCCAGATCGAACACCTACTGAGAGTCACTGGCTCCATACAAACTCACGTCCCTAGGTGGTCACAATATAATGTAAAAAATTCATACATACATTTTTATATATACAATGTAAAATAACATATTCGGGTTTTTTTTTGTCCTATATACAGATTAAAAGTATCTTCAAATATATATCATGCATATTTTTACCTTTTGGTGGGCCGCCTCTAAAGATTTGAAATATATTCCATTCTACTGCTCTCAGTGCATTCATAAACTGAGCCACCCGGGGAATCATTATCGATTTCTATGTTGTATCGATGGTTTGTTCTCTTGATTTGCACACACACTAAATGAAAGTTTTAAAGGCAATAAAAATATATAAATATTTGTAATAACCTTAAAAAAATGTCAAGTAATGTACTCTATGGTCACGTTTCAGCATGGATTAATTGTGCTTAGTAGCACAGAGTACATTAGTATCTTAGTAATTTTTTTTTTATGTTAATAGCCGACAAAGAGCAGTCCAGCCACCTGATGGTAAGTGGTCACCGTCGCCCATGGACATCAGCAAGACCAAAGGTATCACTGATGCGTTGTCGCCCAGGAAATGAGAAAAAGGTTAGAAAGCAAGTACTGGCTCTCAAGCCCCCAGCCGGAACACGACGAGTCGTTTGGCTGCTGACTCGAGCAGGAGGGTGGTAGCTAGCCAGGCTTCACGGAAAAATAATAATACCACTAATAATATTAATGACATAATAATACTGATAATATAATCCTTACGCGAAGCCCTACCACCAAGCAGGCTGGCTTCTGTCGCCTCTTACGACACTCTGTTCTGCCAGCATGGGATTGGGGGGAGTATTCTAAGCCGCCCCAATACGGCTAGCAGGGAGGTGGCTGTCAGAGCGTAGACTGTCCAAGTAGGCAAAAAATATTTTTTATGACAGGCATGTAATTTACACTCTGAAACCGCGAGATTATTGAGCTCGACCATTATTGGATGAATATTTCACGAGTATGAGAATAAACATAACATAACCATTAATACTGTCACTGCCAGGTATGCTTAATTGTGGATTATTCCTTTTTGCGATAATGCAGAAAACCTTCTTTGATTAGTGATATGAATTATAAACTAAAAATGATAATTAAACGTTTAATTACTTTATTTCTTTCAAAATATATATTTGTTTTTATTTACATACTAGCAATCTGCCCTCGCTTCGCTTCAGGAAAGCAACCCCATACGCTAAGAAATAGTACCCGCATTATTTTAAATGAATTTATAACTTTTTTATTTATGGACGGATTGCAATGAAACATATTTTAAGTATTAAAAGTGCTATACGGCAATATATTAGTAAAACCAGAACGAAATCGGTACGACCGTTTCTGAGATTAATGCGAAAAAACGCCCAGACAAACTATTGTTCTGTGTTCTATTGCGTTTACAAAGGCCTCTAGTAATGTTTTTTCTAGTACAGAATGCGATGAGTAGAATTTTATTATATGTATAGAGTATAAGAAAAAATGCTTGACTACACTCCCACCCGAAGGTAAGTGGCGATGTAGCCCTATATAGATGGTAAGACGCATCACTTTTGTTTTACTTTTACTACCAAATGACGGAAAAATTAAATAATCAGTTTGCATCGTACGTATTGTAAATCTCGTCCTAACAAATTATCCAAATACATGACAAGTGTATTACGTTTTATTGTTTGCACTTTAAGAAATTGGTGCAATGGAAAACATTTGGATTCGTGTGAAAACACGATTATGGCGGAAACATGGTGCCTCAATAAAAAAAACTTCACCAGCATCTTTAGGTCACAGGTCAAGTATTTGAATCGAAGTTTGTAAAACACTTACCGTTACACTGTTTCTTAACTTGTTTTTTGAACTGCGAATCGACATGTGAGTCAATAAATGACATTTGAGTGCAGATTTAATAATCTAGTTAAAATTTATAATAAATGTGGTGAAGTTATTAAAGAAGGATCTCATTTGGATTTTTGTTTAGATATAAATACTATTATATAACAACTGAAGATAACAATTGATAGGTAACTGTCAATTTAAACCAATATTTAATACTATTTTTCAAAATTATTGATCAGATTCATTACATCAATAGCATGGTCGATACTATAAATATTGCCGGCCATGATAGTTCAGGCGCATATGTGTGGTGATAGTGAGCAGGAAAAGCTCGTCCCAACTACTTATCAAATATAAAATTATACTAATAAAAGTGAACCGTCATTGTTTTATGTGAGTCATCACGCCGTGGATCCAATTTTACATAGATGAACTCATTATTCCTGTAGATCATGACAAATCTTGTTTACTTAATGTTTGTAGTTTTTCATTACACCCAGATTTTCGTAATTACGAGATTTACAAATACATGATTTTAAATTTTATAGATTCTCAAATACACCCCACACGATACTCTACACTGTGGTGTAACCAAGAAGAAAATAATTTATACACACTTTACCTGTAGGGTACCCTGAAAAATATATTTTAATGTTGTATTCCACTACATAGTAGATTTAATAAATATGTATGTATATCCATGCCAAACTTCAACGTTTTAGCACTAACGGTCTCGGCCCTCTACTGCGAATGGACGTACTTGACGAAACTATAAGGGTACCGTTTTGACTACAGAACGCTAAAAATAATGTTACAAGTGAATCGCTCAATAATAAGAACTCATTAAAACTTTCACTTCACTTTCATTAAAAATCAATTTATAGCATCAAACACACAAGTGTTTCAAGTACAAACTTGAAGTAATGGTGATACCATGGTTAAGGCTTCCTTTTTTTCATCAGTTAAGAAACAAAAAATAAATCGAGAAAATAGGTTGACGTACAAAGAAAAAAAAGGATAGAGTTTTTCTTCACAATTAATAATAGATAGAATGTTTATAGTCACCCAGTACCACAACAAACTTATTATTCGACATAGTACTTTAACTACTCTATGCCCGACATTAACTTGTCAATGTGTTAATTTAATTTAAGACGGGGATGTTAAAACTCTGTCTTAAATGTATCATACCCTTTTCTCCATTTACAGTATAAGTTAACATCAAAAATATCCATGGTAAATTATTATCCTGAAACGTTATATGCGAAATTTTATTTAATTATTATAATAAACATTAACATAATATATTATTTACCATGTATTTCACAATATATTGTGAATATTGTTAAAATAGATAAAAAAGCGGGGTTAAAGAAGATAGCTTTAAAAATAACGTTGTTCTATTTCACTTCCCTTTAACCTAACCGAAACTAACATTGATGAACAATCATTTGTTTTTGTGTAAGTTAAAGAAAAAAATATACTATATCATCTTTGCCATAGAATTAAGATGAAAAAAGGGGATAGACATAAATAGTATAATATTTTCTGTTTGTTTAGTCAATAGTTTTAAATAATATTTTAAACATAAAAATACTTTCCAATAAAATAGAAAAATTTACTACAATTCGTGGTTAGAAAGAACGGTAATAAGCTGGTAACACTTTGCAAAATGGCTGGCATTTGACAATCAGCTGTAATAAGTGGGGAGGAAAAAACTGAATGTAGTCTGCTATGTACAAAATGTAGTTCATGTTCTCAAGCGTTTCGTTGCAGTTGTGGCTATGGCGTGTTTAAGTTCGAGTAGGCTCTGTGCTCGTGTTCAAGATAAGTTGTTGTGTCAATTCGGACATAAAGTTCGAAGGCAAACTGTATTTGTGAAACTCAAACCTCCTGGACCATCTCCATTGCGGATATTTGGAAAGAGTTGTCAGGTTAGATAATTGTTTCATAAAAAAGTATTTTATTAATTATTATATCCATCACTTCTGTTCTTCATCAGTATTTTCATATAATATTTTTTTATATTTTACATATCCGAAACAAACCTCACCGTTAAATATTTAATTTGCTAAAAATCGAAGATCTTTTTTACATAATAGCATGACACTAACCTATAAGTCAGCTGATCTATACAGTTTGCATGTTTTGCAAATCACATTCAGTATGAACAGGACGTTATTATTTTATTTGTGCAATAATACGTAATTCGGAATAATTTTATTGTATTAGATCGGATAGTCACAAGAAGCCTAAAAGTGAAATCTTTGCAAGTAGTCCGATGGACAGTGGGTCGCTGCGCAGCAAAATTTCGATGGGTTGGTCGTTCGCAGATTTCAACTTCATCTGTATCCATAACTTTTACTTTAAGATAAATAAAAAAGCGTCTCGAAAGTATGTCTTTATGGCAATAGTATTTATTATTTTTTCAAGAAGAAGTGCGATCTTGTATATCATCTAGAGTTACGAAACTGCTCATGGTTTTAATTTATGAAATTTGAATGATTTTGAAAATATGCTAATTGCAAATTGCAAATGAAATTGATAATTTTATGGATGATACGGCGACGGACGGCGGGACGCGGTGCGTTCGCAAGTCGCGTCGTGCTTTCTCGCGCACTGCAGCGTGCGCGTGCGCATGCAATGTAATGTCCAATCTCGACAACTTATACTAAACTTTCTATGCAACAATTATTTTTCGCATTAATATTTCATTTGGCTCTTACAATACCAGTTGAATTATGTTTATTTCTTCGCGATGCTGGTAGTCATGCCCTCATTTCCTCATTTATTATTTATCAGCGTGACGCATAGGAAAGAGAAGTTATACTAACAATAATCGTAATATGTCGTAAATATGTACCTATTGCAAATAAAGTTTTGAACAAGCTATATTTTATTATACTAAATAGTACATGTTAAATAAGAAATATTTAATATTTGACTTACTTAACGTAACTAATTTCAAAGAGGTTTGACACCTCCAGTAAAAGTGACCGTATGTAAGTACATTTTTGTCATGCAAGATGGCGATGACCTTGTTATATTGTTGTATTAATCGCATAAGTTTTCTCTTTTGATGATACCTCTTTATTTACATCGGTACATAGCATTTTTCAAATGAGGCACTACATTGTGAAATCAGATGTGTATAAATTCTAATAGGTAGATAATGATTACCTAATATCATGTTGAAAAATTTGATTATGAATTGCCTCTTATTTATATTTATGTTTGATTAACCTTTTAAACGTCGAAGAAATTTTTCGTAATTAAATCATAGTAATATATACATACATATATATACATACAAGTGTATTGATATATTTTTGGTGTGGTGAAAAAAGGTTAAATGAATAAGTAAACCATCCAAATATATGTATGAATCTCGTAATGTGAAACCGGTAAACGGACCTATGTATGATCATACGGTTGCCGAAAAGTGTTATGTCCTCGTCTACGGTTTGCTATTAGTGAAAGTTTTGTGAAATTCATTGAATTTTTAATGCCGCCAAAACTGGGTAGGTAACTAAGAAATGAACCTTTCTTATTTTATTCCAATCCATATAATGATCAATAACCTACTTATATTTTAATGGCCTTAAAAAGGCATTTAATTGTGATATCGTGTAAAAAATCCAGTGATATATGAACCTTAGAAAAATTATAAATCTATTAAGCTACCAACGTAACCTTACAATTGTTATGAATAAGTAATATAAGCGAAGAAATAGTTACTTTTATTTTGGAGGACAACTTGAATTCTGAAAGATTATGGGCTAAACTGATCGTTCCGTAGATCGCTGATCATGCAGGAGTTAAATGAATTGGTCCAGAAAGTGTAAGTCGTGACGTCCTGCGTAAATGAAGCTCACTAGAAATGCGGAACACACAACTATTTGTTCAGTCGACATCATTGTATAAGAGTTTGCGGCAACGCATTCGACGCAGCATATGTTATTTTCGACTTACAACATTTTCTTCAATCCCAAATTACGTGGTGACAATACTAAATGACATAGAGAGATGTCAAATGGTTTGTTTGCTTCAATCTTCATGGTTTTGTAATGTCTAATATGAAAACTGATAATGGCACATACTTACTAGACAACTCGCACTAAAGCTAGAGGAGTCAAATTTACAAATTGGCAATGATTCATTATAATTTATTATTATTCATCTGGCTAATATTTACATTTTCTTATTTTAAAAAGCTGCCTATACTTATCAAAGCTCTTCTAGTACGAGTGTTGATTACGAAATTCATGAAAAGGCCGCTTAGTAGTCGCTGTTAATCAAATTTTCTAAGGAGTGCTTGTCAGTTGACATTGGATACTTTTAAAATCTTTGATTTATCTGGTATTCTTTTAATCAGTGATGAATAATGCGAGATCGATGTTTCGTTGATGGGTATATACATATATATTAGTCGTCCTTGCGGTCGCTGTGTAGGCTTCTTGGTACATTAGGTAAGTAGGTTTTGGTTGGCACTTGCAAACAATGAACTCATCAGCGGTGGCTGTGGAAGCAATATTAGTTGCATTCGTTTGCGTACATGATGTCGTTATTTCATAAGGGCTATGAGTTTCATTGAAAATTTTATTGAGAAATTTGTGTAAAGTTTGTTATTTTGAAATAAATTTAAATAAAAAAATACCACATTGATATTTCGTCCGGTAGACCGAGGGCAAGTCGCATTTCTTCAGAAGCTTTCAAAGTCGAAATATTTAAAAATTAAGTTCTAAAACTCACAAATTACAAAAATAATTATTCGTCTAACACCATGTCGTATTATGTCGAGACATAACTTCGTTAAAGTTTTGTTACTACTTTTAGTACAGATTCCGGGTTGCGTTAGATTTAAAATGCATTCTATCTGCTTCGATATGCATTTTTAAAGTGAAGTACCTAACTACTTAAGTATATAGCCTTGGAGTTTGAAAGTTGATTCAGCAAGTTGTTTAATGCACTTCTAATTTTTGGAAGTTATGAGCGTAAAGTTAATTTTCACCTTTACTTCCAAACGTGGCGGACATTTATATAACGGATACATTATTATTCTCGGCTCATGGGTATGAACGTGATATTCTGTATTCATTTATGCTGTAAATCAAGAATCCGACATAGTTTTAGTGTTAAGGAAAAATGTTAAATAAGGTGTCCCAGCATCACGACCATCAGAGTTTCTTTACGCACTAATTGGCAACGAAAACCTTTCAATACAAATCTAATAGCCACCTTACAGTCCTAGACGGGATTGTTATTCATTACGTTATTCAAATAAAATTAGTGAACTGATGCATAAACATTTTAATATTTTATTACATTTTAATTATTTCTCATTTATTTATATTTAACTTGTATGATTCGTATGGGGAAGACCAGTAACAGTCCAAATCTAAATAGCGCTATAAGGTAAAAAACCTACTATAATTCGAAGTTAGTTAAAAATAACCGCGGTTTGTGGAGATGATTTGTTGCTTACGTAAAAGGTGCTCGTTTAAAGCTGACAATCTTTTGTATCCTCAAAATAACCTTATAAAAAGAATTTAAGTCCTTTTTATATATTTGATTGTAATTTTGTTCAGATGGAATTTCTTATTTTTTAGCGGATAAAACCTATTAATTAAAACTTTTTGCTATAAATGTTCTTGTCATATTAGACTACATAAATAATTGTAAGTAAAATTAAACCTAACATCCCTTATTACGGTGAATTACCTACGCACGATACAAATAGTGCCAACCGTGACGCTCCGAGCTACAAATTAAGTTGTTTCGTGTGCAACTCTACCTGTTGAATGCATGGAATGCAAATTAAAAGTTCGATTTATTCCTGGGTTTCCCCAATGTCCGCATGGAGTTATTTTTAGATTATGCGTTGATGTCAGAAACCTTTTTATGGATAATGACTGAAACTTTATTTATAAATACTTGAATATAATGCGGAAGACTTCACGTGTTTAATTAAAATACCTTACTTTATATCGTGGAAAGTTCAGGTATGTAATTACTGTACTCATTAATTCATTCATTTTATTACCCTTATAGTATCTTTGTTACTGACCTTTCATAATTACCGAGTGGACTCCAAATAAACAATTTGCTTGTAAGCATGCTCATTAAACGAATTATGGATAATAAGCATTTTTTTTTGATTTTGAGAGCGTGACGGCGCTCATTTTGCAATGCAATGTGGTACATAGTATAATGCAATAATCATTTGTCACGACAGTTTCTGTGAACATGTACATTTGTGAAATGTATTATAAAAATTCACTAAACTGCGATTTCTTTATTATCTAGAGGTATATCTATATGGAAAATTTTATTAACTAAATGCATTTATTAGTCATAAGTATATCTCTAGTGCTGCGTAAATAATTTTTTGTCAAAATTTTTATAAATGATTTTTGTTACAAGCGTTTGTAGCTTAAAACTTGCAGTCTTTCAAAGGTAGCCCAATGATTTTTTTTTTTCAAACACAAATTTTGTTCGATTTTCAGTTCTCTAAAATTAAAATAAGAGCTGATTAAAAAAATACCGAAGATTAAAACTCATTTTTAGCTCCGAATTGTAAAATTATGAGCCGCGAAACTGAAGTCATCGTGATAATTGCACTGTATTGCATGTACGTTCCGATATACATGAATCAAACTTCATACTAATATTATTTTTATTAATTACGAATGAATAGAAAAAAATAGTGTATCAATGGTAATTTCAAAGTTATTTCAAATGTCTTGACCAATATAAAAAGCGGTACGCGATCGTCCTTGAATCCTAACCTCTGAACAGTAACGCGGTCTTCGACCCACTTACCGGTTACTTTAGTATACGCTTTGGTAATTATACTTTAATCGTTATCTTTAGATGGTAGAGAACGGCATTTCTACCGCTACAGTGCAAGGCTGTTTAACTACGCTAGAATAACACGACGGTAGAACAAAAAAAAATAGTTTTATTGTAACTTGTAAAAAGCAACTAGTATTTCCATTCACATTTCAATTTAAAATTAAAAAAGACAATTCACATTTTCATACTATTATATATTTAAGAATGTATAATTCTTAACTTTAATTTAAATAGTGTGACAAACAATTATTTCGAATAAATTTTTAAATTATCATTCCAGTGTCTATTTATACGTTTTGCGTATAAGAAATATAATAATGAAGATTCTAGAAGAATTTAATTAATGTTAATAACTCTTATGCCATGTACTGAATAGTTACTTATGTTAATGGTCAATATTTATAGGAAAACGTTAATATTGTTTAAAAGTTCTTTTGACATTCTATACAATGAAATCTTATACTTTGACTGAACTGATGTATACGTTTGAAGGACGAATCCAGCCATTTCCTGATAGGGCAATGAACTTATGATATTTCCTTAACCCCACAATAGGTTAGCTCACTTGAGTACTTGAGAAAACAACGTAAATTGTGAATTAAATACTTTTTTAAATTTACTTTTGAGATTTCATTTTTGTTTTTATTTTGTTTTTATTTACTTACCTGTATTTGTGGGTGTAAACGAGGCAATTCTTTTTAGTTTCAAGATCGAGTTAGGTTGGTGTCGAATGTGCTCAACATTACAATTAGTTATTATTGCAATTAAAAAAATTCGGTGAAGCTGCAGATGCTGGAGCAGAGTATGAGGTTCTGTAAACCTTGGAGATGACCGCTTTTTTTTAAAGTTAGTAACTCATACACTTGTACACTAGAAATTATAAATACCGTGATTTAAAAATATATCTCGTCTATAGTCCTTGAAAATGCACGTAGTATCTGTAAACGATTTTGAACAGCGTATCTGTTTTTTTTTATTATTTGTGTGCACAAATTTATTCTCGTAAAATTTTATACCTAATTTGGGTCTCATTGTTACTGTTTCCTCTGTTAGGTATTAACTAATATTCATTAATACTGCATGTATGAATATATTACTTGCGAGTTATAAATTGTAATAATATTATTGTTTCTGTTCAAATGCGAACTAAGCGCGTTGATGTCTTCTATGTTACAAGAGTTTATTCATTTATTTGACCTTTACCATACAGTGTGAATCTTCATTATGTGCACATATTGAATGAAACAGGCAAAATTAAACCGTATTTTCTCGACAAAAAAAATAAAAAATTTTTTTTTTGGGTTTTATAACCTTTTGAAATTTTTTTTGGCAGTGGTGCACCTTAAGTAAATAAATCGCTATAACTTGTGAACTAAGAGGGTTATCATGTTCAAACAAAAATTACAATGATTGCCAATAATAGGCCGTACTAATCCATGAAAAAAAAAAAAAAGTCATCTTTCCAGGAATAAAATCAGATTTGTGTAAAAAAAGCAATTGTTTTAGGTTTAATTTCCGTAATCGTATAATCCTCAAAATAATCTAGGCTTTTTAATTTTTTTTTATTATTCAGTGTAATTCTACGTCGTATTAGCTTTTAGATACTAACAATAATCAGTATAGTTCTTAAGTTATAGCGATTTATTTACTTAAGGTGCACAATTCCCAAAAAAATTTCAAAAGGTCATAAAACCCAAGAAAAAAAAAATATTTTTTTCTTGTCTTCAAAATGCGATTTAATTTCGCTTGTTTCAATATGTGCACATAATTTAGATTCACACTGTGTAATTGTTCGCATGTGTTATTCGCGTCATTTGAAGGCTTTTTTTTATTAATAATTAAAATTAAATATATTTAAACCTTTTCTAAAGGTGTAATAACATTAAACAAATATTAATCATCGATATTAATCGAAGAAGTCGTTCAGAAGTTCCACGATGCTAAGAACTATCTGTTTATATAACAAGTTGCTAATTAAATCATAAACTGTATTAGTTTATCTCCGTATACGCCCGTGTGTAAAGTAACATGTCCATAATACATGTTAAAAAGCCAGAAATATAGCGTTCTCCACCACGTTGCTCTGGTGCTAGTAGCTAGTAGATATTCGTAAATACTTGTATACTCGTATACGTATCAGTGATGCCTTTGGTCTTGCTGATGTCCATGGGCGACGGTGACCTCTTACCATCAGGTGGCTCGTCTGCTCGTTTGTCGGCTATTAACATAAAAAAAACCATAAATACCTTCGGCTTAATATCAACTACAATCATGTTGGAAACTAGGACCGTCTGTTTAACATGACAATTTGACAATAAATATACATATACAAAGGACGCATTCAATTTTATCGTAAATTTAAAACGACATACGAATAAATATAGCACTTCCTCTTTTTTGCACTCGATTAATAAATTTCGGTATCGATAACATGACTATGGGCCGAGTGAGACGGCTCAGAAAGACAGAACCGTTTAAATTAGTTTTATACATATTAGTGATTGTGTCAGAAGATTTGCATTGAAATTACTTCGGAGGGCGTGTATATTTAAAGTTACTGTAATATTTATAAAGTGTTTTGAATACTTTATTCACAAAATACCAAAGATTACACGTTGGTCGTAGAATTCGTAGCTCAGTGTGTTTGGACGTGTCAAGTGGAGTTTGCCTGTTCACTTCTATTTAAAGAACTGTTGATTGAACCGCGAGTGTTCGAAACACTCACTTTCTATCGTGTGTTAATTGTTATGTGCAACTGATGCCGCATGCAATTTTACGTGCGACAATGTTGTTCATCATTTACATTGCTCACGGATTTGTCGTTTAATATTAATACCGCACATGGGTTTTTGCATATACTATATATCATACTAATGACGGTTACCACATTTAGTTAGGGTGTTGTTATTAGTTTAATTTACGCAAAGAATCAATAAGCTGGTAGTAAAGGAGCGAACGATGTTCTTCACCGACTAAATGCAGTCAAACATTAGTATCGAACAGTGTTTGTTGGATAGATTTCTCTCCGTGAATATTCTTCGATTATTATTATTATTATTCAACAGTAAGCTTAAGCTTATGCTTAAGCTCTTTGTAAGCTCATGATTAACTGGTATCTAATTAGTAATAAGAAACAATGGTTCTGAATAGTGGTAGATTGTTTTGAAGGAAAATGTGTAACCAACAATTTTGCTAGTGAGTCTCGACTGTCACACATAAAAGCTATATTTATTACGATAGAAGACACTTAGACACTTCTGATATAGAAGACACAGTTCAGCGTTCTTGATTTAAACAAAATATGTCATAACCCAAAGAGTAACTGAAAAGTGTGTGGATTTCTTGTAATTAATATTCTTGCGGCAATTCTTGTTAGGATACATGTTCGTAATACTCCATTACTTACGAACAACGTCTTAGATAATGATACATAATCTACTGGTATTGTATTTCTTTGTGAAAAACGTTTTACTGGAGCAAAAAGTGAATATTCCTGTTGTTGTGTCGATACATTTATATTCTGAATAGAACGGATGGTTTTTTTTAATAATAATGATAATTCTTGTTATTTGTGCGTTGACTGAGATAATATGTATGTAGTATATTATCACGTGGTTTATCTAAATATTAGGCTGAAAACAAGTTTATAGGAACTTTTTATAACGCAGCTTTGAAATTATTAAAACGGATTCTTTCTTAATAGAGTAAGTTAACCTGTAACATGTATATGTTCAAATTTACATATTTTTAAATAGCTCAAGATGTTTATTTACAATTAATTACCTGTAAAACAGGTGCCTTATATGCAAAAAGTAATCGATATGAAAATCAATAGATGAACGTGCGTGATATTATTATACGGAGCATTTGTAATTATATAATAATATGAAAGTTTTTCACAAACGGACGATTGTAGGGTGCGTTACCAGGTCGTCTTAAGGTTCAAATCGTGCCTTTCCAGTTACCTTACTACATCGTAGTGACGTGTGTGAAATCGAATGGAAGTAATTATTATTCTACACATTCAAACGTCATGATAAATTAAGGATGTTGCCAAAGAGATAGTCTTGTTTTAAATTTATATGTGCTGCCTGATTTGTTCAGGTTCAGTTCGTGGTTTGTCCATAATAATGTAGTATTTATAACCAACGTATTGGAGCTCCATGAATTCCCAAGTAAACATATTAGTTAGTAAAGATTCCTTTTGTTACCTTTAATTTTAGCAGTTTTTAATATTATGCAGAAATGCCACAAAACATTTAACGGGTGTACAATACTCCATGGTAGTAGGGAATCATAATCTTTAATCAGACTGTCGCCGCATACCACGCAAGAATATTGTTTTATGTGACTTTTATATGTTATAATATTAGATTTAAACTAAATATTGGCTCAAGACAATTACAAACTGTCCGCAGTAGCCGTACGTATAATTCTAAAAACATATTTCATCATACTTTATATATTTACATTACATTTAAATGTAAATAAATTCATGAGATTTTAAAAAATAAGATAAATTCAAAATTTCCCGTTTTTCA
>PDGT01000007.1:2926607-2977951 GCA_003671415.1 Megathymus violae
TATATATATATATATATATATATATATATATTATTTGTTTTATGACCATTGTAAGGTTAAAATTACTAACAGATGATATGTAGGCCTAATACTAGTAATAGTAGTAATGTCTGAATATGCTGATTGCATTAATAGTGGAACAGTACGACTCAAGTGCAGGAATCGCAATAATACGACTCACTTCCCGCTTCATTTGTAAGAGGATGTTAAACAAATTGAAAACTACATAAATTCAAGTGGAATATCACAAAGGATAACTTTTATCTGGAAATGTTTGAATCATAATATCTGTGTGTGAATAAATCGTGTTATATATCTTTGTAGTAAATGTCAGTTTGGGTGTCATTTACTTAGTCGTGAGAATATGTTTGTAACAAAGGTCACAGATTGCAAGAAAAAAAAAACAACAGTTTTCAAAATGAACGCGAGTATTATCAGCTGCAAATATCCACACATAGATATTAAGTTTACTGTTGTTTTATTGTTTTTACGTTTAGTATTATTGTATTGGTTGGTCTGTTGTAAAATATCGTATCGAACTATTAAATATTATGTAGCTACTATATTTGTGTATGACTCCAATCAATTATGTATCGTTGGGTAATTTTCGTTTACGTTCATATTTATTTGACGATTTTGAAGTTATCCTACCTGCTGAGCCAGGGGTTCCGGGTTCGATTCCCGGCCAAACCACACATATATGTGACGGATAAATGTTTATCTCTGGGGTCATACATGTTTGTGATGTCATATTTGTGTACGTTCATGTCACCCGCAACTCAGGGAGTTCTAGTGCGGGGGGAGAGGGGGTGTAAATATTTATTCATTTATTCTAATACCAATGTAGATTATGTTACGTCAGCGAATGATTTAAGAGCTTTAATTTCCCGACTGAAAATTTTATAACTGGTTGGAATTTTGTATAATCGCCCTGAAATGTGATCATTACCGCGCTTGCTAATTCATTTATTAAAAAATAATCGATTTGGGGTTGGTGATGTTTAAAAATGAGACGTTATATCTGAGTCCTTTCGAGAGGGGGTATACGTACAAATAAATATAAATATAACAAATAAATATAATGCTGTATTCAAACAGAATCGTAAGTCTCTACTGAGGTAGATTTCATTTATCCATGTCCATGAATTGTAGTAATCGGTTAACTCCGTACTAGTAATATAGTTTTATTTGTATTCTGAAAGAGGTAGTTCAGTGAGATTTCAACCGATTTCGCTGCGCTGGAGCGGACACCTTGTTGCTACAATGGCAATTATTGAATTAGTTATTGAGCAATTCAAATAACGGAAATCCTTACGCCGCTCGATGGTTTTGTATTTCAGCTAACCGGTGGTAATGAGACAGTCAGCTTAACTTGCTATTCGAAGCTCGGAAGCTTTAATAATTTTGTTACCAGCGATCACTTATCCAACTGCCGATCGCGCCCGATGTTGCTCAACACGGCCGATCACTCACATTTGAAATAAGCGCTATATAGTATTTCAGTAGTTTACCTCGAAATAATTTTAGCGCTATTGATCGATGGTTATATAATTTAAGTAATAAATATTGAAAAAATTGTGACTAATGTTTGCGAATCTAATTTATTTTATAGATACATATAGGTATTTAAAATAACTTTCCATATCACATACAATATTATGTGGTCGAGACAACTAGGCGCGGTGATTTGAGACACCATAGTGCCGTGATCGGTGTTTATATGTAAATGTATTATTATGGGTTATGTAATTTACTACTTTATGTATGCGAATGTAATTTCTATTGCACTTGTTATGTCCGTAATGCCAAAACTGATAACTCAGTGTTATCACTGCGTATATATTTAATTAAATGCAGCCGTAATCCACTCGTAGCCAGCGTGTACATCAATGTGTCTCTACTTAGAATTATATAGGTAAATATGATTAAAAGTCCACACACGTTCTAGGGTCAGTCGTCAGAATCTTTTTATCGAAGGTTACAAGATTTTGTACTACCCACTATCACTTTAATGGAACTTACTTTTTTGTAGTGATAACGTTTGTTTTGGGCCAGTCTAGCTAGAGACTAAAGGGTTATTATGGGAAATGGATACGTTTTTAAATCTCGACTATTACCGGCGACTTTCCAGCATATGCCTGCACAGAATTCTTCAATATTTCAGACATATTGCAAGAATATCGAAAGAAATTGATGGTGACTGGCAAAATCGAGGGCAAGAGACCTGAAAAGAGCGATAAGTTTTTAACAGTATGAAGTGTAAGAACGTCATAATAATCTGTGAAGAGGCAGCTACGTATATCTTAGCGGGCAACTCATCCGTGACGTCGCAGGTGTCCATACGTGGCCGAATCAGTACAAGCAAAATAATTTATACCTTTACCAGCTCAACATAAAAATTTAAACAGCAATCGAAGGTCAATGGGTTTTTTCAAAACATTGTTACGTTTTTAATAACAGGGACGACGTAACTACGTACAAATATGTGCATACGTGCGTTGGTTGTTGGTGTGTTTTGCAATTGCCGGCAAGAGCAATCAGGTGTAGACTGTACTCGGCCGTAGTTGCATAAAGCTGTTTCGAAACACGGATCGCGGTCACTGCCGCCACAGTTCCTAAGGGCAGCCGCACCCTGCGCCACTTCACTACCAATAAGTAGTACTGATTCATTGATACGACTCAAAGCATTCTCATAACAAATTCTTAAGTCATCAAATGTTACTTGACGGTTACTCTTCGTTCAGGTGCTATGATGTCATTCATATTTCAACATAGTTTTGCTTGGAGTAATGTTCAGATATTGTTGGCGTAGATCAGCCTGTTCAAACTTCTCCACTCTTAAAATGTTACATGGATTATTAATAAAAGTCGTAATTGTTTTTGTTAAAGTTCCTCATGCTCCTCTAACGTAGGATGTCGGTGAATGTAGATTCGCTGTGCATGACCGTATTTTAAATGTCATTTTTGATGTGCAAATAATCTAGTGTTGAGCAAGTTGATACGATAAATTTGGTGGGTTTAAGTAATGTTTATATTAACTTAGACAACTTATTAGCCCAATATGTACAGCTGCTTGTTGCGCGAAAGGTGGTCCGGGTTGAATTTTCAAATTGGCTGTCAATCTAGGTGACATATTTTTTCTCGTGTCTCGCATATTTGTGATGCACTATATGCCACCTGCAGTAATTATGTGCACCTTGTGTCTATTTGTTCAAGGCTGGTTTAAAGGTACAGTAAATATTATATGTTGACTGATTTGGAATATTAATGACCTATTAGCGTCTGACTGCCACGATGCTCTAATATTCACTACAACGCTGTAACATAGATTGGCGGAGATATTAGTGGCCAAACCGTGTATTAGAATTTGTTTTGCCATCCAAAGAGCATCGATAAGGATTGATAACAAGGTCAAAAGAGGACCAATGAGCAAACAGGACACTTGATTGTTAACAGCAAAGATATTACCAACGCTCAACCGGCTAAGATGTAAACGAGGGATCCACTTATTATTGTTTCTCCAATACTAACTGAGACATTTAAAAATCTTCACTAAAGGATTTAGAAAGACTGTGGTATTTAGTAAAGCAAGTACAAAAATTCTATCATGGCGTTCAAATACCGTCGGGATAAATTTGGGTGGCAGGCACAGAGATTATCGACCTTCGGTGATCAACAGCAGAAGGTACGGTGGGCCAAAGCGTCACCCATTGTTCAGCAGGTCGACTCTAGGTTGGGTCTAGCTCACTACGTCCTAAATATGGAAGTGTTCAAGAATTTTTCTCATTAGCCGTCAGTCATGTAACTAAAAACTCGAATTTATTTTATACCGTAGAGCTAAGAGCGCCTCTATTCAATCACATGGGGTATGGAAAACGATAGTTGTGATAGAGATTAAATAAAATGTATTTGCTGTTGTGATGTTATGTTACATTATATATTTTTGTGGTCTGTTTCCAGCGAGTAACAACATGCGGTCCAGCGTGCGGATCTGGGGGAGCGAGTGTATCAGTGGCGGGTACGGCGCGACGGCTGGCCTCCAGCCTGCAGAGCACAAGCACGGGTTCCCTACCCGACTATGGCACTCAAATCGTCGACCCCTATCGCCTGCTAGAAGACGACCTCGCCGGCATTTACGAGGACATACGATCGGTTAGTGTTTTCGTATTCACGTGATAAGGTAGGAACAGACGTGACAATTTATGCGTCTCGTGACATTTGGTGCGAAATTGTTGCAACTTGACAGCGTCTGCTGAAATTTGCATATCATGCCCTGAATACTGTAATCTGTTATGCGTTGCGTTTTTTAAACGTAGTTAAAATGTGGCCAGTGATCGATCTGACTTGTCGTGAATGGTCAGATATGGATAGCATTTTGGGCACATTATACTGACAAAACCTCAAGGTCACGTTCCTATGCTGAAATGTTACACGTGAACAATATTTAATATTATAAGCTAATGTGTACTATCTATCTTGATTTATATCTACCTCGATTTATATATATCTTGATTTAAACATATATCGTTTTATTATAAATAACTTAAGAAAGAGTTTTTAGATGTTTTAGATTTCTAAAATTCTATTTCCATGCATCTATTTTGATTTCGTAAAAACGTAATCGTTGAATCATAAAATAAAACAAACTACAGAGCGTGAGACTTGAAAGTTTTTTTAATAATCATTGAAATGACTACAATTTAATCTCATAAAGCTTCGCCAATTTGACAAAATCTGACATGAAATAGCTAGATTTCGTTCTAGGTAATATCATTTAACTGGTGATTCAAACATATTGAATTTTTTCCCGGTCACGGATCCCCTCATTGCATGCAATCTCTTAATTTCTATGTGAGTTATAAAGGGGTCTTGTGATAGGTCATCGCGGCGTCCATTGATCGACAAGTATGTCAAAGTCACGACGCGTTAGCACGCGAGCGGGCACAGGTTGTGCAATTCGCACACCATCGGCGATTTAGTATTAATTTTAAAAATTAGAATACATTAAAATTTTTCTTTATATATTATTAATTAAGAAATTAAAAGAAGGATAGTTGAATTTATATGTTATTTGTGTTTGTAAACAAAAGGTTAAACTTCACTAATCGTCTAGTTCTACTAGTACATTCAGTATTAAATATTCTGCAAAGTTTAAGACTGTTTTGATAAAGGGATAGCATGTTATTGTGTTCAAATTGAAATACTCTATACGTATACCAGTTTTTATCTTAAGTAAATCAAGTGTAGGTTTTTAATAACATTTTACAATGGAGAGAATTGTAGAACCGTAGTTCTAGTAGAAGTATATCAAAAAGTAGCCAGCATCTTCCGAAAATTAGGTTAGAATTAAATTAAAAAAAAATTGTGTAGCTCATGATGATCTGAAGGTACCTATGTGTTTTTGATGTATCTTAGATTTCCCTTGATATACTACTTACATATATTTAACTCAATTGGTGACGTATGTTGACTCACTTTTACTATAGTATATTTTCGTTGATATTCTGTTTAAAGGTATTTGTTCTAGTAGTGTTTACTTTTCAGTCATTAGATGGACCAGGGACCCACGTTGGGTCAATTTGTACGAGTTAGACAAAATAGTTTTTAGTAACTAATAGTAACTTTAACCTTACACAATGTATTCACCTGTTGGAGAGTAAAGCTTTCTTGAAGAGCATACATACAGTTAAATCGATGGTTTATTATATGTTGTATTACAGTTGAATAGGTCGTTTATATAAAATTCGTTTGTAACGTGCATAATAATGAATGAACGCGGGTGTAAATTACTACCATTTCCTAAAATTATTGCAAGACGTATTTACACCTTTGTAGTATCCATATGTTGTAAAATTGCTAAAAATATGATCAGACAAGCATGTCAGCCCACTAGTTAGTTAAATAGTTAAACAGGACACAACAATACATACATAAAATGTTAACTGATCGCTTTTTGTACATGGAGGATATATGAGAAAAAAAAACGCCTTTATTAACGAAATTGTTAGCGCAATAGTTGTTAGAATTTTTGTCTGTCTATCTGCGCGTTTGTGCGCGTAATCTCAGAAAGATCTTAACCGATTTCGTTATGGTTTTCACGTTTAATGTACGGTAAGCATCACTTAATGTTTAACGTTAATTTCATATCAATCCCTTCAATAAAAAAGTTATAAATTAATATTTTTCTAATTTATAGAACGATAAAAAAATCTAGTCCTAAAGCAATGCAGGTGCTATTTGTAACCGTAAGGCGTAGTTCTTTTATGAAGCAAAGCGAGGGCGGTTTGCTAGTACTAAATAAACATTTATTCATATTTAAACGTGTAATTATAGTCTAAATTATATATATTTTCACATAGCATATAGTAAAGCGATTCGAAATAACCCGTGACGGGCCCATCCCTGTGTTGTTACCACTTTGCCCATATACTCGTACTATGTTACAGCGTTAGCTCGTTTGCCTACTTTCTTGCTTGGGAAACTTGTCTGAACTAGGTGCATACGTGAACAGTGCGCCACAACTTGCATATTTTCTAACCGCTGTTTCATAGATGCAAAAAGTTTTAGCTGTGTACTTTCACGTACGCTGCAATTTTGGTATCATTTACAAAGATAAGTGTTTAATCACTTGAATTTCCGTTTCATTAAACTTTTTTGTAGTCTCAAATGGCTGGCGGAAATAATTAGAATTTGTTTTCATTTTATTTCCAAACTTGTCACAGTTTGAAAGTTGAGATAAATTGTGATTAAATTGATCATTGATCCTCCTTGTACTCAAATCATCTCATTTAATATGACATTCAAGAAAAAATGTAATTCGAAGTTAATTTGCTCGCTGTGGTAGGTAGATACATTTATATTGGTGTTGGTGAACGTAATTTTAAAACTCTTGCGTTCTGTTTCAGTTTCTCTATACGCTTATATATAGATTGGGTCCTTGACTTACATATTTCTCAGGATTCTATGATTATATTGCTTGAGATTCACGAAGATTATGTTGTAATCGAAATGAGTTATGCCAGTTGCGTTCTTCGACCTTGAAGCCTGTAACAAAATGTTTCGTTTCGTTAATCGGTTGATGACAAGGCTTCTTTCTTAGACATAAGCATTGCATAATTAATTCTTAGTTACGAAATTAAGACACGGTTCAAACCATGTCTTAATTTCAATATCTGAAAATTATTACAGCACTAATCCAAAAAGCCATAAAGCTGTTTAAACGGTCTATCGATACTTAGATCTGATTAGATTTTGAAGCCGATCGATCATGGTTGACACTAGTTCCTGAAATAATAGAATTTATGTTAACAATCGAACCTCAAACAAACATTTATTTTGATTGATAATACTTCAGCATTGAATAAATGTTGCGTTAAGACCCGGTAGAAAGTGCGGCGTGTGCAACTCTGCGAAACTTGAGCATTGACCTTGTTTCGGGGCTAAACGCTATGAAGAAAATTGCCAAGTACGTATAAACACTTTCTTTAACTAGCTTTTTATCTTGCAGCGGTAGGAGAACCGTTTTTTGTTGTTTGAATCAGGTTTACATTGGGATCTCATTACTCATCATACTTTAGTGTACACAGTGTTTACAAAATTGACTTGATTTTTCATTTGGACGGTAATTCATACAGTTGTGGCGTATTAAGTTCAAAATTATAGATATTTTGAAAGATTTCTAATCACTGTTCGAGATTTTAGTCATTGCACATGGTTTTTATAGCCCGATGACGATGAACTCTCTATGGGATCAATTACAAACTTGAAGTTCTTGAACACAATTTGAATGTATGAATATAAAATGGCTTTAATCAGGTAACATAAATAAAGAAATATATAGACAGAGCCGAATAAGAAACTTTCACCATAAAGTCTGCCAAAATAGGGAAAAACTAATTTTATTTCCCTATTTATTGACGACCCCATAACCGATTTGGTAATGACCCTGCCTGCCGAGCGAGCGGTCCTGGGTTCGATTCCCGGCCGGAGCAGACATTGTTGTGACAGATAAATGTTTCTTCTCGGATCATGGGTGTTTGTGATGTCATATTTGTGTATGTTCATGCTACCCGCAACACTGAATCCTAGTGCGGGGGTGTGAGTGTGTAAACGTTTATTTCAAGGATTTTATGATGGATGTTATAATTAGGGATGTTATGGAGTCCCGTAACCGTAACCAAAAGGCTCGGATATGCAAAATAAAAATAAATCGAAACCGTAGCCGTATTCTATAAAAAAATTCGTTTAATTTCGAATAGGGGCAGAGTCTAAATGAAACACGTTATGCCAGGTTTTCGCCGGCCGAGCTGATAAACTAGCCGCGGCGCTCACATTTTTAGACAGTTGTATTATTAAATTTTTAATAAATTTTCTATGATTGCGTTACCAGATAGCACCTGAACATAAAGTCCAAGGGTTACTTTGTAAATACATTATATACTTTTTCCTATTCCTAAATCATCTAATATCCGTAACCGAAAATATCCGAAGCTATCGGATTAACTGAAATAATTTCATAGCCGTAACCGTAACCGAAACCCGTAAAGTATTATTCATATATCCGTATCCAGATCCGAAATTTCACAACCATAACACCCCTAAATACTATCGTTAATTGTTCTTTGTCGTATTGCAATTTTCTTTAGCTCAGTATTGTTCGTAAGCTTCTAATCTAATTTTCAGAGAACAGCGATGCGATCACACCGGTGACCACTAATCAGCACATTGCGTGTTAAATAAATAGTTTTGTAATATGGCATTGGCTTGCTATTCTGGCCTAACCGATATTTACATATTTTCGTAGCAATATTACTGAAGAATTTCGTTATATTGACTTTGGAATTATTCTTCTGTACGCTATCTATGTATGTGAGGGTGCCTTTATAGTGTTAACACCAAATCAAGAGGTATAACTATTTAGAATCAAATCGCCTTCAATGTATTTTACCGTGTTAATTATAATTAACACTAGGCTTATGTTGTAAATTTTTTAAACACGCTTGTTGTCTGGTAATGGCGTCAAAAGTTATCTAATTGTTATCGATATAAAATAGCATTAATAGCATAGCTAAATTATCTTAAATGACATTTTAAACATTTGTAACATGTAACGAAGTTAGCGAGTTAAATCTGTGGATATGTTTGGTGTATTAATAAGATGTAGCAACAAGTAATTTTTAGTATTAGCTGGGAGGTTATTTAATGTATACTAATGTTGATTCATATATTAATCACAATGAAACATGTTAAAAATAATGCTTATGTTAACATACGTTCTTGAACCTACAAGAGTTACTCCATCATCGGTTACTTGCTAAGTTAATATATTTTGTAATTGTAATGTTATTAAGAAGTCAATGTTAAATTGTATTAGTTCAGATCATAGCGGATAACTTGCCACTGTTGAGTACCATTGTATCGCGTGTATCATTATATATTGTTCTTTTGGGATTTATGAACTCCAGAACACATGGTTCAATATTAATTATTCATACCTCTATTTATTATTCCTAATCTTTCTAGTTTTGCTAAAGACATTAGTGGTTATTAGTAGTACTGAACTATTAAAGATTACTAAATCAACAGTCGTTATGGCGACAACGAGTCGCCGTATTGTAACAAAGAAATTAAGTTAATTAGTTATGTTAGGTGAGGTATCACTGAATACTTTCTTAATTTTTTTTTCCTTTTGGCTAACAATTTAGGATCTTTAACGATTTAAACATTGTTGTCAAGTGATATTACTATAATTTTCAATACTTACTTACAATATTGCTGTAATACAGTTTTAGTTATGTAGTTTTTAATGTATTGAAAGATAATTTTTATAAACAAGTATTAAATTGGTTGTTGTAGATCTTGGTTATTTTAACATTCAGTTGTTTGTAGCTTACTAAATTAACGTCATAGTAACCAAGACTAACAAAAGACTACAACTGAAGTCAGGGCCTGAAATGATTACGTTAGGAATTACGCAGCATGCTCAAACAGTTACATATAATTTAAAGTTGTATATGAATTACTCAATGTACATGTGACAGTAGCCATTCATATAGACTTACGTATTAGATAATGTGAATTGTTAATCCGCAAATTACCTTTTGAACGCAACCATCTTGTGTTAATGTTTGAAGATTTGTTATAGACCGATGAATACCAAGCGCATTCCGTATGAGTTATGTTAACTTAGACTGGTTTAGGGCTAAATATAGAAAACAATTTGAATTTTTTTCAGATTTTTAATTATCATAGAAAACATCCGTGATTCGATTCAATTTTGTTGTATCTATATGTATATGTTAAATAATTTTCTAGCGATTGGCTGATAAAGTGAAAATATTAGGAATATTACTCTTTTTCTTTATCGATTTTTTTTTAATATAATGTAAGCATTGTATATTATGTAAATCGTATTACATTATATACTGTAATTAGTTTGGCGTAACGACCGTTTTAAGTAATTTAATTAATGTTCAGAACGTGGTGTCTAAACAAGTATATGCAATTGAGTTTAATGTAAAGAATATTTTTTCATATATTGATTATTGCCTACTTCTTCGAGTAGATCGTATATTCTGTAGCAGAACTGAAGGTTAACCGGATCAAAGTTCGATGACATTTCTGTTTATTACTTTTACCTTGACTGGGAAAAATGTGAAAGTAATGTTTCACTTAAATTATAGGGGAATTACCAAACGCATCCTTATGGTTGGTTTGTAAATGAAATAAAAAAAAACATGTTATTTCTGTATGTTTGTTTATGGTTCGTGATGAGGTTAAGTGACAAGGTCCTTGATATTAAGTTGCGTAGTTTCTTAATTCAAGAATATTTTACTTCGTTTACACGGACAAACAAAAGAGGTGTCTTTGGTCAAAAAGATTCAACGTATTTTTTATATCATGATAACTTTTCGATTCGGATGATAAGCTAAGCTAAGATTATAAGCTGACATTTTCAAGAAATTATATACCGGTTAATCGAATGAAATTTAACAAATTTCGTTATATGGCCTCGCTACTTTGAATTTTATTAACATACAAACTGTTTTTTCGTAACATCTACATAAAGTACAAAAATCTGTCATTCTCGATAGCTAGTGAATTCAGGAGAAGTTATCCTTTGATTTGTGAACTGACCTAGACGTGAAATTATGGTATTCTAGAGTTGAAAATAATAAGTCGAAAATAATAATAATAAGTCGATTGGCTCTTGATGTGGTATTTCTGTATCTAATCCATCTTATTACACGCTGCATGGTTGAAAAGTATGCCATATACAACTTCAAATACATACGCGTTACGATGCGGTTGCTCCCAAAGCATTCTGGTCGTTTACTGATTCACTTCACTACTGTATAGTATGCGGCTACCCACAACCCACTGTAGAGTTGTGGTTGTTGATTGACACGCTATTGAGACACGTGATATTGTTACGTATGCTTTAACTTTAATACCTAATATACAAATTAATAATTTTTTAATGTTAATAACTGACAAACGAGCAGACGAGCCACCTGATGGTAAGTGGTTACCGTCGCTCATGGACATCAGCAAGACCAAAGGTATCATCGTTGCGTTGTCGGCTAGCAAAGGAGAAGAAGGTAAAAAAGAAAGTACTGGCTCTCAAGCTCCCAGCTGGGACACGACGAGTCGTTTGGCGGCTGACTAAGAAGAGTGGTAGCTAGCCAGGCAGACTTCACGTAAAGATAATAATACTAGTAATAATATTAATGACTTAATAATAATACTAATAGTATAATCCTTACGCGAAGCTCTACCAACACTGAAGCAGGCGGGCTTCTGTCGCCTCTTACGACACCTTCTTCTGCTAGCATGGGATTGGGGGGAGTAGGTATCCTAGGTTGCTCCAATACGGGCAAAATTTAATAAAAAATAATAATTTCAGAAGAGTATATATAAAAAAACATTAAAACGGTCACACACTCACACACTTGGCCTAAGATTACCTGTGCTACGGGTGGCATGGATGGATGGAGGATACCATCACAAACACCCATGAACCGAAAATAAACATTAATCTGTCACATAAATTTCTGCCCCGGCTGAGAATCCAATCCGGGACTCGTTGTACGGTAGGCAGGTTCTACAAAGTGATAATGTTGCAATAAAAACACAAATTCAGCGATTTGTCATATAGGTTGTTATTACAACACAACTGCAAATTAAACCTTTTTATACGGGAAATCGAATGGTTCGCCGCAAAACGGGTAGCCACGAAATGCGTTTGTGTCCTAATGTTCATTAATTAAGAGAACAAGGAGCGCATCAAGGCAAGCACATTAAATGAGGATACAATAAAATTGTTTCAAACAATGTCTGCATTCAATGTACAAATGTTTGGATTCACATTGTCCTGGGAGAGTTGCGTCAGTTTCGTTCAGTGAGGCTGTGAGGCTGTCACTTAAGAGCACTCTTACAAAACGTCGTTTGATTAAGGACAGAAACTCAAGTGCAAACATTTTCATTATATTATTAAAATAAGAATTTTGAGTAATTTTTAATTATTTAAAAATTGCACAAAATTCTAAACGTTTATGCGTTTGAATTTTGTCTTTAATTCTATTTTTGTTGTTGAAATAACTTACAATTGTAATTGCTGAATAATATAATGCTTACATCATCACCACCATCACTATTACAACCTATTTTGTCTTACTGATGGGCTCGGGTCTCCTCTCACGATGAGGGGATTCAAGTCTGCCACGCTGTCCAATTGTGGGTTGGTAGCCGTCACACACCTTTTTGAGAACATTATGACGATTTTTCTGGTATGCAAGTTTCTTCGCAATGTTTTCCTTCACCGAAATAAGTGACGATTAATTTTTAATACGCAGATAATTTTAAAAATTTGAAGTGCGTGTAGTTAAAACTTACTTTGTAATTGCCATATGTTATTTTAAAAGATGTGCTGAGGAATTTCTTTCGGCGTTTCTTCTCAATGTTGAAGCATCTTTTCGAAACGGTAGTACAAGCAAAAAAATAACGTCCATAAACGTATTTACAAAATACTTAACTGATTAAATGATTTCGAATTTGATAGTACGATTATATTGTTAATTCGAAATAAAAGTATTACTATAACTTGTACGATTAATGCAATTATACATTTAGAAGTTTGAAGAATTCAATGGATTTGGCTTTATTACATGTTTTAATTGTTACTGTATTTTGTTTTCATGTTTTTGACTACTTATATTGACACGTAAAAATATAAAAAAAGATATGATATTAAAATATGACATTATGTATTAATTAAATTGAATATGTTATAATGTAATATATCATCTTTGAGTTTGATATATTTTGTTACATTATTAGGTACGCATTAATTTTACCTCACTGTATTACGTTTCCACCATTTGGGTCTATTGGAAGGAATTTATGATTACGAATAAATTGTTCCCTTGTACCAAATTTTGTACCAAATTTTGTTATTTTGTTTCTTGCAATTTTTTTATTTGTAAAAAAAAAGTTTTGTTATATTTGCAAAAAAAATATATTTTAAAACAAATTAGATTCCAATTCGACTTTAGTACATCTGACTCGCAGGAGCTGGAACGGAACACAAACCAGGCCGAGTTGAACACAATAGCTACATACTACTTCGATGGGCAAGGCAAAGCACTCAGACCTATGGTCGCGATACTCATGGCCAGGGCTGTTAACTATCACGTCTATGGAGAAAATAGGTAAAGTATACATTTTCATTAGTTCTTACTGTACTTCTCAATCAACCTATCGCGGAACAGCCAATTTTTATAAGTATGTTTGATTATGATTTGGATAAGGATTATTTCGTTTCACAAGTAATATTAGACGAATTTTTTTATTACATCACCTCAAATTTTGAATCAGAGTTGTATGGAATATTCGATATGAAAATTTCATTTTTTTTTTATGTATAATGGCACATAGATTTGTGTTTTGTTATTATGAAGCAGTTTAAAATAATGATATGTAATTAAATTTTTTTTGCACGTTTCGCTTTGCTTTCTGTGTCAACCGTGTCACATTAAAGGTCAATCGCCTTGCGTTTTGCTTTATGTTGCTCAACTGGGCATGTGAGTTAAACATTTGACCGAAGGATAAAGAGCAAGCTGTGCAAGTGAATCCAATAAATAAATCGGCAAACCCTTTATCACCGCTTAAAAAGTTGGTTCACGTATCCGTTATAATACGCCTCGTACTGCACTCTGCATGTAAGTAATATGTTAAATGATACGTGATGAGTGCAGTGCGTGCTATCGGCGTAGATGTGACGGGAATTATTCATAATAGGGGAAAAATATATTTTTTATATAATGGACGATTTCTGCGTAAACTTTATCCTTGTAGAGTTTAAAATATTTCAATTTTAACTTAAATTTGTGATTTTACATAACTCAGCAAAATTTTAATTTCAAATAGTGATATTTGAATAACTTAATATGTACATGAATATGAAATTTTGTAGTTTAAAATCTATCTTTTATACTTAATATCTCTTTAAATATGTCGCGCAGTTAGTGGAGTTCAAATATATGAACACTACTTGTTTGAATAATATACCCTTGTATACATTGCAAATATTGCAACAGGATTCCATTAGGTGCGGTTTGTAATGTTAGAACTGGTTAATTTTCGGATCAAATTAATATTTGTTTTTATAATTTTGCTGGAAATATCATTCAGGGCTTTATTTTATTGTGAATTTTATTATGTTATAACATTGATCTGTTAAAACTATAGAAGAAAGTTTCAATACAATAAACATGTATCTATGCTTATGTTAGGGTTATTAATGTTTTTTCAAAAATATATATTTCAATATTTTTTTCGACGGCAGGTTGCATTGACATATTTCAATTCGATTTATTAGGACTAAATATGTATTGGAATTTATATCTAAATTCGCCGCTGGTTCCCGACTTTGTTCGGGTTGAAAAAATAATTATATTAACATGATGTCTCTGTCCATCCAGAATAATAAAAATGGTTGAAAGAATTTTTCGAATAGGTGCCGTAGTTCCGGAGTTTATTTTATACATAAACTCACAAAATGCTCACTGACTCTTAACTTTTTTACTTGATTTCAATGAACATCTTCACATTTTGGAATTTTTTACAGTCACTTTGTAATTTATTTATTTCCAAATTTAATTACATATCAAACATATTATGTAAATACTTTATAATTGTTTTCAAGAGTATTAATTGTAACTACTTATTTATATCTTCGTAATTTTGGTTAATGATTTCGCTGCAAAATTTTGTTACATTATGTGTGACAGTTATTTAATAGAGAACACCAAAATTGCTTTTTATAATTTTCATAACCTACAATCAAAAATCATTTGAGACATCCACATAGCGTATATAAATAAACAATAAAAGTTGATGTTGTTCAGTGCGCTGCTACCGTCACAAAGGCAGGTGGCTATGATCAGCGAGATGATCCACTCGGCATCATTGATTCACGATGACGTCATCGATCAGAGTGACTTCCGCCGTGGGAAGCCTTCAGTCAACGTGCTTTGGAACCACAAAAAGGTAAGACCATACGATCACCACACGTCGCATCAGTCACCTACGTAACCGTCGATTCCGTGTTACTTATTTTTATTTGATTTCATCACTGTATCACTCGTATTATAATTGCAGCATATCGATCAAATGATCGTTCAAATGCAATCCGTTACACGACCAACGTATTACATTGATGCAAATGGAGTTCGCCACGAGGCCACGAGGGCTATAAGAACCTGGAATGTTTAAGATACGCGTCTCTATAGTTACTGGGAAAAACCGACCGTGACATGAATACGATGTCCAATAATATTTAGTTTGACGAAGTCCTATTGGAACGTTAGCGTACTGAAATTTGCATTTTTATCGATGAAATTGAATGAAGAATAAAATTAAGCGGTTGCTAAGCGATACTTATCAAGACTGTAATTGAAATAATGTATGCACTGTATTTTCTGTTTGTCGTTACCTTAATATCTTTTTTGTCAAGTCCGTCCACCTACAGTTAAATTTGAAGTTTCTCGTAGGTGCATTGCTACTTCTACAACTGAAAAGAAAAGTCTCATTTGGTTATTGCATTTAAACAAGTATCAAATTCCAAATTGTTAGTTCGATTTGGGTGTATAAAATAGCAATTCTAAGTTACCGTTGGCGTATATTAAGTATATACTCGTATCTTCATTTGCCAAAGTCAACAGTATGTCTCGTGTGGAATAGAATATTGTTTGATCAGTTAAGCTCTAATTTATGGGATATGTTTGACATCGTTTTCGGTAAATTTAGAAAGTAGAGCAAGCAAAAGAAGACTTCAGTTTTGTACGTATGGAAAACAAAAGGATTACAACGATGTATGTATCAATAAATAAATACAGTAAAATTAAATGGTATTGTTACTCATACAAATGGTAATTATTGAATGTGGTAATATTCAGGTAACACGTACTTATTGTGTTGCGTGTAGATTTATGGTTTACTAGCAAACTGCCCTCGTTTCGCTTCGGGAAAACTACTCCTTACACTAAGAAATAGTAACCGCATTATTTTAAATTAATTCATACCTTTTTTATATAAGGACTTTAAGTGTTAACTGATGCATACTGCAATATATTAGTAGAAACCAGAACGAAATCATTATGGCCGCTTCTGAGATTGGCGCGAACAAACGCACAGACAAACAGACAAAAACTCTAACTACTACTGTTTTGCTTTATATTGCGTTAATAAAGACTCCTAATAGTAGTTTTTCTCATATATCCTTAATGTACAGAAAGCGATCAGAACAAAATGAACATTTATTTTTTAAAAGAAAATCTGGGATTTAATACATTATTTATTTTTTACTGACAAATAAATGTCTAGCCTAATAACATCAACTGAAGATTGAGGTGATAGTCAAGGTTGAAGCTCGGTTCGAGCGTGAAGGCATGATTAATCTATGGCCTGCCTTTCGGCTCTCTGGTACAAATGTTGTCTAGTCCTAGTAGCCAAAATTTAGGTCTGATCATTCGGCATGATTATCCGGCAGCCACGTTCCAATGCCACATTACTCATCTGGATGCACTATTCAGTTTATACACCACATACAACGAATCTTTTTATTCAATGGTTTTTATTGCTTCATTTTTTAATATTAATGAGTATTTCTAATTTTCATAGTTTATATCGATGATTTTTTATCACGGCGACGGCGATACAGCGAGGACGGAAAACACTTAACAGCTGAAGTGATTACGTTTATGATTCACGAGTTTCGAGTATTTTATGTTTTAATAGGACTCGATTCATTTTGTAAAATCTTTTTAAATATCGATATATCAATCGAGTTTATTGAAAATATTTAAAAAGTAAATTGAAATTTAGTTAAAATTTGCTTAATACTTACTTAATTAAGTGCTATGAATGTTAAGAAGATATTACTGTTTGCGAGGGGAAAATGTATTGATTCAAGCATTATTGATTTAAAACCTTAAGTACGTCTATACACACATTGTTTACCTATTTGCCGTGTGAATATTTGTCTTTTAGAGCCATGAGAAATTTCATCTATACATATAACATAATTCTAACCGATCGCTTTCTGTACATTAATGATATATGAGAAAAACTATTATTGGGTGCCTTTATTAACGCAATAGAACCCAAAACAATCGTTGTTAGTATTTTTGTTTGTTTCTCTGTGCGTTTGTTCGTGCTAATGTCAGAAATGGCTTAACCGAATTCGTTATGGTTTTCACTAATGCCTTGCAGTAAGTAATTATTATTGAAAATTGGCTTTATTGCAATCCGTCGAGGAATAAAAAAAATATAATTTTAATGAAATTTAAATATAATTTAATATATTTCTAATTCACAGAAAGAGAAAAAACCCAGTCCTAAAACAATGTAGGTGCTATTTCAAAGCGTAAGGCGTAGTTTTTCTGAAGCAAGGTGAGGGCGGTTTGCTTGTAATAAATATAATGTACAGCCTTTGTAGAAAGTGTATAAGATTATGTTCTGTTTATATTAAAAATGATATCAAGGTATGACTGTGATTGTCACTTATTTGAATAAGTTACACATTAAATTTGGAAAAGTGTAAAGTGACGCAAAAAGTTATCAATTGAGTAACACGTTGGCCATGAACGGGCACTTAGATGAGAAGCAGAAGAAATAAGTAAATTTGGGTCGTACAGTCGCGTTCAGGTTTTTGCTCCACATATAAAAAATAATAATAAAACAGATTGTGGGAAGTGGGCCGCGACTCGCATAGTATCTACCTAACCGCCGAGCAGACGATGCCACCTTTCTCTGGCTCAGTCGAAAGAGTGAGACGGTGCTATGATCCGGTATTTATACTATCTACGTACGTAAACAACGATGTATACGTAGTTTTCGAGAGTGGTGCTGGGTTGAGTTACCTGCGCGTGGCCGAAAGCTGATGACCCTAGGTGAAAGTGCCTTTCGGTCCCACAATATAACGTCATTTTTGATTCCATCTTAATAACATTTGTACCTTTCATCTTGCTCATTGACTTGCAAACATGTTTATATATTTTTAGATATAGACATATGTTTTTTATAATTTTACCATTGGAAAATGACTAAAAGAAGTATTTTACGAAGTGTTAGCTCTGGGATATTAATAAAAGTTTAATACATACTGCAAGGTTTCTATCTGATATTATCCATTTTTATATTTTTCGTCTACAAAATAAATAATTAGTGCATTTGTATGTGTTAAAACATATGAAATGTGTTTGAATACTATTTATCAGGATATTTGTATACCCTGTTACAATATTATTAGCTACTCAGTGTTTTAAAGGCACACATATTACCCATTTCAAATACGCATCTTCATGTCAATAGAATATGAGCACCAATAACGTCTGGGACACGACCGTTGCACAATATCCATCCTCCATCCAACTTTAAACGAATATATTTGCCGAAGCCATTACGTCTATTAGATTAGTCGAAGCAATTTTCATGTAGAAATTGCTACCAATATGGCTTTATCGTTTATTACATACAAACTCGCTTGCCTAATGTTACAGTTACAATAACTCTAACATATTCCAATATAAATTAAATTTTGATTTAAATATTTAATTTATTAAAAACTTGAGTAGTTTATCGCTCAGTCAGGTGCTCAAGCGCCACCTATCGAATCTTATCATAGTCTCGGACCATTGTTTTGTTAAAACAGATTTGTTGTAAATATGACCTCCATCGATGAAGTTGTTCAAAATTTACTCGATATCTAAAAAGTGCACCAACAATTATATGTGTACTTTATGCAATTGTTAAATTCGTAGTAAATTGCGAGTTCGCTAAAGGATAGTTATATAAGAAATCTATTTGCGGAAGTGTTAATAACTGATATAATATGAGAATATTTAAAATTTGCAGCTACAGCTTCCCAGTTTCACAGTGGCTGGACTTGAAATAAACGTGAATCTATAACTGGAATATACTAGTAGCATTAGTATTTAATCTTAGTAGGGTATTTTATGCGCTTATAATTTATTTAATGACTAAATAACAGAGTTGTACGCTCTACGCGTTGTCTCGTGTCCTTCACGCACAAAGTGTTTTGTATGTCTACCGATTACGTCTTCCGGCGATGTGGTCTTTAGTACAAAATGCTTTATGAATGACATTCCATTTATGTATACATGTTTAGTTTAGATATTATCGACTTTCCTGTGAGCGTTAAGTTAAAAAGCATTGCATTGGCATATTTAGATGCATCGCCATTACAACATCGATTTTCTCATTAACAGTAAACAGGACGTAACAGTATACTTAACAGGACGTGTAGCTGAGTGTTTTTCTTTTTACAGTACGTAAAATATAATTTGAATATAGGGGTTTTTGTCTCAAATATAAATTTTGGTTAATATCGTCTTGTCACGTGCAGCCTTGAGCAATACATATGTCATTGTGGACGCACAGTCGCGCATGTAATCAGTTTTGGCTAAAAAATTCAATTATAGAGATTTAAATATTGATTTTATTGGTGGAAGTTTAGTTATATGTAATGTGTAATTCCCTATAACATATAAAGTGCTTGAAGAAGCTGATAATCGTTATGGAATAAATTAGCGAATATTTGGAATCTACGTGAGTATTATACATTTGTTATCAATTCTTTTATATTCTTATTCATACTTTCATGTATGATTCCTTTTTAAATTAACGTTGTTATGCACTAATTTTTGCATCTGGTTTACGAATGCAATTGAATTTGGAATGGTTCACTCAATAATTTCAGTTAAGGGTCAACTTTACGGGAGAGGTCTACGGAGTCTTAAGTTTAATATTTTCATAATATAATTTTATTTAGCCCATAGGGACATATAATTTTTTGTAAATTTTAATAATATGCCGATTGAGTGATCGTATATGTAAATTTTGTCAAATATTTAAGTTATTAAAATAAGTAAATATCGATGTTAACATAATACAATTATAAAAATGTACAACCAACATAATAATTATTAAAATATCAATTTTTATAAATTGAATAATTAACATTCCAACCAAAATGAATGAATTATAATTAAGTACCTCGGCTGTTCAATAACACAAATTATAGTACATAGGGATATTTTTAAAGCTTTGCAGGTTCATATTCTTGGAAAATATTGATATCTTTAAAATATTACAGTTCAAAATTCACGCGTTTTATACCTTGCGTGAAAATTAATTTCACTAGGCATGAACATACTTGAAGTGTTATTGGTGCATTTTTAATTAAAAAAAAACCTATATTACAAATTTTTTGTAGAGTGCAGTGGTTTACTGCCTACTTCAGATAGAGTAGGAATTTTTACTGTTCTTCAATCTATACTAACGATTATTTATTATGTACGTCATTATGATTTGATTTATACGTCACGTCGATCCTAAATTGAATATCACATCTATTATATCATATCATAAGCAAAATTATTGTGAGTGCGTTCATTTTCGTCATATGCATGATTTAATGTGGCAAATAAGTAGGGTGATAATATTATTCCTTAATATAGTATATACATATCTTTTATTATATTTTTTCATTATGTACGACATCGCACTTTCGACAGTATCAAAACTAATGTACATAAGGAAATCATTATCTTATGCTACTAGTGATTGAAGAGCTTGCTTGTCTATAATATCCACAAACATTTCAATACTCCAGAGGATATAATCAAAAAATGCACAAAGAAAAACTTGAATGTCTAAAAAGGTGTAACCTCGAAACTTAGTTATAGAAACTTTGTGAATATTATAAATAATACATTGTTTAAGTGTAAACGTAAGACGTACTATCAGTTTAATTACGCAAACTATCTTTATACTGTTATTTTGTTTGATCGTTATAGAGATGATTTTGTTCATGATTCTTAAATAAAAAATAACGTAATTGAAATTTTACTTGTCTGTCTGGTGATTAGAGAATTCCATCAAAAAGTAAATACATTCACTATGGACATGGGTATGGTCGCTAACATAAGACGATAACGATGAATTGAAAACGATATCACAAATATATCGACTAGTAGCAACCTTTTATTCAAGGGAAAACATAGCATTAATTAATTAGCCTGAAATAGTTGAATTGGAGAAACTTTTATAATATATTTATAATTATATATAAATAATATATATATTTATTATATTTTATATTTTCGGATCGTAACTCATCTAATACGATGATGAGAACCGTTCAAAATAATTGCTAAACCATAGAACTGGCCAAAATGTGCCTCAACTGAAAATCCATTCAGAAGATAATAGTGTATTCTAGTAAGTGCTTAATGAACTTATGTTGATGTAACATATGCTACAGCCTCTCTTTAGACTTGTATTGTCAAAACTAGCAAATGATGATGGAAGCGCTAGCCTTTATGTCGACTGTTCCTTCAGGACTACGATATGTATGATCACACGTTACACGAATCCTGCTCCCATGTCGCGACGTAAAACTTAGTCACCTACTCTTATTCTTTAAACACGGTTGCAACTAATTTCAACTGTTTTCGCAATTTTAATATTTTTTTTGTTAGAAACAAAATTACTTCGATGAGTTCGTTCGTTCCAGAATCTTTATGGAAGCGGAATTTACAAGCTTGCTATAAAATGGCGGAAAAACGACGACAATAATCGTGCACCCATCTATTAGCTGGATATGCTACTTTTAAAAAATAAACGTTAACATAAAATTATAACTTAGCTCAATAAATGGAAATATAATGAGAAGGGATTTGTGTACATTTTTTCCTTAATACATATATATATATATATATATATATATAATACATATATACTTAAAACATTATTGACGCAATATATATTTGCCTTTAAAAGCGGTTTGCCATTTATTGAGAATATAGGTACCTATAAGTAATAAGTTCGCGCTCACTGGGTTTGTGATCGCACTAAAACCTGGCGGATGTTGTCTCAGCTCGCTTACACTAGTTAAAAATTCCAATAACCCGTATTTGAGTTATGTCATACAAATATACAAATGTTTATTCTTTACGTGCGTCTGTATTTAATGAAACTTACCATAATACTTACATACTATGCGTAATGCCGTGATATCAGGGCGTTTCTGTTTGATTTTAACATCGTAAACGTACCCACGTTTCTATGTACAGAGGACAGAACTATTTGACGATGTCGTTGTCACATTACGTGGGTCGAGTTGAATTGGATTTTTTTTCTATGTGGTCAAAAATTTATGTTTGTATTGCCAGTAATTGATAATTAAACTAAACCAATACAAAACTTTGCCAGATTTAACGTGTTTATTGTAATCTCATTAACGTTTTAGCTTGAATCCTTGCGTGTGTCTAGTAATTAGTTTAAAGAATAAAGTAAATAATCAGAGTAAATATAAGAAGTTTTTTATTGGCAAATTCTCCGCAAAGATAGAAATTCTGCATTTGGGTGACCTATGTTTATTGGTTGTGGTATGTGAGAGTAGTACCTGTAAGTGAAGTAAAACATACGAACACTCATATTTCTTCAATATTCATAATTGCACTGCACGGTCAATGACTGGTGCGTTTTCCTTTTCGTGTGTTTTGTATGTGCGCGATCTACAAAGGCGATGTGCCCTGTTCACGGTCCGTGACAATAGGCCTGTCCGTCAAGGATGCGGAGCAACGTCAGCGGCGGCTTGCCGATTCCTGTCGTATCTGTACCATTGTTCAGAATATGTCTCGTTAGTTATTGTTCATCGGCTGTCATGCCGCGAGACGGCAGGTTTTAATCAGGATCGTACGTGCGGGGAATGTTTATGTTTCTTTCTGTGTTAGAATGTAGATAGATTATTAAAGGTTCAATCTTATTTCCTATGCATGTTACGCCTCGAATATAGATACGTATCGTTAATATAATCTATTAGATGTAACGTATAGGATCTGAACACGTTGGATGTATATACATACTTTGAAGTATTAGTAGTAGATATATTGATCTTATATAAGGAAATCTCATATTAATGTTTAAATTTAAACATTGGCCGGAAAACCCAAAAGTCGTGAGTGCATAAGACTAACGGATATCCGCGCCGAACTCACTTACGTAATGTATGTGACTCAGGGACATTTTTGTGTAATTGTTTACCTAAAACTTATTAGTATATGACATTAGTAACGCTTTTTCGAACAGAACGACGAAAACGAGTGTTCAGTACATATAATGATAAGACTACAGAAATACATTAATCAGACCGAAGAGTGTTGTTTTTAATGTTATAGACGCTTATTTCTCCGGGTAAATAAACTTCGAATCGAAATTTCAAAATAAGTCATGTAACAAATATATGATCATTTTAATTACCCATGTCCTGTAAATGAAGCAGGTTAAATCACTTTAAAATGTAGAGAGAAATCATAAGATTGCAGTGCCTAGATCAATAATATTGCCACCAAAAAGTGGAACCCAAAATCAAGGCACACTCTCAAGAGTAAAACGTATAAAAATTGAACGTGATTTGAGTATCAATTTAATTTTTATGAATTGTAGAACACAAAATATTCGATTGAAATTGACGAATAATAATAATAATAATAATAATAATAAGTATTCTTTATTGTACACCACTAATTACACGTTACAAATTACACAATTTTTAGTACAAAACTCCCTTTGGTGGTCGTGTGCCGAACTAAATTTGAAAAATTCATCAGAACTGTTGAAAATTATAATAAACGTTAACAATCGTAACTCGTAACGTGGTCTTATCAAAGTACCAATAACACGGGAGTGGAGAGCGATAACAGATGTTAATAATAAAAATGAACATGTAATACATCAAATATACCGAGTTAGTGGCTGTTAGAGAATATTGTGAGACTAGACGAAGCTCGTTTG
This sequence comes from Megathymus violae, assembly GCA_003671415.1. Taxonomy (NCBI): domain Eukaryota; kingdom Metazoa; phylum Arthropoda; class Insecta; order Lepidoptera; family Hesperiidae; genus Megathymus; species Megathymus violae. Next base: position 2,950,989 of record PDGT01000007.1, read on the forward strand.
GTAGCTTTCACCTTTGAAGTATGTATGTAAATGGAGAATAACAATATTCATCATCAATGTTATGCATCCAGTTCGTGTGGAATTACGTGTATTTTACTTTAATATTGTGTTTTTTCACGTGACAATTACGTTTGCCTATACTAGCAATTGTATTTGTCAGCACACTACAATTCTCGCAACATAAATAATTTATATTATATAGCAATTTGTATTTTGAATAAAATCATAATCTGATAAAAAGATCATGTAACTTCTGACCGATGTGATCAATTGAGTATGCCTACAATTGTAGCTGTTCATAATCGGAATAGGTAGGTGGGGTTGTAGTCGTGCTATTTACAAAAGATATATTCAAATGTATTGCAAAACAAATGTCTGCCAAGTCACGTAGTTTTTTAAGTTAATTTAGTGCAGAATTGTCTCTTGTCCTGTAATGAATAATAATTTTTTATTTTGTTTATTCACATCCCTAAATTTTAATTTAATAATAAGGTCAACGTCTATCAGCTACAAAACAAAACGTTTATTTTGGTAATACCGTTTAAAAGTGAATGGACACTAATAGCAAAAAGCAAAACAAAGTATTTAAAGTTCTGAATATACCTTCAAGATTTATTTAAAATTCATATAATACTTACTGGAACTGATTAGTGAACGACATACTCGTATGTACGTATCCTCTCACGTTCAGTTAATTATTCAGTATGAATGTTTAAAGTCTTACTTTGAATATTATTTATGAATGTCACTGATATAAACAAACGACGAAAAATTCTAATACTAATATTGTTTTACTTGTTTTTAACAGACTTACTTTTATTAATGGACAATCTTATTTTTAAAATACACTAAGTCTTTTTGATCATCTAATATAATGAACTTTATTAAGAAAATATTTTAAAACTGACTTAGATTTGTAACATTGTTTCAGTATACAAGATTTTAACTCATTTATTGAATTAAAATCTTTTATTTTATTCGTAGTTAGCTGTGGCATTTAATTTCTTATGCTCTTAGTTTCGCATCTTAGTATATATAGGTATCATTTAGGTCTACGTTCTGAATAATATTAAAAATTGCGATCAACTGTTGGTAGAGGTCAAGGTAATGTTAAATTATAAAAAATAACTTATGTGACTTTTATGAATGATTTGAAACTGTTTTGCATGAATTTTGTTACGATAGTCATATTGCATCATCATCATAACATATCATCATAACGGTCATCATTGGTAATTTGAATAAAATCAAGAAAATTTTATTACGAACAGTATTAATTATAATTATATTTTAATTTCAAGCGAGGAATTTTATTTATTACAATGACATTGTTATAGATGTAGTAATTATTATAGTTTAATGTGTCTTGTAACAGAGATGTAGTACTAATTGTTTTTGTAATGATTATTCAATGATTCTTTTGGTAATTGCAATTCAGTGATGGCGTCAGTGTACAAGTACGTAAGTATTAAAACGAAAATTATTCAACTTTTTCCTTCAATTTGTAACGACGGCAATCATCGCCAATTACGAGGGCGCATTTAACGTTTCTACAGAAATACGAGTATTTATGTGAATCTTGTAATTTTATGATGCAGATTTAATTCATTAAAGGTTCGTGTCAATCCAGCATAGCTGTGACTCGTAGCAGGTAATGTGACGAAAATTTTTAATTAAAAATGAATGTTTCGAGCGCAAAATACAACCGTTGATGTCTTTTGTATGTCACACCTTAATTTTGAATAACTCTGTTATGTGATTTGAATCTGAAGATGCGGGTATGCATGAAGCATGTATCAGTTTGATGCCTTAAGTTTATCGATTTGTTCGCTATGAAATAGCGATTTGATTCTGCTTTTAAAATTTAATAATTTAAACAACTTATAATTAAGAGGAATTTACTCATAATTATTCTAGTTTGACCATTAATTATGTGCTCATTCTTAGATATCACTACTTGAGTGAAATGTTCGATCGGTATGACGGCGCGACCATTTAAATAAACATTTAATCGCGGCTCGCTAATGAATGGAAGACGTTGAACTATTACTTTCTACTGGCTGCTTCGTATGACATAGCATTTCGTCGAAAGCAAAATTGGTTCAACACTTTCCTCCAGTGACCCAGCTGGCGTGCTTAATGAAGAGTGTGGTGTGGATTCAAACTGGTCTTTTATAACAGTACTTCGCAGTGTGGTCAATCTGGGTCGAACGCGTGTCTGATTCGTGGAAGTTTACTAAACTTTACAATTAGATCGCATTGAAACCACTCATTTTATTACTAAGTTAAACATTGGACAACCGTTACTGAATGCTTTTATCAAAGCAAGCGACATTTGCAATTTTTCGTCGCGTTGAAAATGTTGGTGTGTATCATCGGCTTGTTCGGAGTTATTTTAAAGTTGTTCGTATAGTTATGTGGTATATGCATGTTAAAAAAGTAAAAATGCTCTTAGGTTTATTGAGAAGCTTTATCTTTAAACAGACACCGGTCACAATAACGCCATTACGCAATTGTCACAAGTTCTAGCTAGGTATAAAAAACCGGTCAAGTGCGAAATGAACTCACGTGGAATAGTATTCCGCATTGTGAAATATCCAAGAGTATTTTCTAGTTCTAATAAAATGCATGTTACTAAATATGCACCGTTATTTGAAATTAGAAACAAAATACATTAAACAATATATAGAAGATATGATCTTTTTACATTTGCATGCACAGAACCCTATAATATGTTTTGTATTATATGAAATTTGAGATTTATTAAAGCTGGTTAATCTGATATAGCCCTTAACGTCTACTGTAATATGTCTGTGCGAGGGTGCAAATTGTAATATTGGTTGCAGTAGCAACAAATCTTTTTGGTTTCGGTCATTAATTCTGTGGTGATGCTGGCCCGATGTCAGTCATCAACGCATTGTCATACTTGTCAATTGAGTTCAAAGGTCATATGTATTGTAATTAGCGTATTTTACTATCGTATACATTTGATATATCTGTGTAAAACATTATATTTTGTTAATCAAGTAGCCAATTTTGAAATAGAAGTTACCAGGGGTTTATTGTTCATACACATATATCTTCATTTAATACGCTATAGTGCAAGACTGGAACATTATGCGATTTTGTAATTATTACGTCATAAACTTAAGTGTGGTTAATTTAATATATTGAAACAATTTCAAATGATTCAAGTAATAATGAAATGTATGAAGTATAACATTTTGAATGTCATTTATGTGCAAATTTGCACAGTACGTAGTAATGGAAAAAATACTCAATCGAGTTAGCTTTACGTGCACTTATTATTGCACCACTCAAAGGCATCATCCTATAAACCTTCGTTTCAAGGTGGTGTTATTTTAGAGTGTGTAAGGTTTCGTGGGAAATATTGCAATAGATTTATTTCCATTTCATTTTGCACTACAATGCTCACCTAAAATTTGATTGTTACACCTTTTCATGATCATCATTATCATCATCAGCCTGAAGAGGTCCACTGCTGGACATAGGCTCCTCCCATAGAACGCCATTTAGAACGGCTACTCGCCTCCCGCATCCAGCGGTTCCCTGCAATTCTGACGAGGTCGTCGGTCCATCTAGTGGGGGGCCGTCCCACGCTACGCCTTCCGGTACTAGCCTTCCTGCCTTCCTTCCTTACACCTTTTAATAACATACAATTCGGTTCCTTAGTGTGTTCTTTCTTTTGCATATCGAAACTAAATCCTGTCAATAAACAGTTATAGTTGATTTTGAGATAAATTGGAAACTAGGTTACAACATTCTTAAACTCCAGTCGTCATTATAGTGCAGATTAAACATATTTTTAGTTTTTTTGACTAACTTATCTGCGCGCGTGTCTCCACATCAAGCCAGGTATGTTGAAACGATGGACCGCTCGTCGGCCACTAATCGCCACAACATACCTACATGTTTTGCAATCTACCGCTGCACCGCACCAACCACTCACTCAATACGAAACACTACTTCGATCGATGCAATTCGAATATATCTCGTTAGATCGAAAGTATTTATATTCTTGCTGTTACTTACTTATTATTTGTAAATTTATTATAAGTGAATATAAAAGTAGGATTAGGTAGCTTTAGATATTCTTTTTACCACGTGTTAAGAGGTTAGTTACATGAGAAAACAATAGTGCTAATTGTAATAAAAAATCCGGGCTGTACTTATAATGTAAAACTTAAGAAATTCCAGTTTTAAGCTACTAATCACTAATATAAGTTTAGAATCTGACATTGATAAACTACACTTAAATAGTCCTTTACTCAGTAATATTACTTAACTACTACGGTTATTACTATATTTTCCTTACTATAATCAAATTGAATCATCATAATTAGAACAATTTATATTGTCCTTTTTTCATTAAAAAATTAGGACTCATTTGCATATAAGAACAAATATACTTTCTTTCAACATAAAATAAGTTAATGCTTGACGACGATCCCACTTGATGGTAAATGGTGATGAAGTGTAAGATGTTGAACGCACTGACTTATAAAATCCTATTCATTCACTCTCCTCTTGATGACTTGCACATCGTAACGGGGCGGGAACACCGACGCGGGCCAGTCGTTCCAGTCCTTTGCAGTGCGCACAATAAATGACTGCGCAAACTGCGTCGTACATACAGGCGGTACGCTTATGTAAGGATGGATACCCGTCTTACGTCGAGTTGTTTGATGGAGGAACAGCGATGGGGGAATTATTTCGAACAATTCCTGTACACACTCCAAAATGTAACCTACAGAAAGCCGTGAAGCTGACAACCCTGCGCTAGTGATCAAGGCTTTACAGATTAGTGTCGACCAAATCTGAGTCACCAATGAGCCTCTTTGCACGACTCTCCATCGAATCCAATTATGATAGATAACATTTGCCAGCACCAGTCCAAATATGACAACACACGGTTTAACCTGAGCTTTGTACAGGGTTAAAAGCTGATTCTGTGTGAAGTACTGCCGTACCTTCGCAAGGATCTCCAGTTTCCTTGCAACCGACTTAGTCTTGGACTCGATGAATCGACCAAGTTGAGGTTCGAAGACACTACAACCCCCATCAATTGAAGACAATCATTGCATTCCAAGGATACATTCTGCAAAGTAGGAGCCAAAGTAAATGGTGAATATTTAAACTAATACTCTATTTATACTAAAATTAATTGGAGTAATTATAATAAGTAAAATCTGATTGAAGTAAGACGTGTAGCTGTAGACGAAGTTTAATTTTAATAAAAAAAATACCACCATGTTCACTTTATGTTTTAATTAATCTGAATATATTATATAATTTTATGAAATATTTTCAATGGCGTGTTTATCTTTCTGTTCTAATGAGTTCAGTGCTAATGAACATAAAGATACTATACATCATTTTGGAAAGTAAAGTTCACGGTGTATATAATACAAAGTTTAGAATCATATTATTTTAGTGGAGTGTACCACAATATACCTACGACAAATCTAATACAAGATTTCATAAAGACGGTTAGAGGTCTAACGCTAAACTGGCTGGTTATTGGAGGAGGGGGATAAGAGGGGAGCCAAGGCCAGCCGGTTGACATACATCCCACCACATTCACCTTCCGACGGCCACCTGCCCACCACCACTGTCAAGGCTGTCTTGCGACAGACATCTACCTGCGCACATGCAAATTTCTCACTCTCGGCGTGTATCACTTGTGAAAAACTTTCGCAATTGAAAGATAAATGGTGGTAGTGGAGTTGATTTCAAGTTCACTGATGTGGCTGCCAATTGAAACGCTTAGTTTCATCCCAATCATTTTAAAGTATTTATTCGAATATCCATGTAACTTTACATGAATGTTAAATTTGGATTTTGGTTGAAGCTTTAATTTTATATGGATTGAAAATAATGTACGTAATTATTAATTCAATCAAACGTCAATACACAAAGGAGTCATCTACTTGTAATTGATGGAAACTATTACAATGTAAATGAATTATAGAATAGAAATTTAAACGCATTAAGAATGAAGTTGGCGTGAAATCGTAGAGATTTTTCTGGTAAATTATTCATGTGGCTCGCGCGTTGGGCACTTTCGACGCGTTCTTGTGAAAGGCTTTCACTCTTATCATGTGTCGCCCACTGGAGTTCCGTCAAATAGTAAAAGCGGGATATACGTGACGTGATTTCCTTATGCGTTAGCGATCGTAATAATAAAGAAAAACGTATAAACTTCAGTTTCATACTGAAATGTGTACTTTGCGTCTAAAACATGCGTGTAAAAAAAAATTTACATAGGCACTTTGCGAACATATATCAGATGTACTATTTTGTGTATATTGAATGTTCTTTATAAGGGACTATCTGCATTCCATTACTTGCAAGTTGCCTTATTCAGTTTATATCGCGCCAGCGTGCACGATGTTGATTGACTTTATTTAAACCTTATTTTGATGTATTATCGTAAAAGAAAAATAATTTTACATCATATAAAAATAATACGTTTTTAAACAGTTATATTTATAGAACAACCCATCATGAATAACATTTTGTATTACACAAAATAAAATGTTCGTCAGTTGGTCAACTGGTTTCACAGACAAGCTATCCTTTCTTGGACACTGAAATTACACAACTATTAAGATAATCCATTTATTTAACAAATCAAATAATATATGGTTGAGTAAGATAATTTCTTTTAATTGGTAACTGACAGTCATTGATACTTAAATTCGGTTAATGGATTTTTTTTCATTATTATACACCAGTAAAGTACCACGAGTATCGTACGTTGTTGTATTATGTAAGCCATGGCTCTAAACTAGTTGGCTCTTCTACATTCCTCCGTCTTGCCAGTTCATAGTTCTGCGGCGGTGTTCGCATGCGCGTAACGGATGAGTTTTTAGTCCGGGTAATGTACGCCAGAAAGTGTGCTAATGCGTGCTTCATTTGCGCAACCAAGCGCGTAAGACACGCGCCGCGACCGAACACTCCCGTGAGCGATCCCGTTGTCTTTTCCGCATAACGTAAATAACTTGTCTTGGACGATACGTTACTGAGTATTTGAAACTATACAACAATGTGGTAGTATATTAAATGTACTGTGCGATACATAATGTAACAATACTATATAATTTAATGTCACATTTTGAAGCTACGTTTTAGAATATACTATAGAGGTAATTTATTACATTCATGCATACTTTATCTATGCGTCTCGCAAAATATTTGGAATAAAAAAAAACTTAAACATTAAAGCAAAGAAAGAAAAGTATTATAAGCTATTCACAATTTTGTTTTTAACCTAAGACAAAAAATGTATACTTTTTGCAAAACTACAAATAATTCTCCTCGTTCATGTTGTAATACTTATCAAGTTACTCTAAGATTGTTATAGATCTATTCGGGATTCCTTAAGGACTGGTTTTAGTTATGTCTGCGTGTTGTGTCAAAATATTGTCATTAGAACTTTAGAACATTGTTTCCACAAAATTAATTTTATATCAGCAGACTGTTTTAAAACCGCGATTGGTAGCTCTTGCAGTACCACACCTGAGAAATTAGGTTAAGCAGAATCTCTAATACTGTTCTACTGTACAACGATGGGATAAATCGAAGTTCATGTCTTAAAGCCGTAAAATTCCTTGCAATATCTATAATCTAACAACGAACTATTCATCAGCAAGTATTATAAAAAAAAAACACTCATAAATAAATAATCTAACTGAATTGAACTAATTTATAAGTAATTTATTTAAATAATGTTCATAGGGTTTACAAAATAGGTTACAAAAATAGTAGGGCCGTTATGATTTTCCTGTCATTTAAATAATATTATTATATAATACCAGAATTAATTTTTAAACTATAGACAATTTTTTTTCTAGTAGACAGGTACCCACCCTGTAATTACCTAGTACAGTACGATTTTTAACCGTATGATATACATTTGATTAAAGATTATTGTAATTGTTCACTAATGGAACAGTTGACTTTAATTTTGTTTTAATTCAATATAATAATACAAATGTGCAGAAAGTATTTTTAAATTTACATAATTGTATAAAATATAATTGTAACTGTAGTACACAGTGCTAGTTGTTGTTATTCGCGTTGTAATTAAATAAAACTGTTATCGATTAAACCATTGATTCGTTCTCTGTTTTCGCTGTCCATTAGGTGCATTAGCTAATGTATTGATTATAATGTCAAGGAGATCGTAGTATTGTAGTTATAACGACAAGCGACTGTGAACGTCAATTTATCTATGTGAAGTTACATATAATATTTCTAATACTGTAAAATGTGTGACGACATATTCGTTTTATGTCTAATATATTATATCTAATATTACTTAGTTACACGTTCTATGTTAGTATTTATTTAGCCTACTTAGCTGCCAAGAATGTAATAGTTTCAAGTGTATAATTGTATGTAAATATTTAACTTGTTGATTCCGCTTACTGTTGTCGTCTACCCGGATGCTGTATCATAAGTAATGCTTAACCTGCCTATATTTGTATAGTAAGTAAAATGTTTGTAAAGAAGTTTTATACAGAATATTTCCAGTGAATTATGAGTAGGTTTTTTCCCACAGTCCAACCTTACCCCATTAGTATTGCCTTGGCTATTTAGACGTACGTAGACTAGCAATTGATATATTTTTTTTGATAATTATTTGCAACGTCAACATACGGTTACTTTGTATAACTAAATTTTTGTCTACTTTATTGTGCCACTGCGCCAACTTTATTTAGTTCTCAGAGACCTCACTACTGCTTCAAAGTCAAAATAGAGCGAACTAAATAGGCATAAAAATGTAATCATGATAGCCTATCCATGTATGTATGTTATAGAGTTCGGTGGTTCTGGCGGAGTGTAACCGATGCGAGTCGACTCGGCCGCTTCTCGCCAGCCACTAGTATCGTTTGCGAGTGGGTGCGCCAAGCCGGTCAATGGATGTAGGCTAACCAGTGTCCAGTGTTTGTTAATGAGAGACCTGTGTACATGCTAGGGCTATCAATAGTTATAAGAAAGTTCTAAAAAGTCGCATATGGCCTTGCTAGTGAATTATTTGCTTAACGTTTTCATACATTTAAAACAATTAAATTGGCTGAATAGTAGTTACAAATAAAAAAAAATAGCTGAGAGTACTCTAATGTTTTTATGTTATTTGAAATGACATCTGACATTTTTACTAGTGGATTAATCAAGGTGAGGAAATACATTCCGCTTCCGTGATTTCAAGTATAAAAAATAGTCTAACTGGCAATGATTATTGTGTCAACCCTGAATAACCTTCATCGTAATGTACTGTTAATTTTATGTTACATCAAATTCTACGATTTCACAAAGTGACCGTCGGTGACCCTAGGACAGCGGAGACCACGCGCGGTCGTCTAGAGCGCCGTTGAGCGACGCCGCGACTGTCGCGTCCGGCGAAATGCTGCCCTCTGTATTAGTATGCGGCCGCATCACAACTTTCTACACATTCTTGATGCCATCGAAGAAACCGACGTCAATACACATAACAATTATCGATCCGATGTTCATTGCTAAGAACTCTACGTTTATTATCTCGATAGTAAACGTTTTGCAATATATATCTAGGAATTTTTTACTGTTTACTTTTTGAATTAAAGTAAGTTCAGTGCGTATTTGTTTTGTGCTTAACATGCAAAGAAGCCGGTTCATTAACGTATAATGATGATTCTTATTCTAATTTAATGTATTTATTTACTTATATTGGTTTGATTGATTCAAATTTGAATATATCAGAACTAGAACTTATTAGCTGTAGTTAAAATTTTCAATTTTGTTTTGTAATAAATGCATCCAATAATAATCAAACATAATGATTCATCTCACCGTCTCAAAGATCTTACTGTGACTTGTTGTGGACAAATTTTATTTTCATATATTAAATGTATATTTAATTGTCGCAACCTGAGCTTTTTCCTTTTCCATTTCATCATTAATAGCCCTTAAATATTTCAACACGATGCACCGGAAAATAATTAACTCAATCACCCCCGAAATGACAGTTCCAAAAAAAATGTCAATCACATGCAAAAAAACATTAAATATGAACATTAATTAATTCTAGAAATATTTCGACAATACTAATATGAAAAATATTGGCTGTAAATTTTTAATTTCTTGAGAAATAGTTTTCCGTTCACAATAATAGTTAAGCCATAGTAAATATAGAGGAAAAAAAGCGTTGAAAATTAAGTATACTAGCATTTATATATCAGTAACTTATTACTATTAAAAATTAGTTTAAATCAATGGGATCGATATATAAAATTATACACCAAAACCTTCGACTACGTTAGAGTGAATTTTAAAAAGCTGCTATATTAATTGGCTTATAAGCAACATACTTTATTACACTTAACAGTTATACTCTTTATAGTAGGGTAGTTAACAACATTTTCAACAATGTTTTTCCCCGTTCTCGTTTTTATGGCAACGAGAACATCAGAAACGTTATAATGTGAGAACTTTCTCTCTCTTTCTCTCTCTAGACAGTACAAAAAAATACAATGCATCGCATTGAAATAATAAGCTATTCTTCAGGTACTTGTAGCGTCAGCGTACGTCAAGACAAAAACTGTGTTTATTTGTAATTGATCGTATTTTATATTCTGATTGAGGTAGCCACAATTCGAACGAGTCGACCATAAAAGTAACGAGATGTCCCACATTGCATAGCTTTAGGCGCATACCAGCCTTACTCGTGAGTAGCTAAAATGAATGGTAAATCGAACCTTGCTTATTCGTCATTGAACTAAACTTATAATCACGATTTCGCACCAATCACACCAATTCGCCCAGCAGGGCTATACAGTAGCAATTACAATGATGGAATTTAATTTTGTTACAAGTGACCGTAAAATAAACGTGAATGAACAAAGGACACCGTGAACAATTTATTCTAAGCATTAGTACAAAATTATATGGTCTCGGAGACCAAACTGGCCCGGCCATCACTTTGCCTCCATAATAAGATGTTTTTAGCATCTTATTCTCGGGATCCGAAAAATTAACATGCCATGCCATCCCATCCCATGCAGTCCCAGCTCTGACTGGAGGCGATCTCGACACCTCTTCTTATGGGATGTATGTGTAGCATTTGTTTTGTGCCCCTGCTCAGCAGCGGAGGTTACGTCACCAGGGAGCCGTTGATCCCCTCGACCATAATGCCCCCACAAGGACGGTTACCTCGGGTCCCGAATCCGACACGCATGAGCTGCGCCTTAGTGGTCGCACGTCGCGTTGGAAGTCTCGTATCGTAGCATTTGTTTTGTCATTATAAAAAAAACGGTATATGTATTGAATGTTCTTTCCCCGTGTTACAGGTAGCAATGGCCGGCGACTTCATCCTCGCTGTGGCGTCGATGATGATAGCTCGCTTGCGGAGCGACGAAGTGACGCTTGTACTCAGTCAGGTAACGTTATTTCTATTTTTCTATATCCATAACATTTTTATTATGAGCAGTGAAGGCACTAGCGGTTGGAACGTCTGTTTCCTGTTTCGCATCCTGCACGCACTTCTAACTTTTTTAATTATCATTTTTTTCCGTGAAAGAAATCATAAGAACGCTACATTCCTAGGCATTCTCCGTACTGTTTTTTAAGGACGTTTATGGTTTTTCAATTCGCCTTTTGCTTGTGTGACCCGCACCCAAGTTCCCCCTTACGTTGTGAGAGGAGACCAGAGCTTAGCACAGGGACGGTAGTAGGTTGGAAAATTATTTTATTTTTATTATTATTGCATAGATCATAATCTAAATTTTCTATTATGTTATGATCTATTTGTATACCTTAGTATTGTAGTGTATCATCAGTATTATCACTAATAAAGTATAAATTTAAATGACCTAGTACTAGTATGTAATAAGTGGCCCTATGCGTGGTTTTACGAAATGTGTTTGTAGAAGTACTGACTTACAGTTTCCGATAGGTTTTCCGATTTGAATGTAAATAAGTGCGTTAGCTTCCTATTCTCAATTATAATTACGTATTTTACAATAGACATGTAACCGAAGACGAACGACCGAAGCAACCGGGTTAATCACCGGATCCATTTTTTATCCTGATTGATGTAAAGTGCCAGTTGTAAGGTACGGACCTACCTACAACCACATTAACAAAAAATTCCTACGTTATCCTTATGTAAAGTTTCAATTTTAATGTTTTTTTTTTTTTATTTAATGAATGCTCGTAGTGTTTTATTGCACTTTTATGTTGTTATGTGAAACAACCACATCCAAACATTTTCATTCACACTCTACGAAAATGTGATGTGAGACTATCGTATACATATATACGTATATTGCATATATACGTATATTGCATATAAATTTCAAATAGAATAAGCAAGAGAATCTGGAATATTTATATTTATTTTTATATTCCTTGTATATTTCAATTAAAATATGGCGGCTATCAAATTTATGCCTTGAGTAGCACTTATGTACGTACCTACGGTTTGAACGGTGTCATTCTCAGTTTGTATAACTAAACTTAACTGGTGATGTGCATCGATGGCATCCGGAAAACATAAAAACTTGGGGTTTGCTCCATAATGTTGTCATTACAATTGCATGTTACATGTCGGGTTCGACTCCCGGCAGTTGTATGTATTTTGATAGATGAATGGTTGCACTAAAATCTAGCTTATTAGTGATTTCTTCGTTAATTGTTTATTTCTATGCCACCTGTGGCACATACAATCACAGCGCAGGAACGGCTGCACGATTGTGAATATGTATATTTATTTACTATTTCTCAATGTCATTTTCGAATCTATTTTGGGGAAATTTTCAGGTGGTGACAGATCTGGTTCAAGGTGAATTCATGCAATTGGGCAGCAAGGAAACGGAAAACGAGCGGTTCGCACACTATCTCACCAAAACATACAGAAAGACAGCCTCGCTCATCGCTAATTCAGTCAAAGCGGTAAGTGTACATTTTTACACACTTCACGGAATAATCTTTCTGTATCCCTTCGCATTCTTCACTTTAATATTTAATGACGATTGGTCGAACAAATAACTTTTTTATCGTACGATACGTAAATTGATATCGGTGCATTAATGTGTGTAATATTCCTGTATTGATAATAACTATCAACGAAACTGTATTGATAGTAACAATATTTTATAGTAATCACTTTTTTGTGGGTTGCGAGTTCATTTAAGTATCACATTCTCAACCGTCAATAAAAATTAAGTCCACTATTTTGATGCGGTTCTTTCAATATCGTTTAACGTTATGCATATCGAAAATCATGATGTATTCGTAAAATAATCAATTCGTACTAATATATAACCATTTATAATTGTTGTGAACTAACTTGGTTATTTACAAACACTCTTTAATCTAAGACTTAACAAAAAAGTTATTATATTTTAATTTCCAAAAACGCACCGTAGCGACATGTACGCTGTGACGGATAAAACACTTGTCAATTTTTTTATTTTTTATGATGATGATAGTGAGAATCAAAGTATATTTATGCAATTTTTTATTGTTAATGAGAGTCATAGTACTGTTGTACAGTTGAAGTGTTGCCATGGATTTTTATGGCGTTTGCAAAATTGTAGATAATTTGGAAGTGAGTGAAAATAAAATTTAACTTTCTATAAAATTCTATATAAATACACAGGTTATGATAACATGAAGCGGATAAAAAGACTCATCTTTTTTTTATTTCAATTTATTTAAATTGTTTTTATCTGCCTACTATCAGCTGATTTTTGGTAACTGTTCAACTCTTTCCGCATCAGTGCCTACCATTATATGTATAATCCACCAGTCTCACGTGCTATTTTTTAATAAAGTGGTATTTCTTATCAGAGCAAAAGTTTAATTTTACGCCCCAAATTTGTTTAACGTGTTTATTAAAGGTGCTCTTAATGTTCGTATTAGATGTGTATAATGTTACTTTAGGTATGATACGTCCCAATGAGTACAATGCGAGCACGCTTCAAGGTCCATGGCAACAGGTGTGTTAGATCAGAAATAAATTAATAATGAATGATAATATTAATGCAAAAGTTAATGTGATTTGGTTTTATCAGTGATATGTTCGTATGATACACGTCCTTGAGCCCGTGGACGCTCGATCGCCACGTGTGAATTCCATCCGAAGGCAGATTGCGTAATTCACTTTTCATTTCAAACGGGTCATGGACAATTTAAATTTTTAACGATAAAAGGATAAAGTAGTTATGTTAATTATAATCACCTACCTAAAGTTCTAGTGACCCAATTAATGTTCTAATAATAACCATATTCGTGTCCAGCTTATTTAAATCACAATTATCTCGATTAAAATTGGCAACATGAATTTATATAAAACGTTCATAATATTAGAATGATAACGCTCGTTATTATTATTACTACGATATTTTTGTGGTTTTTGCTAACATTCTCAATTTATGAATCACAACTTGGGTTCAGTGTACTCGGTGGTACATGTAAATATTTGTATTCTTATCATATTCTTTTACATGGCTATTTGGACATTAATGAGTAATTAATAGTAGTATTTAAATATTAATGTTACGTATAATTAGTTAATATAATTAGATTAGAATTAATGGATAATTGGTGCACGAGTTCACATTTACGTGGTTATGCCAACGGTATTGTTTTCGCAAAAATTGCGCTGTGCACGTGGTAGTGAATTAATTAAAATAAAATTGTTTCTAGATATGTTAATGTGTGTCTTATTTAGCGTGGTTTAAATATATTATTTGGGTTAATTAAATAAACTAAAATGTCATTGTCAATTACAAAAATTTTAATTTTAAGTGTATATTTATATCCGTCCGTCCGCACGGGTTTTAATAATACTTGATAATTTTCCATAGTGATATTTGTTTTTACAAATAAAACTTTTTTCTTGTTTGTTTTTTGAATACCATATTTTTTTATGATTTAAGATGTATGAAGGGATTTTATACGTAAGTTTTGTTGTTTCGCTTTAAGTTTTACCGTAATCGAAGGTACAACACTCTTTACAAAGTAAAAAGGTAAAAATAGAATAAATAGTTACATCAGGTTATTTTCGCAGTACCACCTGTACTCGTTAGAAAAATACTTGGAACACATTTTACGTTTGTTATACTGGACTCCGGATTCTAGTTTAAGTATTTTATATGCGGAAAGGAATTACTTTAAAACGGGCGAGTTCAATAAACACTATCACAGAAAAATCGGAAAAAGATTGTAGAATTCGGAATAATTACAAATAAAAAAATAGTTTGAATATCAATTAATAGTTACGATTTATATTCGTGGACTTTTAACAGGGAGTCTCAATTAAATGCGCTGTTCACCTTCACATCCAATTCCGTTTGTGGGGCATTCTATATTATCATTTTTATTTTTATTTTCTTTAATATAAAGAGACAGTCTCGTTACAGTTTTATTTTAGTACTTATAAACACTGTGGGGCTAAAAGCAAGATTGAAATGTAAAAAGAATATCCTAGTCATCTATTGTAAAAAATAATAACTTACTCTAATAATAATAGTTCCATGATAAGATGAGTTAAATGCAATGTTCATCTTCCTATCGTTTTTTTATAATGATAAATTAATAGAAGGGATATTATCGAGTTAAATTAATTATTTAACGAGGTCTTTGAACCAGAAGTAAGTATTTCAAAGTTACGTAAGTCGTAGGAAGATGGTTTAATGTTCCCTAAAAATTAGACACCTTTACACATATATTTTAATATTTTGCGATATAAAACATGCTCACAAAATAGATTACGGGCATATTCAGTATTTTTACCATACCAAAATTTACAATATTTCAATACACAATTTTGTATGTTTTCGTCGCAATTTAATATTTTATTATGGGAATGATTTCAAAATAACACGTCGGAGCTAACTACTGAGTAAGTAAATCTCAGATTACAAGTTTTGTTTGCAATGAACAAACAGAGAATATAGATTTCGAGTTATAGTATACTTAATCTATGATTTATTCAATAGTCGGTGTTTGTCGACAGGTGGCGTTATTGAGCGGTGCGGACGAGAGCACGTGCGAACTCGCGTTCCAGTACGGGCGTAACTTGGGCCTCTCGTTCCAGCTGGTGGACGACTTGCTGGACTTCGTGTCGTCCGCGCAGGCGATGGGCAAGCCCACGGCCGCCGACTTGCGCCTCGGACTCGCCACGGCGCCCGTGCTCTTCGCTTGTGAGAAGGTAATTATGATCACCGAAGATTACAAGTTATATAGTGCTCGGATGAGCATGTGCAGGTGGTAATAACATCATACATGGTCCCTGTCATCCTTTTCTCAGATGTAGGTATCTTAATTATTTTTACATATATAACAGTTGATGTATTTATTAGTTACGGTGCAATTTTGGAACGACCTGTTCAATTGAGGTAGTATTTACGCTATTTATATTTTATGTCGACAATGGTGCATCTTTGATATCGATAGTTTTGTAACGAATTTGGAGTTTCAGTTCAAGCCACCTTCCATGATCGTAGTGCTGATTAATGAACAAAGTTATGGTGCTTGGTCCTTATTGTTGAACGCTGGGTACCCTACCTTGCGTAATTGGTAGTCATGCCTGATTTAGTTGGTTGGAAAGCCTTTGTTTGAGGTTACGGACCTATGTGGACGGCGGTGACACTTATTGTTAAGTGGCCCGTGTTGTTGATATAAAAAAAAATAAGTGAAATTAAGTGATTTACAAATATAGGTGCTGTAATCGGTATGTTTTTATAGTGTTAAATTAGGAACGTTTTGAAATGTATAATCCCATATACGAGTTAATTTTATCTCTGATGCTTTACACTCACATCGTATTACCGTCTCACTGCTGAGCTAGAACTCTATTGGAGAGGAACTAAGATTAACTTACTTAAGTAGCCAAATTATCTCACAGACTGCAACTCTCGATTATTTAATTTCATTTTACTGTAGTATGTTGTTTTTATTTCAAGGACAGTAAACACACTTAAGCGCAAAACAAATACCCCTGTGCAGAACTCGATGTTGTGATTAATTTGATTGGTTTTGAACCCACTAAACTACTATCATTACTGAATGGCGCCATAATACATTTTACATTTTCCAGTATCCAGAACTCAATCCGATGATAATGAGGCGATTCCAAGAGGCGGGCGACGTGGAGAAGGCGTTCGAGCTCGTCCACAAGTCGCGCGGTCTCGAACAGACGCGCTTCCTCGCCCGCAAACATGGGTTGGAGGCCGCGCGCCTCGCCAACGACCTCGTCGACTCGCCGTACCAGAAAGGCCTCGTAGTCACCACCGACCTCGTGCTCAACAGAATCAAGTAGCACAACCATCACATATAAATGGGAATGTACTGGACTGGCTAAATGTTATGTCAAAATAAAGCAATGAAGCTTTGAGTGTCCGCCGGCGTAATTAATATGTCGAAGGCAGATGAACATTTTGTCTACTTTCCATACTCATCATTGCAGTTAAGTCGTCAGCGATTCGCTTACCAGAAATCCACCACACCGGCATCGCAGTCAACGGAATGATCATTATCCAATTAAAATACACCGAACGAATGAAAAACTGCCAAATGAGGCGATATGATTTATAAAAGAAATCTTAAGTATTATTTATTTTAATGTCGCTGTTCGTATTACAATCGTAAGTGCACACAGAGCTAATTCAAAGATGAGAAGGGATAGAGGTGAAAATGTCAAATTGAAAAGAAATATTGATATCGCACAGCTAGGTAGTCCAGTATGTTATATAATAGAGGTCAGTGAGGACCACGAACCAAAGGAGAACGCGCGTCGTGATGTGTGTGCCACAAACTGTTGTCAGTCTACCGCCAGTAACGAAAGTGTTCGATTCGTGAGCTCATGCGTCGAGCCGGCGCACTGTACAAGTTACATGTCATCGGTGACTCCGATGACGCACGTTATGGCTCCGTCGATTAGTGTAGCGCGACCCTTACACGCGACCCCCCCCNNNNCCCCCATAGAAAGGCATCCACGGTTCTAACGGACGGGTTCCGGGAACACGAATCCTTGAAATACTTTTAGGTCTATATCTGGCGACGCTACATATTTCCCTCTAAGTAATTCAGATTTGTTGATATTCTAGCGTGTCGTGTGCGACCTTTATCCGAGTTAAAGGCCCAACCGACAGTTACAAGAATTCTGGATGCCTTTTTTTTTCAGAGGTGGCAGTGACGTAGCGGATGTATTAATTTTTAAATGTTCGGTGATTGTGTGCGTGCTCGTGTCCATACGCCAGTGATGGAGGACTTGTAGAGATGTGTGCGAACGTTGTGAGATGCGTGACGATACATGCGAAGACGGTGTCGTAGATAATTTGCGTGTTAAATCATTTGCCGAATAATTATGTACAACGACTCGTACGAGTTGTAAGTGGACGATACGACGTTGACGTGGTGTTAACTCTGTTTGTGTTTCGTATGAATCTTATGTATATATCTGTTAGCACTATGTATTCCTTTTCACTTGTGTGACCTGATTTATGTTAAGTTACGTTAAAGTATGTCGACACCGTGAACTGTCCACGATCGTAATGAAGATGCTATTGCTGTAGATTAAGCGTTATGTGACCATTCGTTACCAAATACCGCTGTACGTAATACGTGTACGATAATGTGCTCGACTGTCTACGTAATTACCGTTTAGTCTCGGGCGGAATAGGCTATTTAATTTGATTGTGTATATAAAGGGAACGTGTAATACGCGCGTTTCTATCGTTCTTCTACTTTATGTGCAATGTTTCCATATAGGTATAGTGTTTAAAATGTGTACCTGTGTTGTAAACACAACCGCGTCCGTCGTTCTGTCGTTTAATTGTACCAATATCCGAACCGTTTCGTTCTTGCATCGGCTGCTCATACTATGCTGTGTAAATACTGCGAGTCATTGGATGAGTTACCCGTGTGTTGTCTTCAAAACCAATTACCTCAATTTCTTTAGTGTACACGTTACATGCTACAAGTGTATATTCTTATAGTATTAAATGGTTAGATTTTTTTTGTACGAAGCATCACAATAACATTTAGGCGAAAAATTACGAACGTTAGCGACTTTTAAAAGTATATTAAATTTTATAGAAGTAGTTAATTGTAATTGTAAATAAAGGAATGAAGTATAATATAGTGCTATTAAATATTTGTATGGACAGAGTAGCGGATTATATACATAATGAAACGTGCAACAAAGGCGCCGTATTTTTAAATGTTTTCGGAATTGTTGCTGTTTAACACTATATTAGTAATGGCTTATGATTAAGATGCGTGTAGGTTGACGTAATGATATAAATTCCCTATTTCATGAAGTTTACAATTAATTATTACACTTACAGTGTTCTTGATGTCATGGGATGCAATCTATTTTAGACATTACATCAATCTTCACGAATGGACATGGATTTAAATGTCTCGTGTAAATTACATATTAAACAATGGGAGTCAAATGAATTTTATTTATATGTATGTAGTCATATTATACTATACGTAGTTCGTATTGTTTGTAAATACTATTATTTTGTAAAATGCTAAATCATGAATAATTTTATAAACATTAGTTACTGAATATTGTTTTATTTTAAGAAATAAACATTATTCTATGATAACGTACGCATTTTTATATACCTTTCGGTGTAGATTAGATAATAAAATCAAACTGCAAGTGGGGCACCATTTCAATATTACGTTTAGTTAATGTTTAAGAATTGATATCGATTTTAAAATCCATTTTTCAATGTAATCGATAATATTTAAATACTTCATTCGTCTCAAAATACCGTTTAATCTTGTATTATGTTGTATTTACTCGTTAGCGAGATGTAATGTTTTGTGTTAGGAGAATATAACGATCATTTTGCTGCGCTTATAAATCAAGCTTCGCTTATTCGGAATTGAAACTGCAACTTCCAGAGTGACATCTGTGCAAGTACTTCGATCAATATCTAATTGGACAACGACAATACGCTTTGCTTCGTTATTTATAATGCGTACTGCGAAGGATTGGAATGATTTGCCCACATCGGTGTTCCCATCCATTACAGTGTGAATTCATGACAAGAGTGAATAGGTTTTTTTCTCGGGTAATGCTTTTTACCACCTAAGGTTACATTGCCGCTCATCATCAGGTAGGATTGCAGTCAAGCCCATTTATTATAGGTAAATTGGATGTCGGTTATTTATCCAGGTCAGTTATCCATCCTCGAGTCAGAGGTAACCTCCCCAGCTTGTAATACTTCTACTTGAGCAACAATCGAATCAATGTCGTCAGGCATCTACTGTGCGTTGGAATCCGTACCGTCCAGTTTACTCCGAACAGTGTTCACAATATCGCTCGCACTCTTCTTAAATACCCTTAAGATGTTTTTTTGCGTGTTATAGCTTGTATTTTAGAGATGTTTAAGAAACAATTAACAAGCCGGTTCACCGCTTACTACTTGACTAGTAATCCTTCGGTGACGCCCTTGTTGTTACGGAGGCGGCGAGCTTTGATCGACTTTATAATATACTATTTATAATTTACTACTTTTAATTCTTCTTTATAATCAGGCGGAATATCAGCAACGTACAATTTATCTCCTATAAATATAATTTTATTCGATGGAGGTTCAGCCAGGACACGATCGAAGATGCTCACCGAAATCTTCTGTAATCGTCTCTTTGGGATAGCTAGTCCCCTATTTCCTAAGTCAATACGTGCCTGGTGTACGTGTTATTATTCTTCTCCTAACACCGTGTGACGTCGATTACATACCACAAGTGTTATGTTTTTTAAGCAGGTACTCGCACACAAGTCCTCTTTTAAATACAACTAACCCTTTAAATTGCTTATGCTCACTTTGATTGTGACCCTCTCGATCTAATTACCTCATTTTATGTCAAAGTAAGTATATCTATGCTCATATCCATATGCAATACAAATTTTCGTGCTTGCGACTATCGATCGTCCGGCGCCCGGCACCGATAGGACGTACGATAAGGTACTAAAATGACATGGAATTCTGCCGCTGAAAACTAGGGCGCCCCAATTCTACCATCAACATTACAGTTAAACAGATTTGTAACGCAGAGAAATAAGGGTTAGTATTGACTAAGGTAATAGTCAAAACAGTTTTGTAAAAACCATGACTTCAAATATGTAGTTCAATTAGAAGATATAGGTACATTCAATGACATGAATCAGTCAAACCGTAATGCAAAGCTGCTTTCTCGTTGAAAACATTTCAAAACCTAGTAGAATGTATATGAAGGGACTCATATCTGTTATAATTTAATTTAACAGTAAAAGATCTTGTCATATAACTTTCTTCGACAATGTTGAGGACAAATGAAAATTGGTCTTTCCATAATCAATCTCAAAGAAGAGAACAGTGAACACATCAATAAATCTCAATAATGTGTCTAATAATAAGTAAGTAGTGATATTTTTTGCAATGAATATTCGTAACAAAAAGTACTATCACCTTATGGATATTTTGTACTGAGGGTACGCTTTCTTTTGTTGCGGATTTTAATGCAATTGTTTCCAAGATACCACTAGCATCATTCCGTGGAATCCCATATTGGATGTTTGAAATCGCTGGTCTACGTCGGAATGGTTTTTTCAAATAACTACTTTACAAGTCTGTACCAAGTAATTGGGTATCGTGATAATGTGACTTAATTTTGCTTTAAAACGCCTTCAATGCGTATCATAGAGACTTGGCAATTTCCCGTATCATCAGTTACTCAGCCATCGATTTACAGACGATGAATTGCTAAAAGCTTTTTGACCTCGTTGTTCGAAGCCAATAGACTCGGAGTAGATACAGTCGATACAGTAATATACGGAAAAATAAACATGTAACATGTAAAAGTGTATTAGTTTTAGAATAAAAAATGGTCAAAAAATACTTCAAAGAATATTTCGAGTTAAATATATTTGCATATACGTCATGATTACATATTGGGCCGATTGCTCTTTGCCTTACGTACCTTCAAGTCTTTCAGCAATAATTTTATTGACAGTGGAAACAATTCCTGAAGCGCGCCGCTTACGAGGTTTGTAGTATGTTGTGTCAATAAGAAGTTCGCAGTAGTTGGCGAATATCCGCCCAGTTATGTTCTAGCTTTTGATATAATTAATTTCATTGCTTATGTTTAGCAAAGAGATTTAATTTCTGTACTTTTTGTTGAGTAATGTTTGAAGTCAATATTACATTGACGCGAAAGTGTACATACAGTGAAATCTAAATGTTTGCTTTACACTCTCGGCGACTGCGGAGGTATGTATCACAGGTGGAATTTCTTAAATAGATCATTCATTAGTGGATTCTATTATTTTTTTATACTTTTAAAGTTTGATTAAGTAAATATTGAAATAGATGAGATAAGCAAAGTATGCAAAAACACAAAAAACGTGAACTGAACGACGCAAATTATTAAGAACTTTTTTTTCCATCTTTTTTTATCACTTTACTTTTTTCATCTAAAATATTGTTATAAATAGTATAGAATTTTCGAATAACATTAATACTTTTAAGATTTTTTTATGAATAAAATTTATATGCCAATACGCACATCGTGACAGGAAATTAGAGACAAGCATTTGAACTTTCATGAGTTGTGGTGAAATACGTTTATGTTACTGTAGATAGTTTTTCATGTATACCCTGACGTACAATGACAGGAGACTAAGCGCTCCTACCTCAGGGTCCGCTCGTAGACGAGCTCGGAAGAGGCGCGCAGCGGAACGCACGCGGCTGGAAGGCGAGCGCTTGGCACGCATCCGTCTCGAGCAGCGCCTACGAGACAAGATTGACCAGCAACGACAGGTACCGTTCACGTTAAAGCTTATTGCTATGTAAATGTTTTGTCCATATTTATAAGATTATCACCCGTTAAAGTAGAAATTTCTATATACATTTTGTTTTGCTCAGAAAAGATGGTCTGACTATTTTTAGAATAATGAAACTTTTTAGGTTGATCATTTGATTCAAACATTTCTTAATATACGATTTACCCATATTTATAAGAAGTCGGAGGGAGAATTTTTCAAACTGGCTTTTTAGGTGAACTATTTCCTAGTCGGTTTATATTTATTATACGTCTTATTCTGAATTTAAAAAAATAATCAAATGGTTGTGTAGATATAGTAAATAGAAATAATACTTATGTAGAGTAATAGTAACTCATATTGTTGGCAAGATTGAAAATAATTTTAAGTTACCAAATAATCTTGAAAGCGGATGCGTTACATAAAATGTCCTGTATTTGTAGTTTTGAGAAAAGAGGACATGTTAGTTATGTTAAATATTACTTTATTTTTAGAGTAATACATAATAGTATAGATATACTACTTTAATAAATTCTAGTAGCGTGTCATAGAAAATTACATAAACAGCCAATTATACCTACATATGTATTTGCTTATTTCACCGGAGAAAGTTAACACTTGCTTGATAGTTGCGACTTGGGAGACAATTCAACGCTACCTCTTCGTCAGTACTTAAATGTTCGTTTAATTATTATTTTTTTAAATCGTAGGCAGTCATGAAGACTGCCGACAGAAATGAAAATTTAAAACTGTGTTTTGAATTTTCAAACTTATTGGAAATATTTAAACATTAAAATTTCATAATTTTTGAATTAAATAAATCTGATTTTCACAATTATCTGCACTCCGAGCAATATATATATATATATATTAGTTAAAACATTATGGCTTCGCAAACCCAGTACAAAATATAAACACAAGTTAATTAAAATAATAACAAATATATACTTATACTATATTTAGTGAGATTTTTATACATTTTATAATTATATATTATATTTTTATATAAATATATAAACAAATATATCTTAAACATTAGCATGTTGCTGACGCGGTCCTATAACAAGATTTTCCCCTACCAAAAAAACGTCTAACGTGCCTATAGAAGTTTTCACTTAAAAAATTGTTATGGATGTTCCCATCTTATACAAATCAAAATCTCTCTTTTATAAATTATCATTTTCTTTATTTTATTTTTACCGGTTTTCTTTATTTCTTTTTTTACTGTATGTATTTTAAATTCATAGTTTGGTTAGTATCACATATGCATGTAACAATTCTGATAGAAATGAGCAGACGATAAGTTATCACTGCCGTCCCTTGTTCAAGAAGGAAAGGAGGAATTCACTCCTCAACTGCCTCTCCAATTTTGTAACGTCGTTTTTATGAGTAATAATGTCTCAAGGTTGATTTTAGTTGTGTGGTGACTATCCCGATAAAAAATCGTTACCACTTTATCTTTTCTTTCATTGGTGATATTACATTTACATTCTGAAACGAATAATATTATTTTCTGAAATGAAGGATACATTATATGAATTATAATTATTTTCTTAAATAATAATGTTGGACAACAGGTGATTGTTTGCTTAGCTACAGTAAACTAAGTACAATTGAATTTGTTAGTTCCGCGAAGAGCTGGCATCGTATGAGCCGTGGGGCCGCGCGGGTGGCGGCGCTCCCAACCCACGGGGAGTGCGCTTCACCGATCTGCGTTCTACTGGGATTTATCCAGAAGACGAACTAAGGGTAAGCTTATTAATTTATTTCAATATAATGACATTTTCAAGTAAAAATATAACGTTTAAACTATGGCAAACGCCGCCTGCTACATGCTAGGCGTATGCCGTCTAACATAACGACATACACAGATGTAGTATGATACCTAGGCGCGTCATATGTCTGTCTTTGTCAATCCCATTGTATGTTTATCGAATACATCGCGATATCGCCCATGGCTCACAGTATATTTGCCGTATAATAAGCATATTAGAATAAATCAACATTAATTCTAAGTAAAAAGTACCGCCTCAGAACTGTATAAAGTTTTATGTTAACCGTTGATGACCGACAAAGGGGACTGATAGTAATAAAAATGATTGAAGCACACGAAAAGAAGTTTGTTCTCATCGTTATGCTTACGTAGAAGTTAAGTTTTCTGCAAAATTTTTGAGGTAGTTCAAATAACTTCTTTCATTCGGGTTTTCCTCCAACCCATAAACCTAGTCGCAGTGAAGGAACGCAGGTTTCTTTTGAATTTTAACAAAATATAAACAGTCTCTCGAAAAAAGTCAAACTCTGTTGACTTGAGTTAAACACTGTATGAACCTTTAATTTTTCAATGGTAGGTATATGCATATTGATAATAATTTTATTATCACTTAATTCAGGGAAAGTAAACGTCGTGAGGAGATCTGCATACCTGAGAGTTATCTATAATGGTTTAAATTATGGTGAATTCTACTAAATTCTGCTTGGCCGGGGTGATGGGCTATCCCTTTTATCTCTCCACTCTGTGACAGAGATCCGGGCCCAACAGTAGGACAATTATGGATTGAGAATATTACGATTTTATAATTGGTTTAGCCGCGCAATTTACAGAGACATTAATGCTGAAAAAAACTGAAATTATTAATTATTTTTATCACAAAAGCCATAAATCCTGTTAAATTCTGTATATCGTCCGACTGTGATTGATGTTATTCTACACATTATTTATTTTGAAAACCTACCAAGGAATAGAGGAACTTTTTCTTTTTTGAAATGGATTTAATCCTGGTTCATCGGGTTTTACAGATTTTACAGGTGTTCAGATTACGTGATTTTTATACTAATGTCCTCTTGGTTTTAACCACAAAATAATTAGGAAGCTGTTATGGTGCTGAATGATAAAAAATTTCAATAATTAATATTTAATTATTGAGTCGAGCCGTTTAAAATACAAGTGTGTAGGATATGAAATACATTATTTAAATGAGTATCCGTAAACTTTCGAGCCACCTGAATTAAATCTTAAAAATATCACCGGTCTCAAGCAAAATCAGCATACGCTTTATAGTTTGCCGATGTATGCATGGTAATATATCTATATAAGGTAAAGGGTCAAACCAGTTACCTGGACCACACTGTCGATGGCGAAACGTAAATGAATGATTAAAAAGTGTGCCAATAACCTTATTCATAGTTGCGGAGTGAGTTTGAGCCGTGATTTTATTTATTACCGCTCACCTGTTTTAAAATTTTTTCTCGTTTCAGTTGTTTCGTCAGATCCTTGCTCTATATTTGCAACAAGCGCTTATATCGGCATATGTTGGGAATGTACACACATGTCGCATTCGCATAGTGATTAAAAGTGACATCAGAACAGTATTTACGTGCGTCACTTAGAAAGTGTTACGTAAGACATTGGTGTTCTCCGGTAAACAGATCGATGACTAGTGTATACGTGATTTACATTTTAATGCGTTGATGCTTTCACAGTCTCTCATTACTTAGTTATGGTGATATTTAAACGAAAATTAAGTACGGCTGGTCTATCTACAACTTAGTTATTCATACTTGTCGTCTATCATCTATTCAAATAATTTTAACACCAAAGTTCGAGGGCTATATTGCGTATTCTTCAACCATTACTTTAAAGTTCGTTCACATTTCTGTTTGTAGTATATAATTAGTTATAAATATATTTTAATAGTTATATTTGTTATTTTTTGTTTTGATTACGTCGGATAGATATATATTTTGCACACAGATTACAGAAAAAAACTAAAAGAAACGACGTACATCGCCACATTTCACAGCAATTGAACTACAATAAAATTCAATCCATTCATAAAAATGTAAAAAAACACTATAGTATTAGAAATAAAGTACATTGCAATAATGTAGTTTATTATATTTATGTACGAAATAAACGCATTATAAAGGCTAGTTTAATTCAGTTTTAGGCGATAACTGAATATAACTTTCAAATTCAGAATGTGCAAGTGAAAATATAAAAACAACCATAGTTAAGAAAGTCGAATAAAAACGATTCTGTTGTTTCGGTTAGGGTGTGGCCGCACACGACCTATGTCGGCGGTGGTCGTCCCAGCGGCGCCGGCGCACCCCGGTGCGGCTGCGAGAT
>PDGT01000007.1:2977973-3147172 GCA_003671415.1 Megathymus violae
GCGCCGCACCGTCGACAACGACATACGATACAAACAAACGCCCCGCCAGCAACAGATGTATAAGCAGATTCTAGGTTACATTCAATTTATATATATTTATAATTATGATCCCATTCTAATATTTTATAACTTTTATTTTTCTTATTCTTCTTTTCTTTCTTCCATAGCTTTATAAAATAAGAAAGTTAGTTACAAATGATGGTTTAAATAGAATCATCTCAATTTATTCAATGGTTTTAGTGTTATACGTCTACAAATAGACAGATAACAATTTGAAAATAACATTTTCAGACCTTTATATCAGTAACAAAAGCCACCTATATTAAAATATTTATATATTTATTTATTTATACATGTTATTCAGCATCGTTCCAGTTTTATTATTAGTGTACATAGGTATTTATGTTTTTGTTATATCTAGCCGAAAAGCGAGTAGACGGGTCACCTGATGGTAAGTGGTCACTGCCACCGATGGGCATCAGTAACGTAAAGTTACTTAGGTGTAAGTATATCGGCTTATAGGTAAATAGGAAATCTGTTTATCATTTGACTACGACGATATCTATCGGATTATTATATAGTAATGAATCATCGTATCTAAAAATTAAATATATATGTGAATATAACCTCAATGAGACAAGTGCGCCAGAAATTACATAGTTGACAAACACACTAACGAATGTGTATGAAGATAATAATTAATTCAAACTCTAATTCAAACTTAATTTATTTTAATAAAAAACTATTCGGTGTTTAAATTATGGTAAGTTTTTATGTTACAGATGACATGGTTAATAAGCGACAAAAAGATATTAAAGATGAAATAAAGCGAGATTTGGAGTTGGAGCGCAAAATGGTAATACTACAGTAATCACCTTTAGTCCCCATATGAAGTTCCCGGAGTTTCGTGTTAAAAGATTTCCACGAAGTCTATCTTCTTAAAAATTGTATTTATGTAATACAAAACATTTATGTCATACATAACATGATAATATTGTATAATAATATTTCATATTATATTATGTAATAATCAATATTAGTTATGATATGCATTTTATCTTGGATTAACAAAGTTTTTTGTTCAAATCAAGCATATCTACAATTTATTCTGTAATGAAAATAATGTTAACAATTCGCGGATAACAAAAAATGGAAATAAATTCATGGCTTTTTCCTGGGTTTTCAGCAAATTATGGATGTGCCATGGGGTAAGCCCGGCCCGGGCGGCACGACTTGGAGAAATCCTCGGGATATAGGACTCAACTTCTCTAAGTCTATGGTATGTGTTATTAAGTTAAGAATAAGTTAGATAATGTAGTTACATTATAACGACAGTCGTTGACGTTAGCATATTGTTTGCAGGGTTGGACTGACGATGAAATCTTCGACAAACTTAAAGGCGAACATAGGCTTTCCAAGAGATCTTCGATTACTTTACCTAAAGTAAAAAAAATTGACGACTCAAACAAAGACTGTTTTGATAAAGAAAATATCAAATCAGCTAATGAAAAGCTACCTCAAATTTCTGCATATTCAAATACTTCAACAGAAAAAAGTATTAAACAAGACGAAACAAATTTAAATGAGACCCATAAAATTTCACCAAAAAACAACACCAATGCTAAAACGAAGCGTAGCCCTAAGAAAAGTAATTTTATTAAAAGGTTGTCAAACAGAGACCGCGGACAGAGTTTAGTGTTTGAAGATGATGCTAATAATATTGAATACAATGACACAAAAGAAAATAAATTAACGCCAGAGGAAACAATTTTACGATTGACAGGTGGCATAGAGCTTGTGCCACTTCTTGCGCGGCGACGGCGAGTAGGCGCCCGAACATTACCATCAAGTGATGTCACACGGCCGCCGGAACAGACTTGTCTGTATGTATACGTTAATTGATAATCAAATGCTATATACACAATATCCCTACTCAATACTGTCCTTTGCCATGCACATCACTGTATGGTAATTTTGAGACTTCGATGTAACATTTCATTGTATTTGTAAATATTGAGAACAATAAAATTAGGGGTCACGACAGAGACCCTGCCAAGTCAAGCGGAGCAGATTTTTGGCATTTAATTTTTTGTGTAATTTATATATATATATATATATATATATTATATACATCAATGACATATAAGTGGGTATGAAAACGAGGAAAGAATGTTAATAACAATTAATTTTAAAAATTTAACTTTAAAAAACATGCTTGATACTATTCTAGATACTAAACTTATAGTTTTTCGATGTACTCAGTGCCGGATTTAGACGAAAAGAGGCCCTAGGCTATTTCACTTATGAGACCCTTTCACTCGTCTGGATATCAATAGCTTTTGTTTATTTTACGCACGTTAATAGCAGTCACTGTACATATGAACTGTATTTTGGTGCAATCTAGTATTAGCAAACAAACAGACCCAATAAGCTGAAAGCGTTGATCTTAACCAATACATTTTTATGTTTATTTATTAGTAATATGGGTAAAATTTTTTTCTTATTTTCGGTTCATTGTTTTAGTGTTCACTGTTTTTTAGAATAGTGTAATTTTAATTTTGCTAACAATTCGAATGCGCGCCCCTCTCAATCTTGAGTTGAAGCCTAGATAGCCTATAGGAAAATATGACCCTGAATGTATCTGTCTATACCGATTTCATCATCAGTCATTGGAGTGTCTCTCTGATTGTTACCTCACTTTGAATTTGGGACACTTAAATGGTATACCTAAGGTGAGTTCGTGAAGATCTTTATCTCATCTGTGACAAAAGAAATAATGAATTATGTTTAACGAAGTGTGAAGCTATGTCTCATAGATTCTATGTGAAATTAATGATTGTATAGGGAATGTTTTAAAAACTGTTTTTGTTCAAATAATTTGTATTTACTTAGATGGAGTAACTTTAAAATATTCTTTGTGATAAGGTAATAAGTCGTAAATTATGAAATACAAATTAATTTAGCTATACGCCAGTCACGAAATTTTATTATTTTGATTGTGTTACACACTTCTGCCTCGGTCGAGTAGAGGACAAACCATTTTCATTCATTCTTTACTTCTAAACATCATAAATACATGCGGTTTAGATGGCGTTCATATCGTTAAAATATTAGTTGTAGGTGATGAGGTAATAAATAAGAAGTATTCAACCGAGGTTATTTATTGTAAACACTTGAAGGTTGACTTGATATATTTGTTTTTACCTATTACATATTTTTCTTCAAACTGTAGCTTTTACGTGTATTTGGTATACAACTTAAGTCAAGGAATTGTTCGTTTGAAAAAGCTAATGGCGTGTTTCATTATTGATGATACTCGTATTTGTATCTGTAATATACAAATATTTATTTAAATCGTATTTTTAGTGCTACTCTTTTCAGGTGGCGCGAACATCTCGATGCAGATCACTTAAGACAGTTGAAACACCAGATGCGCGTAAAATTTGAACACCATAAGGTAAAAATTTGAATAAATATATAAAATAACAGCCATTATTATATTTGTAATCTATATTACTACTGAAAAACAATCAGGTTATTTCTTCTATACAATTATTCAATTAAAAAACATAGTCAGACTCTTCACGTCATTATGTCTAGTGAGATACGATAATATTACGACATTTACTATAAGCAAATCAATGATGAAACTTATTTTTGTACACTTTGGCAGTCCATTTTCATTTGTTCAATATATTTATGCACGAGCAAACAAAAGAGTAAAGTTTAGTTTATCTATAGAATTCATAATAGAATTATTTTCAAAAGACAATTTGTGCCTATTTATTTGGTCTAGTGACTCACTTTTTTGCACATGCCTCTAAAACTAAATAATAAGTTATTTTGGCTATGGAATGAATTAACGAACAATTAATGTAAAGTATTGATTTTATCACGTTATAATTTGTGCAGGAGAGTCGTCGTGACTCCGCGGAGAGTGCCCGACTTCACCATGCAACATGGGCGTCGTTGTGGGGCAGACCAGGGCACGGCGCACCGCAACGCGGGCGCTATGCCAGGAACAATCTCGCACGTCTGCTTTACGTCGCACCTCTCTCCAGTACCCATCTGTAATCTGTGAATAAATACTAGCATAGTTTAACGACTTTACGGCTATCTCATTAATTCTCTCGGGATTCTTCGCTTTTAGTTGTAATAACACTAAGATTGTTAATTGCCGACACACTGTACTAAAGTGTTCAATTTAAAAAACACAATTTGACTTATTCAGCCAACTCAGATATACGTCAGTCACTAACATCGAGTAGCTGTAGATAAATACTTCTTTCTTCACAATTGTTCTCAATGTTTATATTTATTTGATATTTGTCGTAACTTAAGAGTAGACGAGCATGACTCTATAGACATCGGTATATTGTACGATAGAGCTTCAATGAGTGAGTATGGTTAAATAAGTTCGTTGGGTTATGCGAGTGAAATTGTGTTTGAAAACTTAGTTTTTTGAAATTCTATTGATTCATTTCCATTCGGTTACGGGTACTTCAAAGTAACATTAATTAGACTTAAGGGATGTACCTATTTAATGCCCAAATTTACAAAGCATATTTAAATAGGACACATACTTGAAAAACCCTTGACATTTTTGAAAGTATACTTGTCAGATATATTTGGATTTCTACACGGTATACGCTGTAGGTACCTAGTAATGGTTTCACATTAGATACATAAATAAATTTAATGATGATAAGAATAATAATATATACACAAACAGATATTACATATTACGAATATAATTATGTGCTCACGCGCACAAACACACACTGACACACAGCTCGACAGATTCATAAATGTACATGCCAGTAACGTTACGTAAAATAATTTTTAAAATTAGAAAAAATAATTTTATTTGTTTATATGTTATATTTATATAATTTTTTTCTTTTTATCTTTCAAGTTATATTTATTTATTTATAAAACTTGGATAATCAGACACACACGAGATGTGCAATTTAAATGTAAATTAAACAAGATACATTCATAGTTATTATGTACCAATTGGATCAGCTATGGCTTTGACAATGCGAGTTACTTAAAAGTATAGTATTTCATAACTTTAGATATAGCCCACGGAAGATCGGAGCTCCCTAACACAGGCACTCTGTGTTTACAAACAGACTCTGAAAACTTACTAATGTAGTGTATAAAATATTTGTTTTACGTCAGAAATAAAATAAAATAAATAAATACAACGATGACACACGATTTTTTTATATTCCTAAGGAAGGAGATAAAGTAATTGGTAACACAAAGCAGCTGTGAAAAGAAAAGGTAATAATACATGTAGCAGGAATATGTGTGACAATAGCACGCAGCATATTAAAATGTAAGCTTCATAATAAGTAATGTTTACCACGTTTACCACATCCTCACAATGTAGTTATCGCTCGAAAGTAACTTCTGCAAAATTTATGTCACGATCCTGTACAGTTTTCACATGCGTACAATGAAACATTTCTATTATTACTTTTCATTTTGCAAGCAATTTGCAAACGCTCGAATATGTTTTGTACCATAAATATACCTTCTAGCGAATGTTTCCACATGCATATTGGTACAAAGACAAGTTACTCTTAGATACTTGTCTACAAAATCAATTTTATACATATGAACTTTAGAATAGAGTACATTACTTTGTGATGGCTAGGGACATATTTTTTGAAGACCTTACACCTTAAGTGAAAACGAAAAATAGGTATATTATCCATACTATCGGTTCTTGGTTTGAATCTAGTTGAAAATGTTTTTTCTTAAGGTACAAGTAAGTGTTGATGTTGCACCGTGATATTTAAATGTACAACTTTAACTAATAAATAGACTCCGCACAACAATTACCGCAAAAGTGTAGAAATTTAGAATATTAACGTTAATATTCATTATTTACCTTACATAATGACTCATATTATTTTAATTAAGTTTGACAACCTTATGTAATATTTATTTATTTGAATAGTTCGCTTATTACCAAACATAATATAATGTAATACGGTTCCTTATTAGGCAACGTAGTACTAGTATTTAAGGAAAATTAATTGCGTCTCAGAAAATTGCGTATGTTTTTTTTTCCTTTTTCATCTTGAGCTTCTTTATGTTATGGTGTTAAATGAGTCATACTGAGACGAGATCACCATACAAAAAATTCGTGCATGTAAACATTAGAAAAGTAATAAATATGTTACATTACTGTAATTTAATTTGGGTTATCATTTTATTTTCCCCTCGTTTACTTTAAACTTCTATTTACAATGAAAATACTCTTATGGGTATGTATGCTGCTTGGTGGTAGGGTTTCGCGTATGGATTATACATATTATCAGTATTATTATTAAGTCATTAATATTATTACTGGTATTATTACCTGTTCGTGAAGCCTGCCTGGCTAGCTACCACCCTTCTGCTCGAGTCAGCCGTCAAACGACTCGTCGTGTTCCTGCTGGGGGCTTGAGAGCCAGTACCTTCTTTCTATCCTTCTTCTCATTTCCTGGCCGACAAGGCATCAGTGATATCTTTGGCCATGCTGATGTCCATGGGCGACGGTGACCACTTACCATCAGGTGGCTCGTCTGCTCGTTTGTCGGATATTAACATAAAAAAGAAAAAAGTATTGGCTGTGTCAGAACAGTTTTTGATAAGGTTCAGGAAAATTAAATTATTTTGTTAATTATATTGTATAAACAAATTTCACATTACAATTTCCCTTTCATGCTTGTTAGTATTTGTTAAGCGATAAACTTGTTCTTACAGAACATACTACAATACAACATAGTTATTAATGCATTGAAAGATTTAGCTTTATCATTGATTCGACCAACACTTGTCGGTACAAGAGCCGACAAGAGGTTCATAATTGCATTATCACTGTCGTTCTACGACCGTAACCTTGAACTGAAAGTAATTTTAAATCACAAACGGTATTGTGAAATACAGGAATCATAATTTTTATTCGCTACCTTTAATCATGTTTATCCCATTTTATCCTATCACCGTTTTCGGAGTTACCGAAATATTAAGAAATGAATAGAATTGTAACAGGTATCAAAAATATCGAAAATATAATTTCTATATTAAATTTTGTCTTCTATTCCGCAGATATGTACATATTTTCCAGATTAGAAAATATAGTATATAGTATTTCATGTTTTATTTTTATCAAAATTCAGTTAATACTTAATATTGTGTTTGTTCAGAGCTACAAATATTATATACCTACTGTATTTGTATTTAAAGAAAATTATTCTCTTAAAGACCAAAGTCACTTACACGTATTGAAATATATAGATACTTAACTAAAAATGAAATTAACTGACTAAATAGGAATGTATATAACTATGTTTAGTCATAATACAAGTCACAAATATTCTGAGTTGTAACTAAATTATTAAACTAGTCTCCGCGTTATGCTTGCAAACACAAAAAAGTACTAAATATTTTTATATATAAAAAAAATTAAGTAGGTACCAAAGTATTTGCGTCTCCATTAGTTTATCATTGATACTTCGCTTTGAATATGTAAATATGAATGAAAAAGATGATATGATAAAACACTCATATGAAGTAGCAGGTGTTGATTATGGTAATTCAATGGCCGATGAGGCCAATATTATGTGATACCTCAGTATTTTAATATCGAGAATGATGAAAATCTCAGCGGTCACATTCGGTTAACAGTAAAAGTGTAATGTCCTTGAACCGGGGCGCGTTATTGGGCAATGCATTCCGGTGCCCACCGGCCTCCCGATTAGGGTCACCATTCAATCGGATTTGTTTGAACATGTCCGGATTTTCAGTGCTGCCTCTGGACTTTGTCTACATTTTATTCAGAAGGTAAAATGATAATGGACTAATGTTAATTAATATAAAAAAATAATATGAAATCAGTGTCAATATTGCTCTGTCAGTAAATGAAAACCGGGTTGAGAGAAGAAGATAGTGAGCGGGGTAATCCTCGTACTCCCCACGCTACAATCCTACACTCATTATTCCCCTAACACCTGCGCTGCATCGATGTTTTTATATTTTTCCAGCTTGTTGTCAAGTCATCTTAATGTCCAAATATTTCAAATTTGGTAACCCTACTCCCGGTCCGCCGGCATCCGTCTGTGTGGCCGTGTCGCCCATTACGTAACAACGGCATCGAACCACCCGCCCAGTTTGTTACATCAGCCTCACATCACTGCGACTTGATTTTTAGGGCTACCATGAACTTATAATATACGACAGTATTTTATGTATAATTATGTAATCATTATTATTATCGGATTCAAAATGTTTAATTATTTCTGTTGTACAACAATCAACATATTGAGCTAGTGGTGTCAAATCCCGGGTTCAAAATTTGTGCGTACACGCACCTCTTATTATTTCTCAGGGTTTTTTGGATATTTTAAATTCACTCGCTTCAGTGAAGGAAAATATTGTGATGAAACGTGCATACCCGAAAGTTTTCCATGTTATTGCCGCAAGTGTCTATTTATCAATTTTTAATAGACTACCGTGATAGACAATGACCTTTATGCCCCTGTGACAACAAACTCGACTCCAGCAGTGGGACGATCGTTGGTGGATGAGAAACAATTATTTATTGTAGTAACGACTTTGATAACATTTTCCTACACTAAAATAAATAAGACGTAAAATTGTAACGGGAGCAAATCTGTATCCCAACGATATAACAAAAGCCTGAGAAGCTAAAAACTACTTGTGGCGTGGAAACCGCTGAAGAGATTTAGATGATATTTGGCATAATTGTAACTTATATTGTGAATCATTATTTAGCATACATCAAATTTTGGGAAATGGATCTCTTTCCGAGGAATAGGAATTAAAAGGTAGTCTGGAAATTTTGTTAACTAAGTAAATCATGTTTTTGCTAGTCTTTGTAAAAAAATACGATTAAAAACTTTTTTGTAATTCACAGAAAATCAAATCGTTACAAAAATATACATTCAGACGAGCAAAACAATTTCCATGCCCTTTGGAAACAACGTCCGCTGGTCTAGCCGTATTGGGGCGGCTTAGAATCCTCCCCCCAATACCATGCTGACAGAACAGTGTGGCGTAAAAGGCGACAGAAGCGAGCTTGCTTGGTGGTAGGGCTTCGCGTATGAATTATATTATCAGTATTATTATTGTCATTAATATTATTACAGGTAGTGTTATCTTTCCGTGAAGTCTGTCTGGCTAGCTACCACCCTCCTGCTTGAGTCAGCCGCCAAACGACTCTTCGTGTTCCGGCTGGGGGCTTGAGAGCCAGTACTTTCTTTGAAACCTTCTCATTTCCTGGCTGACAACGTATCAGTCATACCTTTGGTCTTGCTGATGTCCATGGGCGACGCTGACCACTTACCATTAGGTGGCTTGTCTGTTCGTTTGTCGGCTATTAACATTAAAAAAAAACATGTTAATAGTCCAAAAAAGAATAACAATTCGTTTGGGTGCGAGTATTTTTTGTAAATGGTAGGTATAGGTTTTATGAAATATTAAATAATACAATCTGATTAATAATGTAAGAGCACCATATAAATTAAATAGAACTGTTTAAGCACTAAAGTATAGGTAAATATAATAAAGATAAAGATAGTAAAACAACTTAGCATAATATTTTTTTTCTAATTACTGTCGAAGTTTGTTTTGGAAAACAAAGATTGGAAAGAATAGGCAGGAAGAAAAGGGCTGGAATATTTTTTACAATTACGAACTTACTCTCAATTTCAAGCCGCAAACATACCGTTGTATTTTTTCTCTTTTCATGTTGTGTTTTATGAGTGTTAGCTATTACCGTCACAACTCCATGCATATTCCACTAGCCCAGGAAACACACCCAGTACGTGTCAAATTACATAACGTGAATGATGTAATGTGAACGAGTTCGTAACAGATGTCACTATGTCGATGTCGATGCCAGGAACTTAGCTCGTCACTCGTCACTGCTGTTGCATATCACAGATAAGTAGCTCGCCTTCGCCTTCTTACGGAAACATTGTCGTTCTTGTGAGACATTTTATCCCCTTAAGCATTTTTTGTAAATCACTCTATA
Organism: Megathymus violae; assembly: GCA_003671415.1. NCBI lineage: Eukaryota > Metazoa > Arthropoda > Insecta > Lepidoptera > Hesperiidae > Megathymus > Megathymus violae. The sequence goes on from PDGT01000007.1 coordinate 2,988,028, forward strand.
CTTCGGAGAACCCCACGAAAATCCATGCATTAGTTTTTAAGATTATCAGGTCAACTTAATACATGTAAACAGGCAGACTAGTTTTTGTAAAATGTAGTAATGCGATACTTATCTATACCAATATTATGAAGAGAGAGTGTGAATTTTGTTAATTTCATCTCTGGAACCACGGTACTTATTTGAAAAATTCTTTTACCATTTGAAGGATACATTATTCTGGATGGACATAAGCTATTTAATATGTACATATAATGTGTAATAATTAATTATTGTTCTCGAACGAAGTCGAGACGGCCTCTAAATTTCATTTACATTGATAGATGACAGATGACAATATAGAATTTGTAATTTGTAATTATGTACACCGTCATCTGTTATGTTTCAACATAGCCATGAACCATCTAAGAAAAACAAATATATTTTGTGCACATGACCTTATTCAAAACGTTCAGAAATCACACCATCACCACCAGATATACCAACGATTATTGTTATACTCTTACGCTCACACAAATATGTTCATTATTTCTTTGTAACGCTGACGATAAGTCCAAACATAAATAATATCTAACAACCAAAACCTCAGAACTTGCAATCGTCTGTCACGTGAATATCTGTTGCAGCCAACGGATCAAGCCCGAATCTGTTCGTCATCCACTACCAATGAGGCTAGAGGGTCTTCTACCTAAATAATAACTTTAAAGTAATTAAACTATTCTCTTTCAACTCTCAAGTTACTGGCAGCGGTATTTGGGCTTTGGTAATAGTAAACGGTGAAATTTTAAGCAAACAAAACTGTGCGTAAGTATGTATGTAAATGACTTTTGGAGAAAGCCTCAACATGACGAAATGCCATAAAGCGGTAAAAACTGTTGGGTCAAGGCGTGTCATCTTTTAATTTTTATCTGTCACTATCAGTCATTGTTGGTCGATGTTAATCATTACGAAATTTACGACCAGGCACATACAAATTATTATAAGGTAGCAGCTTGCGAAAATTTTATTTACTTGTGACATTAAGATACCATAACACTAGTTAAAATCAATAGTTAAAATCAAATAAAATCAAAAGTTATATGAACAATATCATCTATATATATATATATATATATATATTCTTATATATACAACAACAAATTTAGCGATATCTGTTTAATGATTTATTGTACTTTTAATATTAATGGTATCGATGGAGTCGTGGGATCGTCTCGTTAAACGATACTAATTTGTTCGTGACATAGCTGACCTCAGTGAACCCCCATACCACGGATTAAGTAACAAAGTTTCATTAGGTACTATTACAAAAGAAATTCTAAAAATCGTTGCATTGTGATCCTCGTAGTAAAGAATTAACACACCTAATGAAAATTGTATAATACTTAGTTAAGTCTCAATATCGTTTGAATAAAACAATCAATCTCTACAAGTACATACATAGGTTCTTTTGAGTGACATAAGAAATTATTCATTATTAGGTACTATATTATTGGTTTACATGGCGATGACTCTATCGAAATTGTTATTCCTAAAAAATATCGGGATATTTGGTTAACACAAACCTTAAAACCAGTTTAAGGAGATCATTCTTAATTGTTAACACAATCATATTTTTACTTATCTGTGTATACATTTTCTGCGGTATTATAATTATATGAATGATTTTCATAATATGACGTTTTAATTGAAGATTGAGAATATTTTAGTAAGATTCAATTGAATATGTAATTTGAAAAACTAATTGAGACGTCGATTATAATTACCTAAAGAATACACTAGAATAGAAATGCTCTTTATTGTTTACACACTTCTGTCAGAAGACACGCTAAAGAAAAATAGTTTGGTAAGATACACAAACATTAGAATAAAATTAAACTAAAATTATTAATAATCTTAACTTAAAATAGAGACTGCAAATCAAGATAATGAAGTTAGAAGGCACTTGGTGCATCGGCTGACCAAAGAGAGAGTCCCAAATTTGTACAGAATTTACAGTGAATGACGAAAGAAATACGAAGAATAGAAGGAGATAAAATGAATAGGAGCACTGACAATGAGTTATAAATTATGAGGAGAACGAAGTGACCGGTTCTGGATAAGGTTTGAGGTGTTCATTTAAGAAAGGATTAAGAAATGGATTTGAGTAGCACGCGGTATAAAGTAGGAAGAATATGATAATTCATGTGCAGGCTGATAGGCCGCCACTAGAATTAAGATTTTAATTCTGTACATCGACAGTAGTAGTGTTAATGACAAATGACCGGTTGTTTACCAGTCGGAGCTGATCCGAATCCATTTCGGCAAAATTATGCTTAAATGAAAATTCTAGTCCCTCACGTTATACAACAAGTACACCTATAGGATGATAGGAACGAATGTCGTTGATATAACTTTAGCAAATTGTTTATTAACGTATTATTGAAATATGAACTAACTCTATCTAGTTGAAATCACAGATATCTAGCTGCTTTGAAAAACTGTAAATTGTATTATTAACTTATACGTAATAATAAATAAAATGGTTTATTATTACAACGATGGCAAATAGATAATAATTCTAAATTAACACATATCCTCATATAAACCATCCTTTAGTTTTACTTGTATCTCGAGCTGTCGTGTTGAATTAATCACTAATCCGAAGCTTATCTAGAAACCAATGTATTTGATGGATTTCATTCTTGTTTATTGTTATTTTTATTTATCATGTACAAACCCCTTATTTCACGTACTTGGGTTTAACGCAGTACAGATTGAATGATGAGATATCGTTAGCAAGACTTTCTATATTAGGTACTTCAGTTTTTCGGTGTTTGAAAGTGTGGGCTATGAAGTTTAACATTTTATTAATATTTTTGCAAATTGTAGTTGAAAAGAAATCTTACGAGTCATCTACATAGCGCTTTTCATAAATATTCCTTACGATCACCTTGTTTTCATGAATGTAAATGGAATTATCGGAAACAATAATTCCATGATTTGGGAGTTATGAGATGGTTTTGATAATTATTATTCAGTGACTACATCTTTATTAAAGCTACGAATGTGACAACACTGTCCTCGTAGGATGTAAATATAGCTCCGATTTGTAATAAACGGAAAAAATGGAATATGCGAGTTATGTTAAATTAAATAAGTCTAAAGTTTGATTTTGATGATAACAATATATGTACATATATACCATGTCATAACATTGATGATTCCTGATTGTAATAGCAATTTCTGTGTATTCAGCTCGTATAAAGTGCACAATAAATATTGATACGTTTTTTTTTTTCACTAACCTAGTATAAACATTGCATTGATTTACTTCCTCATTTAAAATTGAATTTTCTTTGTTATTATTTTTAAATTTTCTTATATATATTGCCCAACACTTTCACTGTAACCTTTGAGCAATATCTTGAATGAAATATTTGTTATGAACCGACTCCAAATCACCTTTACTCGTGTGTGCGCGGCGGGTCGTAAAGGAAGAGTTTACGGAAAAGAAAGTCGGTGGGTCGCTAGAGCCGATTTGACCGATCGGGGCCTCGGGGCGCGTCAACGCCGTCGTCGGACTCCACCACAATAACTTACCGGAATTTTTAAAACATATATATATTGAAAATAGTCGATTTCCATAATATACTTATACATGAAACACAAATTCATTAAATCAAACTATGTCATAGTTCAAAACAGATGTTTGAACGTTTGATTGTCACAAACATGTTTAACTTTTTCTTATAAGTATACTAGCGTCACGCGCCGACTCAGTAGGAGTCGAAGTATTTAAGAAGAAAATAACACCGTCACGTTTTTAGTGTTTTTACTTTCAAAGGTACCACTCATCAACAATCAAAAGCATTCTTATGAAGAAAGGTTATTATAAACTAGACAAATACTTTTGTGGCAGGCCTGTTTGGACATGACTGTCATATATAGCCATAAGTAGCAGTAACCGCTTTTTGTAACTGTGAGTTCGAAAAAACCTCCAACGTCGTTTGTTGCCACTTCTTCTTCCGGGACAACTAACGGTAGAAATTTGTTGAAGCGACGGGTAGGTTGACTTTCGAAAAAAAAAAACAACCTCGAATAAATTTTATTTCATTCATTTAAATTCCAACCAAAGAACGGTGAATTTTCCAAAAATCTTATTTCTTACAAACCTCATCCTCACAATTAGGAATACACCAAAAAAAATTCGGTACAGCCGTTCTCAAGTATACAAGAATACAAAAACATTTTTATTAATTCCGAATTAAGTATCGTAAAAAGAAATTTGGTTAATACTGAGTAACAGATAAATGTTCTCAGGTTTTGAGTGCTTGTAGTGTCACATACATACGTCTATATCCATGTGATCCGCAATACAGGGAATTCTAGTGCGTGGGTGAGTGTGTAAACATTTATATTTTTTATTTTACTTAATACTTAATGATTGATGAAACCAAATTCGTATAGCTATTGAGTCAAATTTACTTAGTGACCAAAAATGTAGACGTAAATTCAGATTAATCTCGCAATAAAAGCATCAGTAGTGGTTGAGCATTTACCATAAATTTCATGGCTACATAAATGACGAAATTTCCCAGTTTAAAGTCTGACTAAATCATATATTTTATTCAAATTTCTTTGCAGAAATAGTACAGTCAGCAACAAACGTAGCGTAAACGTAGCAATGAAATGACTGCTTTCCTGCTAATTTCATAAGGTACCTCGTCATAGAATGAAGTAACTTCCTAGCACTTTGTCTTTAAAACAAAATATATTGTCAGGATACACGGTGGTTCGAAATAATAAAGTTGTTTAGTAGCGCTTTAATTGCACTTTAATAAAAACAAACGGTCGCAGTTGCACTCGTTGATCGCAGGTATTTCGCTTCGTAGAGAGAACTCTTGGCTTTCCTATTCGAGATCCGAATAACCTGCGGGCGGCCCTGTCGGCTATTAAAATCGATTTCCGGGCTTTCCAGAACTTTCTACGCCTTTCGCGTCAATATCCTTCGAAAAAATAGAACGTACATGATTTAATAAAGCAAACGCGTACGCAATATTTGCCCTTTTATGCAAGACATATAGGTGATACTCGCCAAACGTGCTCGAGGTAGTTATGCTCAGTGCCTGGTTTTTATGGCTGCCGAACCTTCGCGAACATTCCTAACAATGTTTCATTAGAAATGTGTATATGTCATTTTGGTACGTCAGTTACATTTCATGTAACTTTTAACTTCTTCTAAACGAAATGAACCGTGGAGGTCAATTTCAAATAATAATAAAATTGTTTTGTTAAGACGATGTAGATTCATTTTTCGTACTTTAATGTGTAAATTTATAAATGTAAGTAAGGATCATATAATAATAAATTTTAATCGATCATGCAGTGTTTTGAAAAACCCACTTGTATTTAAAAAAATTTATAAATTTATTTAGTATTATTATATTTCATTATTTTTGTTGCAGACCATTGCCTGCTGGCGCAGTTAGTTAATTTTATAAGTACTTTGTGAAGAGCAAATAGCCTGGGAGGGCGTGGTGCTACGCAATTACACTGTTGGTATTGATTATGAACATTTGGTGATGTTGCTGACTGTATATTTTACCAATTAATTAAAAGTCTAGTGCCCGGGCTGTACAAAGTTAGCTGTCGCTACATTACCATACGCACTGGTCGCATGGTAAACAGTCATTTATATTTCACCCACAGACTTTGATAATGCATAATCACAATATATAAATGTTTGATTGTGTTACTTGGTCGTTTTGTCACTCCACTGTAGTGTAATAGAGACGTATAATAAAACTTGTAACGAAAATATTATGGAAAAATATTTTTATGTTGTTCATTTATCATATTAGGAATTCACATGCTATCGATCGACAGGAAAACTCAATAGTTTGTTTATTTTTTTTATGATTAATTATCGATGTTTTCTGGTCTTTAGGACAATAACTCGAAAATTATTTGACATTATGTTGAATAGAACTCATATAGCATATAAATTAGACACTATTTAATTTTGTAAGTTATTAATATTATTACATTATACGTTAAAAATTGATTCCGAATGATAACTTTTTTGTCAATAGTCGACAACCGAGCAGACAGACGGGCCATAAAGTGGTTACTGCCACCTGTAGAAACCATCACTGCAGTGTCGACGAAGTGAGAGACCCGCTTATTACTGTCACGCTAAAATAAAATAATAGATACTTGGCATATTTGTCACTTACCATTATCGGTCGGAAGATTGAGACTAAAATACTTTTTTTTTATATTATTTAATTATTTTTCTTGTAAAGCCTACCAGCATCTCCCACTATCACCAGCTTCAATTTGCCAAGGCATTAAGATTTTGCCCGTGTTACTCTTAGAAGATAGAAAGAATAAATAAATAACATAAAAATAAAAATTATTAATAAACATTGTTGAATGTTTCCTAAATTTCTACTTATTTTCGGAGAGCGTAAATTGCATTTTGAACCTAAACTATTTATATATTTTCAATGTAAGTGCCCGTTGAAGTGTTTTCCGTTCACTTTTTTTAGTCCTAATTACACAAATTTTTGTCGGAATATAATTAATCATTCGTTATTATCAAATAATTCATTTACGTATCAGATACTTACAATTAATATGCTATGAAGTTGTAAATCTTTTGTGTGTCTATCTATTAAGGCATCATATAAGACACCTAGAGATCTTAAAATTACATTGAACTTTCGTTGTTATCAACATCATTGCATTCCGTAACTGTCCCACTACTGGTTTCGGGTCTTCTCTCACAATGGGAAGGATTAATGTCATAGTCGACCACGCTGGCCAAATGCGTTGTTAGTAGACTACACATACCTTAGAAAACATTATGGAGAACTCTCCGGTGTGTAGGTTTCCTCACAATGTTTTCTTCACCCAGACAAGTGACAATTAATTTGTAATAGGCACATAATTTGAAAAACTATAAGTGCACGCCGGCTTAGAACTCGAGTCTTCCGCGCGGGGCACGGACGTCCCAATGATTAGACTAACAATGCTTTGCTTGTTTCAAGTATGTGTATGTAGTAATGTACAAAACTAGTAAGCGTTACGTGAACAACAATACATCTTCCATGATGAGCTTAATGAATGCGTCGTGTTCATTCAATCAGGTTAACGGTAGCGGACAACACTGCACGTACCCCGCCTTATAATTACTTCCACTTATTTAAGAAATCAACAAAGTCTGAATTGAACTCACTACGGCAGGGTTCTATACTGTAAATAATCATATTATGTCTGATATAATCACAAATATTATCGTAGAAACTTGAAGATTTAACATGTTTCTTTAGATCTTTTTGTAAACTAGGGATGATCTTTATTTTATATGTATTTAAAATTGTATGCTTGGTAGTTTCGGAAATAAGGCAGGATAAGAATAAGTCTAGTAGTATATATTAAAAATAAGCCCACGCAGCCAGGTCATTAATTCGCAGAACATACGTTAAAAAAACATACAGACGTGTGAATGATTATTTAGCGGACCGGTTTATAAAATGTATAATGTCTTTGTGTTTTATTTCATATTACACAGAACGGAACCATAAAAACTAAATTCTTTGAAACACAGTAAATTACCGGTAGCAATAATTTCTCTTTAGTCATACCTTTTAAACGTATTGTAATTTTACAGAAAATGCACTTGTCGTTAGGCGAGAGTACGTATTGCATAAACAGCGTAACACTTCCAGCTTTTTCGGTGTCAAATTATGGCACCAGCTGTAATTGAAATCATATAACATTGCAACCCATAACTGTCCCGCTACTTGGTTCGGGTCTCTTCTCACGAAGGATTAAGACAACAGTCGGCCAAGTGCCGGTTGCCAGACTTCGGACATCTTTTAAAACATTATGATAAGAACGCACAAATATTTTTATTTTATTTCCTCACAACGTTTTTCTTACCGACGTAAGTGACAATGAACTTAAACACGGACATAATTTGAAAAATTACAGGAACGTACAAAATTCGAACTCTAATCTCCCCTGTAGGAAACCGTTCAAACTACTGAACTACCACTGTGTCATGTGTTACAAATGGGTTCAATTAAGTTAAGTTTAGTATACCACGCAAATAGTCAGTTAAATTCATGTAACATATTTTTCGACCGCAATAATCCATTGTCATTTACGATTGTGTCAACACCTGCGTATATGAGAAAACTAAACTACCAATCAAGAAAAAATATTTGTACAGATAAGGTTATAAATGAATTGTCATACACTTAACTATATGCTCACTTCAGACTTACTCAAGAGCAAACATCATGAAAATCTCATATTTTTTCTCGAAATAAAACCACTTGAGTAACTTAACGAAATACTCAAATGTGTACACGAAGTCGTCACTATATAAATGAATAAGTGAAAAAGTAGTCAACACTCAAGTGCATTTGAATTATTATAACGTTTATTTGAGGGTCTTTATTATTTTGTTAACGAAGAGTTCTTCTTTTCTTTCTTTGGGTGTGCCGTAATTGTGAGATTAACTTTATTCTCAACGGTATGTTTCTGATATTTATACCGATTTAGGAATGTCTGACAGACACCTTTGAGAATTGAATTATTTATAATACCTACAGATCTACCAGTCTCCTCAGGACATTTTTCTCTATCCAAGCAAATAATAAGGAATTTATAGGTCTAAATGTTTTTTTTAAGTAAATAGCCGACAAATGAGCTGACGTGCCATCCGATGGTAAGTACTGGCTGCCGCCCATGGACGTCAGTAACACTAAAAGCATCACTCACGTTGTGCCCACCGAGATCAAAACATGTACTCTCTTATTGATTTTTCTTATTCATCTCATCAATCTTAACTGTTATGTAACGTAAAATTTTAATTTAGGGTACACCGATATTCCCATCGTACTAGATCTTACATTTTAGTACTCTAGACCCAGTAATGTTAATAAACTGCCTTGCTACTATATCACAACATCCTTGTGTTTGAATGCGGTTCACAACCGTTGGGTGGCCGAGACGGGCAGGCAGGCGCACGGCGGCTGGCGGGCAGTGGGCGCAGTGCGAGCCGACCCCGCCACGCAGACGCAAGTGTGTGAACTCACCTCGCCGCATATTTACTTGCAACAGACTTAGTCACATAGTGCTCGAGTGTAACCCTTCAACTGCCACCATGCGCCCAGTGAGTACCTGTGAACATTTCACGTTTTATAATTAAAAGTATTTAATATTTTGTTGTTAAAAGATTATGTTGTTGTTGTTAATGTCAGTCACGGAATATACAGGGTACGTCTCCTTATTTTCCGTACGATATGTATTATCCCATTAGCAATATAAGAACAAAAAATAAAAATTAACCCCTGTAAGACATATTAAATTTGTTGACCACGTAAATAACAGTCAAAATTAAAAATGTTTAACAAAATTTGTTTAAGTCGCAAACATTTACTTGCAGAACCTATGTATTTAAAATACTTTTACTTAATAATAAACGTAATTTAAATTGAATTTACAAGAAAATATGAGAAAGGTTGAATATAATCAATAAGTGTAAAAAGTCTAAGTATGTACGAGTATTTCAATAGACTTATGAGGTGCGGTGTGATAATTGATAATGAAGATTAATCAAAGTTATGATACAGGTAATGGTTTTCGAAGTGTAAATAAACAATAACAATATGAGGTTGTCTCAAATGATGTAATTCTTTATGTAGCTTATCTAGCTATTGTTATTTAAATACTATTGATACAAGTTAGTTTCAAATAACGACTGCAAATCACTATGTTCGCATACAATCATGAGCTTTCACTATAGCGGATGTGTTCGAATCATATAAAGCACATGCATCACAGATCTAGTTTGCTAAATTCCAACGCTAACATTTAACATGGTAATGCCTATAATGTCACTGACCAGTTCATGTTGGATGTTACAGCAGTTTCCGAATAGATAATAAGCTCAACTGAAACATTAAAAGATACTAAATGTTTTTAGTATCATGATTTAATGATTTTAATGTGTAACTTGATGCACTTTCCCCCTTGTGATGTAACTCGCGTGTGATGACGCGAGCTCGTTTACGTGAAGCGTCAGAAAAGATGGCTATTAGGCATTCATCAGAAGCTACGTATTTTACGCATTTTAAGTGAAATTAAACTCATTTAAATCATTTCTTTTACGAATTATTCGTGGTTATTATTATAAGAAAGCGTTGTTTCTAATCTAATGCGTGATAAGAGCTCTGTACCTTTATATGTATATGTTTTGGGCATACTTATTTAATCATATTTTAGCTTTCTTATTTTGTCTTTTAATTTTTTTTTTTTTTACCAAATTGAATGATTGTGCCGATACAAATGCTACACAACTTTGGGTTTACGTGGCTCCAACCAGGCAATGGTACCAGTTACCTTCTATTGTTCCTCTGTACCACTGAGTTTAAATTCAGCCATTCTCGAGAAGGTACATATATCTATAGCATTTCTCTCCTATCTGGTTAGATAGTTATTGTTATCCTTCTTATTTAGTCAGATAAGAAGTTAATAAGGTAAGTCCCCGCTTAAGTCTTGATCGGCAACGCGTCGGTAATGTATTTGATGTTACGAGTGTAATAGATCCAAGGGCGGCGACGATGAGTGTTTCATAATGATGACCGTAATTTTAAGAACCACTTTAACAGCTAGATATTTAAATCCATATAACTGATTTAAATAGCAGTGAATAAATTAATTATCCTTAAACCAAATGTTACCAAAGTATAATAATATCATTGGAAGATTTCCAATATAATTATGTAATTCTCTTCGCAGCATCAACCGACTCATAACATTATGCTACTAACGGGGATGATTCTTGTATTTCCAGTTTTAATATGCGATTTATTTACTAACTGACGTTTTAAAAATACAGGTTCTGTTTCCTGGGTTACAACATACCAATGTAATTACAGCTTGATATTTCCATGGTATAGATATCTCATAATAATGAGCTATAAGATACCTAATATAATACTGATAGTTATTGAAGGCCCAAAAACCCACCTATAGCAAGCAAGCAGTTGACTATGATTTAATTAATGCCCACATGGGGTACAAATATTTGGACGATGTGAAGTTTAAAATCAAGTATCAGCTGTCCTCGATAAGACTCAAGAAAAGTAGTTAAAAAGTGTTTTATCGTGTCCTCCGTCCCCCGAAGCACGGAGTCGTTGAGGAATATTTTGTCATTGGAAATGTCTTTTCGTTCGCTCCAGTGCAGGCTCCGATTTCACGTAAAAGTGTGATCCACTTATATCTCGGAGAGTTGTGAAGATATTATATTGAAAAAAGTCTCAAAAGACGGGTATTAACGATAGCTGTAAGGTGCAAAAAGCGAAAAAATTCGAGCAAGTCAAACAGTGAAACGAAAAAAGGTATGGCCGAAAAAGTGAAAAAATAATTCAATTTTTTTCGAATTTTTGATTTTGGCGCTCGATATTTTGGAAACCCAGAATGATATCAAAAATTTGAGAAAAACTCCTTTGGATAATTTAGTCGGCTACAATTTGAGCCTAAAACAAAGACGATCAGGTTAAGGGTTTGTCCTGTGGCCTAACCTTTATGAAAAAAATCCGTAGATTCATTTCCAATGTGTTCGATAGTCGTGTCGAGGCACGAAATCTGTGAATTTTTTTACTACTTGCGGTCATCCATTAAATTCCGATAGCGCCTTATGATTATTTACGGTTGACACAAATCTTATATGTCCTATTTCTTTTTAGGATATAAAGTTTTCAAATCTTATATATTTAAATGATCAATTCTTGTATATATACATGTATATTATTTCCCATATTTCGGTAAAGGCACTAACGATTTATATTAAATTTTATATTTAGATGAGGTTTTGCTTCTAATGTTATCTATGTAGTTGTTTCCTGAAAAAACACAAAGTAAAACCATGTGTTACAGTCACTATCATCTTTAATGGATGAAAATTACATTTTTTTTATTATTTTTAAGGTCTCTTGTATTTTATGTATTGTACGCAGGTTTAGTAGTTAAATGGTTTAAACGTAGGGCGGTAAAACGTCATCCGCACGAGAATTGCAGTTCTGATTCAAATTATACCACATTATTAATACAAAATATCACTTGGTTTGGTGAAGGTAATATTTTTTTGTATCGTGGTAATTTAAAAGCACAAAATTGAAAGTGTTATCAAACCAGTCATCATTTTCGTATATTACAACAGTTATTGATTGTTATAAGATTTAGACTGATGAAATTACATAATAAATGTTGTTGTTTTTAATACATTAAAATAATTAATAGATCATTATACTAAGATACCAACCACATCGTAGAAATGTCGTAAAGTGTCTCTCGGGTAGAGGAAGTACGAAACGATGTTTTGTCCACAATATCGGTTTGGCTTCTTGCGTTTGATAAACAAAGAGGTTCTCGTATGTGTTTGTCTTAGCTAATAACAATTTCAACATCCGACTGCATTTACTTGTGCTACCGACACTTGACACTGCTATTACACGATAATTACTTTTCTTAATATTTTGATACAAGGAATACGAAGACAGATATTAACTAAAGACGTATACACAATACATTCTATTATATAAAAATTTAAATCCACAGTTAATATATCATTAATAAAAAGTTAACATTTTTTTAAACGCGGTCATAAAAGTTTGAACAATCATCGAAATGTATGTGTGAATAGAATTTTATTTTAGACTGGATCTAACGAAGACTAATCTATTTATATGTGGTAAAGTTGTATTTCCCATGAATGTTTTTTAATACTAACATAGTGACTTCAAAATACTTTGATATACCTATACACATTATTTGAAAAAATAAAAAGGTACGTCCAGGATCCGCACTAGATTGTTCCGTGCGGCAAATGACACACAAATTTATGCTTTTTTTGCTTCAGCTATATTTATGGAAATATTTATAATTACATAATAAGCTAATGTCATAAATATCATAATGTCATAAAGCTGTATGATACAGTAAGGGTTAGAAGGTTCTTAGTAACAACATCACTACTAGAGTTTATTTATTCTTGAATTTACAATATTGTAAGCTTCTATTAACATTATGTGTTTTATGATTGATGCTATTGAATTAGATGTAATTTGAATTATAGATGCGTTATTACTTTATCAATATATCAATGTAATAAGCATATATTGAATAAATATATAAGTTTATAACCTTCAGGATTGCAAACGATTCCATGTGTGTGGAATGGCCAAATACATTCCAATTTTATTAAAAATATTTTCAACATCCTGTTTTTTATTCGTTGTGTTTATTTTATTTTGGGATCAGAAGTAATAAAAAACAAGATTATTTTGATTAATAAAATTAATTACTTAAACTATCTAACTTAAGTAGCTATCGTTATAAAACGTTACTTAGTGGAAATTCATTGTTATTAAATTAGTATTAATTTATTCGTACTTTGCAACAATCCGCAAACACAATGTATATTGTTATATATTTCCATACATGCATTAAACCTCCCTCCCTCCCACAAAGGAAAACATGCAATTATGATAAAAATATATACCAACACACATACCGTCACCAACACGTGTTTCACTCCGAAACAGAGCATCATCAGGGTAGTAGACTCTACGAGTGTTAGCCGCAAACCGCTTTAATTAATTTAAATTTAATTTAATAATTAAATTTACAAATATCAAAGAAGCTGGACGGCCGTTGGGTAAATAAAGTGATACAGACAGCCACATAACACGTAACTCTTAAAAAATGCCCATTTCAATTAAATATTGCTTTAAATGCAGACTCGTTTTTAAATTATTTTATTTAAAAGTTATACACACTTCAAATATCTTCATAGAACAAAGATATCAGTGATAATAAAGTTATTTTTAATCTTTATCTTTTTAATCAAATAGTAATCATTATAAAGTGGACTAGGGAGTATATACGAGTAATCCGGTTCCGTCATGGTCGGTAACGGGTCAGTGCCGCGGTGACGTGCATCAAAAGATGACCCGTCTACTCATTTGTCGGTTATTGACATAAAAAGTGGCTTTGATTCTCTTTACTATATCTTTATCATGCACTTTCAATATATGTAGTATATCTGATACCATATTAATATTTATTAATAGGTTAGGTGGCTGCGTCCCTCGGTTACGAAAATAGCTGCATATTTGTTGGCACAGCTTATGCATGACCAATCATAACGCCACAAAGAAATGTAACCACAAATCCACAACTAGCCAGTTCGTACACATTAAGTATTTTATTGTTGGATTTCTCGCCGTGAGACAGTGAAAGCAAAAGATAGTTAGGTAGATATTATAATTTTTAACATCATGTTATTCTCACGATACGACTAAGTGATACATTCCAAAGTTAATAGTTTACAAGACGTTTCCTAATCATTATTTTCGTCTAGTAATAAAGTCGAGGAAAAATCACATTAAATTGCATAAGTAACGTAACTTTCAAAATTGCAGCATTCGGAAGTACATATATCGTCTAGCGTGACAAGAACACATTGCAGAATTTTTAAAGGAAACGAGTAGGTACTATATTAATAATGGGTACGTCTACACATCGACCTTGTATGAAATCGAAAATGTTTTTCTCTAATTACTTATAATATAGGTACTAGAAGGCCGCCCTCGGTTCGCTAAGTGAAACAATTTTATTAGACGTTATATCCTTTAAGTGTTAGGCTTTTCTAACTTTATAAATACGAAAAATATTTACGTATTTGTTCTACGAGTTTTTTTTTTATGTTGTGTGCATTAATAATACTCTTCCCAAAATATCCATATTTACCTTCATTACCAATTTGGCGATCACTGGTTTCGTACTCGAGATTATATATATGTATACTGGATAATATAAGTTATAAATCAGCTATCAACTTTATTTGTTCAGTGGCTTTCGTATGATATCCTAATTTCTCACAATAAGAAAAAATTAGACAACAATTAAATCTAATATGTTATATAGGAGCTAGCTTCTACATTGAAATATTCAAAAAATGCTATTTACACTTTAAGCTCCGTTGAAGTATATAATTCCAGTATGAATTTTATTTTTTATATCCCAAACGGATATTAAAATAATGTTTCGCGATTGCCATTCTGCGGTGTTATCAAAGACGCATGTAAGTTCACTTACATTGTGTTTGACTGATGTCGAGAGATTTCATTCAATTTGTGTTAATTATGCTATAAAAGACAATGAGCTTAAATATTCAAGCACGGATAAGCAATATGAAACATATTAACGTTATGAATCTTGCACGTTTTCTGAAACGTAAAACAATGCTTGTTGGTCGGCCTAATGCGGTGTCGCAAATCAAGAGCCCGTCCACTGAAGCGTATCTGGTATCTGGGCATTAGTGGTGCTAGATAGATTTCGGCAATATTTCAACATCCAAAATTCTCACAGTTTAATTTAATCGTTACAATTGTGGAATAATGAGATACGTTATTAATTAATGAGTGGAATAATGTGATACAATTACTGGAAGCATACCCTTCTGTGATCTAAGAACCGTTTATAATTTTTTCCACTAAAGATCTTTATTCTGGTCGTTGCTTATTTCAATTATTGCTATTATTAAAAATATATTATTATTCGGTACGCACTAAATTTGTCTCATTGTATCACTTTTACACTTTTTGGGCCAACTGGAAAAAAAATCTCATTAGGAATAAGTAGTGCCCGAGTACAAACTTTTCATATATATTTTGTGTCTTGTATTTTTTTTTGTGTGTACAAAATAAATAAAACTAATCTTTCTTCTTTACAAAAATAATTATTCTCCACATTCATACACTGTGATGGCCATAGGTCAAAGAAGCGGTGGATGGATTGTGTGAAGGATGATATGGCTAGAATGGAAGTTACTAGTGAGATGACGGCTGATAAAGAAGTATGGAAGAAAAATACATGCTGCGCCGACCCCAAATAAAATTGGGATAAGGGCAGGAGGATGATGATTCATACACTGATTATACAAGCCTGCATCGCATAACTAACATCGTGATCTTGCTTTGTGATGTGTTTAATTGGATGAAAGTAGCTTCAATTTGGTTATAATAAGACGACCTCGCAGCTTCCTAAATAAAATAAAATTTCCAAAAAAACTAATAGTACAATGATAATAAACATTCGAGTACAATAAACATTATTTTCCTTTACACATTTAAATGTTTGTCAGTGAACGAAAACGTACTGCTTTTAAGAGGTTGGCAGGTGTTTAGCGGTTATTTATGGTTGTGTGCGGTTTTTATATTATTAGTTACATTGATGTCATGCATATCAAACACAAACGATGTGTTATTTGTCTGTTTCTAGGCCAACAAATGCTAGGTTAAATGGAAGTGTGATGTTAATTTCACTGTATCAATTATCAGAACTTGTAACTATAGTTATGGATTTGTAATTGAACTCATAAAAACTAGCTGAACTTGTTAAACTAAACCAAAGTAGTAAAATTGATTTTTTCAAAAGAAAATTCTTAAAAAATAAATAGGATCTCTGTACATTTTTTGCATCCTTAATTGCACTAACATATTTTGTGCATATCTTAATAATAAAAATTGTTTAAATATCTTTTAAAGTTATTGAAATTATATCAATTTGTATTTGAATATTAGGCTCGAATCCAGTTGTCAGATACGCTTATAGCCAGCTTTTGATAATATATTCCAATTACGTTACTGTTACATAAATTATCATATTTTCGTAACCATTAACGAGGTGTCTATGGTGTTAATTACAATTTATGTAAATTTATAATAGGGTCACCGTGGCACCAAAAAGAGAGAAATTCACGCTCATGTATCTATCGGTGTCAGCTAGCGGTGTAGTGAGGGCCATCAACTTTGACACGTTCCAAAAGTTTATTTAATGTTTTATATGACGAAAATAACTCCTCTGCGCATATTTTATAAATTAATATGTGCATCTATTATATTTAAAAAAAAATATTTATAAATTCAACTACCGCGGAACCAACCGTAGAACTGTTATAGTCCAATTAACGTAATAAGTGATACTTTGGGATTTAAATACTTATTAATGTTCTATAAGTACAATCTTGTGTTTATACCACTCCATTTTATTCTACAGTGACTGTGTTTTCAGGTTTTTTTAACATTTGTCTATAAAATACACTACAAATGCAAGGGTATTGTGTTTAAATTCGACTTAAGACGAACTAAACACATTGAGTTTCTGATGTGAGTGCGATGACCCTATGGCTCCATTGTTGTATTTGTTTACTTGAAACAACACCATATCCGCTACGAAATATCTTTTTAGCAATCTTACATACAGCCACGTAAAATCGAGATTCAGATACTGGCAAACGTTTCGTCAACAAACATGTTACTTCCGTGAATCACATTACCTCAATTGTTACGTATATGATACAAAATTTTCTTAGTAAACTACCTAGAATAGTGTTATGAAGCTTCTCGAAAGGCCGACCGAAAAGAAGAGGGCGGCAGTCTTGCCAAATTTCTGGATGGGTCGGCCGGAAACAATAGAGGCCATGAAAAAAAACCCAGGTAGTAATAAAAACTACCTCGTACACTCACACTTCAAGCCACTCTCGCCCTTATGACTTACGCAAAAGGGGCGAATATATCATATTTACTTGGCCTGCTATTGTTATGTCGATTTCCGAATATTATTATTGACTTTCTACGAAAGCCGTAGAAAAGTCTGCAAGGCCGGTAAATCGATATAAATAGCGGGCAGGGTCACCCGTAGAGCATTCGAATCTCGAATAGGGAAGCGAAGAATTCTCTCCTTACAAATTGAATACCTGCGATCTACTTGTGCAACTGCGATTGTCGAAGTGAAATAAAGTCTCTGCGCAACTATTATGGCATTTCACGAACATGCAGATCCTGATACGTAACAATTGGTGACAGAAGCGGAATGCCTGTTGTACCGCAGAGTGAAGAAGGGGTACGGACGCGACGACAGATGGCATTGGATGCTACGCGTATGGAGTCACCTGGACAGAACCGCAATGGGAGAGAGGCCACCATTGGACCTGCGACTACGCCCACTGAAACTGACACAGCGCACCTACGCCGCCGCTCGCTGCATTAATTCCGGTTATTTCGAGTAGATTCGATATGGTCTCCTTATTAACAGCCATGGAAGCCATGCTGGAAAGGAAGCTTGAGAATAAAATGGGGAGCCAGCGCGAAGCAATAATGAAGAGCCAGCGTGATGCCATGCAAACCATGTTGGAGAGCAAGATGGACAACCAGCGCAAAGCGATAGAAAGTCAACGCGAAGCCATACATATGGGCTTGGTAGCAATAGATGAGAAGATGGAAGGGTTCCAGGGAGCCCTAAATATCGTAAAGTAAGACGTGAAATGGGTAAAGATGCGACCGAGCATAACTCAACCCTTAAAGCTCACGATGCATCGATAAACGTCCGTGAAAAGAAGCTGGAGGACTTTGACAACAAGCTTCAAAAAGTCATTACTTTGGGTACAGTTACTCCCTGTACTGTTGGAGTACCGAAATTTAAGGTCCCAAATTTCGACAGCACTACCCCATGGACGGCGTTTAGGCACCAGTTTGAGATTGTAGCGAAAGGGAATGTTTGGGAGAACGAGCAGTCCCTCGCGGCACTGACTTTAGCTCTTCGAGGAGAAGCCCTGCTAGTCCTAGAGAATATACCAGTCGATCGACGCACTTTGAAATCAGTGTTTAAAGCTAGCTATGGAGACAAACATCTTGAGCACTTATGTCGTGCGCAGCTCAAAGACCGAGTCCAGAAATCGAGCGAAAGCCTACAACAATGGCCTACGGAAATTAAAAGCCTAGTACGCTGAGACTACGCGTCGAGTTCTACACCAGTAGACGATAGACGATAGATGTTTGTTAGCAGCATAAGGGACCCGTAAGTGAGAGCAACGGTGCGTCTGGGCCTTCATACAACTACAGAGGCTCTAGCACATGGCCTGGAGGTGGAGGCAGTACATGGCGACTATAAAAGTTACAAAGTGCGAGAAGTGGTGGCAGCGATCCAACCTCGTACTGGCCCTATCTGCTACGGATGTGGTGAACTGGGTCACATAAGAATTAACTGCCGCAATCAAAAACGAACGAGAACGGTGTCGACGGCTATTCAAATTGACACCCAGGAGTCGTTAAAAGACTCCAGAGCTGCGGGGCGAGCGCCGGCTGGATTTCGTCGAGCCCCCCCTCTACAAGTATCCCCACTATACTATATAAGCATTAGGAAGATCCAAGAGAACACCGGAAAATCCAAATCAACGGACCACACCGTCTTGTTGCTGGAAGCGATAAAGCAAAACCTGATCCCGGTGGTATATACAGAAGCAGCAGCATTGTTGATGAATTACATAGAAATTTTTACCGAAAGAGATAAAAATCTAGAAAGAACAAACCTTGTAACTAGCTCCATTGATACTGGTGGTACCTTTCCGATCAAGCAGAGACTTAGCCGTGTACCATTGACAAAGGAAAACGAAGTATCGGAGATGAGCCAGGATATGGTACGCGGCAAGGTTATAGAACCATCGATTAGTCCATGGTGTTCACCAGTGATACTCGTGAGAAAGAAAGACGGCAGCACTAGGTTCTGTGTGGACTACAAGATGTTCAATGATGTGACCAAAAAGGATAGCTACTCTTTGCCCCGGAATGACGACACACTGGACACGTTTGGAAGCATGAAATGGTTTACGACGATAGACCTGAAGGGTGGTTACTGGCAGGTGAAACTTCGCCCAGAAGACAAGGACATCACTGGCAATGGACATGATCTATGGCAGTTCTTCGTTATGCCTTTCGGACTGTGCAACGTTCCTGCCACTTTTAAACGCCCCATGGAACGAGTATTGGTGGGACTTCTAAAAGATGCATGTCTAGTGTATTTCGGTGACGTCACAGTTACGAGACGCAACTTCAAGGAACAACAACGAAATCTGGAGCAGGTATTCAAAAGATTACGTGAGGCGAACCTAAAGCTTAATCCGAAGAAATGTGACTTCTTCAAGAAAGAAGTATTATTCTTAGGACACATTATATCGGATGAAGGTGTTCGAAATGATCCGGATAAGATAAAAGCTGTTCAAGAGTGGCCGACACCGAAGAACAAAACAGACGTGAGAGCGTTCTTAGGCCTTTGTGCTTATTATCGGTGGTTTGTGAAGAAATAGTCTCTGCGCAACCTGTGGATGTGGAACCTGTGGATCCTGACACGTAACAATAGTAAGGATAGTGCTACTTTGTCCATGCATGGTCATTTTGCAGTTTGAGGTTTCTATCTTTTATATAATAGTCTATAACCTTTATTTCATTTATTATTATTTTAGGCACTATATTTATATATAATATAACATGGCTCTGAAGTAATCTGATTTCTCTTAGCACGCTCTCTTAGCAAGCACTTATTGTTATGATTCTATTCTTCACCCACTATTAGCCTTAATTTTAATTTTTTTGATTATTTCATAATTTGGTTCATATATGTAAAAAGTATGGGGACACAAACTTTCAACATAATACGAGCAGCCGTTGCAGATTATTTGTAGAGTCGGATTAAAAATCAGCGCCATTATGTTCCGATCCTTTTTGATTATTTGCTGCTTTGATTTATATTATGGCCCGTAATCCAAGGTACTTTTCGTCCTGGAAAATATATCTGGTCACGCAGAATAAGAAATAAAAATTACTATGGACAATTCTGTTAAGAAGGCAGTAAAAAACACTTCGACCACCTATTTCCAGCTAATGTATTAATTCTAATTCGAAGAACCAAAAAAATGCATTCCTTTTAGAAAATCCGCTTAGGATATGGATAGTCCTATATTAATGCCGGTGCTATTTTTAAACGTCAAATTTAGGTTTTCTGAAGCGAAGCGAGGGCGCGTTACTAGTTATGAATTTAAAGAAAAAGACAATTATAAAGTTTTTAATCAATATATTTTTAATCAACGATGAATAGCTTCATAAGCTACATTATCATTTCACATATTCAAAAATTATGACTACTGGCGGTTGATAACATCATATGTAATTCATACTGTGTCATAATCAATTCATCTCACAAAGTTTGTGACCGTTATTGTATGTATATCAAATCGCGGTTTAAATAAAGCCACATCCATAGGCCTCTAATGCGCATAGCCTGACCCAACACGAGTCTTTTATTTACAAAATAGTGCTTTTGCTAAATTTACATAATATAATTAATTACCTACTAATAAATTAAGTATTCAATTATTACTATTATTATTCCTTGTAAGTTAAACAATGCTACGCGGAATTGATATTCGATTTATAATTTACAGTATCAAGATTAAAGAATAAGACTAATAGTGATAACAGTGTAATCACCACAATATAAACATTTAAAGGTTATTTAAAGGTTCCAGTCATGACTAACGTGACACAAGAGAGAGTTTGTTAAAGATGATATGTAGAACGATAGAAGATTTATAACCATCAATAGCAAAGTACTGCGTGAACATTAACCATATAGTCTCGTTATTCGTTGCTTGCTTCGGGCGATGTCCGCGCTCTACCATAGAAAGGCGCATTCCGAACCACCTACAGACGAGTACTTGCATTTTATATTGTTACTCACTCTATTATGGGAACTATTTTCCTATTTCTCTGTATACGACATAATGATCCCGCCGAATCTTATTACTTATAACAAAAGACATCAATACTATTTTTTAAAGTTTTATTTCTATAAATCCTGTTTAGATTATTAAGTATATTTCCACAAACTTAACATCTTCTGGACCTCAGAACGAGGACGAAATATTTTTTTTTTTATTTTTGGTTGTAACCACACTCTAGTATTGGGCTTGAAAAAATTTATCTTTTTCACATCATATTAAAAGTTTATCTGCATGAACACGATAATCTAATAATATGAGTGAAAATAATAAAAAAGAGAAAACGATAAAAAGATTAAGGTATATTTATACTCGTAATTTATGAAGTATTGTGTAAGTTGGCACAAATACATATTATGTAATAAATACGGTTTAGTTGGAAACATCCACATACGACTTTCCTTTCCTAACTTACGCATGCGAAGTCGTGCCGAGTATCTCCATCCATTCATCAGCCTTTCAAAGTCCACTGTTGGACATAGGCCTCCTGTAACTTGCGCCACTCTGGCCGATTCTGAACTTGAGGTCTGCTTTCAAAGATTTCTTAGATTACGACTTCAAATACTTCGTCCCTTCGATATTTATATTCTAAAATGCTCATCACACCGAATATGTTTTGCTGTAGTGGAATTTCAAAAGCTTGACTGATCCCGTGGGGTTTCTCATCACTGCAAACCTTCAATTTTTATAAACATAATGAAAATGCTGAATATGAATGTACTCTGTGATTGGTTGACCGAACTTCAGAACTTCAGTACTTCCAGCTTTCATGCTGCAGTACGAACGTAGGCTGTACTCATCTAGGTACGAAGACGTACTTAGCGACGGAATATTTTGTTATGGTGACAATGATGATTATAATATGGATCCAATGTTGATGCTGACCCTATATCTTATAAGAGAAATGGATTTTCTAGATATTTAAATATATACTAGTCACCATTACACCCAGTCCCAGACGGTCCGTAAGTTTCTTCCTTAATGTTATCCTGCAATCTCTTTTATCTTCCAGTGAAAGTCTCATTAAAATCGGTTAAGCCGTTACGAAGATTAGTCCGGTCAAATAAAACGACAGACAGACAGACAGACAAAAATTTTAAGTGTTTGTTTTCTTACTTGTGTCGTATAAATATATATTCATATAAACATGACAATATGCAGTTATGTTGAAATAACAGACGGACACTTAAATTTTATTTATATGTCTAGTTAGGTGGAAGTTGAAAAAGGCACTTGAGTGGATTATTATCTTTGGTATCCACTTAACATTAGACAAATATGTTTTTGTATATTATGTGAGTCGGTTATCATTTAATCCTAGTTTATTTGTTGGGTAGTATTTGGATAGTTTCTTTGGATAGTATAGTTTTTTAATCTTCGATAATGGAGAGTATCAATTTTTGTTCAACACACAGTACCTTATTTTTAAAGCAATGTTAAAGGCTGATATTTTTAACAATATTTACATAATTGATCTGTAATAGTGTTTAAAAATCAGATCAAATGTTATTTATCGTTAATTGACGTATATTACAGATTTTTTAATCAGTAGAAATCAGTTGTGTTGTGCAAGCGGGATAGAATCATTGGTGTAATCAGGCTTTATTTCGACTATAATGGGGCGCGTACGGTGTCAGGTTGAGCTTGAGGCGATCGGTGCTCTTATAATTATTATCAATTTGAGTTCGGCCGCTATCTACTTGCACAATATTTGGCGCCGAGTAATCGGTACTATCATACGATATTACAATAAATCGCATATAGCAGTGCGTGAGTGCAATTATCCATATTTTACGTTTACTTCTACCGAAAGTATATAATGGAAGTCACACAATTCTGCGTCTAAATATATGGTGTATAACAATTGAAGAATTATCCGAGGCTGATGTTTCCTCATGTTATATTGTTTATTTATAGTAAGCCCCTTGTACATCCCACATCAAAACTTTTCTTAACTACCTGACCCATAAAACCTGTGCCTATTCAAACTCCTTAACTGTGCAGACAGTGAGACTCTAGACCTCACTGCTATTAAACATACTTAAATACAGATTTAACTGTATATATGTTTTCTTTTGTGGGCCTACTGAAAGAGATTTCTAAATGAAAAAAGTAGTACCTTTTTGTTACCTTTTGTAAATTTCCTTTGATATTCTTGTTTGCATTAATAGTTAAATAAATAAACATTTGGAAATCGTGTTCACTTATTAAATTAGGTAATTATCTATCTACTCACCACCCATAGTACTACTACCCATGGCTTATTTATCAAACATCATTTATCTGTGACAATTTCACAAGCTCACAGAAATACTCTGACTAATGTATAGTGTCAATTTGTGTCATCCATTAGGCTATAATATTAACTTCGGACCGCTTCAACCTGGCCATTGAAAAATTCAAATCGATTCAATTTGAATATATCCCTCAATATGTAAATGATTGATATCAGAGCAACGAACACGAAGTACTCACCCATTTGGTATGTAAAGAGAGTAATCTCAGTGCGCTATTGAAAGTGAAATTCCTGCTTTGTTGACAACCCGCCTTATGTAATTATGTACCATTGTGTGCACATAAATGGCAGCGTTGATGTCACATACGGTTTGGCAGGCACCTACGCCTATATTCTGTGCTGTTGCAAATTTTACTGGCGTGTCATCGCGGGAATATGAGTATCTCATTCTTACTAGAAAAATTTAAAGTGCTTTTTAAATTAATCAAAAAACATTTATACGTTAACATTACATTAACGTCATGATTATAAATTAATGAATGTTATACACGTAATGAATTATCTAATAGTCCCGTCAGAGTAAAAGAAAATAAATGAGCTATGTAATTTATAATCATTTTATACATCTCAGTTTTTCAAATTGAATTCTCATTCAAAGCAAAAAGCGATTTTAGAGCTACGTAGCTTAGTTCCCTACTATGCCATTACCGCGTACCTAACCAATATCACTATCTGTATTTTATCAAATAGAGGCATGGAAACTAGGTACTTAAATCATAACATTAAACGATTAAGAATTAAATTAAAAACCGGACCGCTATCTTTCTAGGCTATCAAATTTACACATATATCTAATATCCAATTTTACGAAACGAAAGGGAAATTGCTAAATTCATTCGATTATGAAGAAAATAATAAATAAAATTGGAACGTAATATTATAAAATATATCTATTATGTTTTATAACTACAATTATTACAAATACATTGTCGAATGTTTCCTAAAATCGGACGTAAGATACGAAGGTGTAGATTGTGCTTAAGTAAACTGCTGAAGTATTATTAATTATTAATCATAATACTTATGTATTATTTACCTATCTAATTTTTCTTTTTATTTTCCTTGCCATAACCGTTAAATATACACCGAGATTACGACGATATTAGAGTGGAAGTTCTCCGTGAGAGAGCTTTAAAACGCGTATCGTAGTACGAGTATCTCTGAGGACAATCGCCCATACACTTTGCAGGTCAGGGGTTCACGATTTCATCGGGCGGCAGTTTTCTCTGACAGCGCTGCGCCCATTTATTCGGCCGGTTGTTTAAGTTTGGGTACGGTTCTCTTACTGTTTTTTAAATGCCAACTGGTGTTGTGTACGATGAAATCTCATTTTTTGATATTCGCTGACCGTTACGACTTAAGATGGAGATTTCTTTAATGTTTTTATTATGATTAAATTATTATAAATACAGATAAACCGTTGAAACGGAATTCTCCAACTTGCCAAACCCTGTCTATTACTTAGCACACAACCAGATTTGCAAAAATACTTTAATACTAGAATAATAATTGGCATATGTAGACTTCCGCTTTGTTGTTCAATCACACGATATGATATATTTTAAAACTAGTTACCCGTTCTCGCTTCGCTTCACGAAACCTACTCCTAACGTTTAAAAATACCACCCGCATTGTTTTAGGAATGGGTTTTTTAGTTCTACGAATTAAAAATATATTAATTTGTTATAATAGCCAGGCTGAAAAAAATATATTTGCCGACCTCTTAATAGAATGTCCATAGTAAATTTTACTTCTTATTCCGCAAGAACAGATTATGAGAAAGTATCCTTGATTATGACTCTTAAGGCACTAATGTACCAATTATCATAAAAATCTGTTCAGTTGTTTTAGTGTGATATGTTGTTAGACAGACAGACAAAAATGATCCCGTTACAAATTTTATTATTAGTGTAGACGAGCACTTGGCAATTACCTCTGATTATAATAATTAAATTATATAACGATATACAAGCACCTATATACTTACTCCTGGAACTCGATAGCGAGCTTGAGGTGTCGGGTTCGTTAACCGGCCGGGTGCACAATTACTTGAGTTTCATGTAGTTCAGTCTACACACTATTCTTTATTTGTCTCCGATTTGTTAAAAGGTGACAGATTTATAGTTATTTGATTTTACGAATACATATGCATACTTATACAGCTATAAAACATGAAAAAATATTCAATGTGTCTCCATATTATGTCACCCACGCACCAACATTTATCCGAGTCCCAAGCTCATTATTGATTTTGTCATTTGTTATGTTCACGGCGTCTTCTCCGTGAGTACACTAGGAGAAAGCGGTTTCTGGCGATGAAATAAACATTTGTAATTGTTCAACTTAAGAATGAGTAGTAAATGATACGAAGGGTATTAAATAACGCCATAACATGTTCTTTCGCTATTGAGTCAGATTCTGTGACCTTATCTTTCTGTCATGTTGCTTTTATTAGTAGAAAAATTTATACGCAAGTACACAAATATATTTCACTGTTACGAGTATAATAAACTTATACTTAAACTAAAACTGACGGTATTGTTAATAATTAAACTTATGGAAATATGTATATCACTTACTAGACAAATCTATCCTTTGCTATGTGAACTTCATTTAGTTGCTACATAAACATTGATATATTATAACTACTATTTTTTATTAATTTAACTTTTTTCAATGCATATAAAAATATAATCTTAATATAAATATGATACAAGGGTACTGCTTATTTCAAAGTATATGTCTTCCAGCAGATGTGTTAGTAACGAATTAATTAATTAACCAATAATAAAGCGTATAAAAACCAGATATAGTTAATGCAATTACTAAAATTTACAAAAAATATTAACATTCATAAAAATCAAATACTTTATATTTTATATACATTTACATAAATATTATATACTCTGAATAAATCTAAAAAGTGACAGATAACAGTGACAGGTACCTTTTAAGTTTATTTAAAAAGCTAATATCGGGTTATTTTATAAGAAAATTTAAATACTAAAATAAAATAAAACTATAATATGTCGGTGTTTAGAAGTAATAGGTACAGTAAGGAATATTTATAATCTTATTATAAAAATAATTTCATTCTATTCATTTCAAACTACAGACGGGTTACTCGGCTGGTTGTTTGTTCGACTGTAACGCGTGGTCATAGCGGGATATGTTATGGGAGTAATGAAAGGCATAAATACCGACCTTCTAATTTATTTTACTCCAGCATGTTCCATGAGAACAATGAAATTTTGATTAATAAACTTCAAGACCGTATATAATATTCACTGTTCACATTGCGTCAGGGTTTCTCTATATAACATCATTTGTTGACTTCAACGCGTTACCAATTCATTGTATAATATCAGACGCTTTTCGTAACTGAATAGGGTTAGAGCGTACTCCATTCCAGTCCAGGGTGAATCGGTGGATATGACAGCGATAAAACCAAATTTCGTCAGTTCTTATACAGTCCAAATGTTTCTATCGTAGCTTACGGATTACTGCAAATGGTAAACAGGCAACTTAACCGAGGTGCTTTTTTTTGTATTTACTATAGGCCTCACGTTCGATTACGACCTCACCCAATTAGTTTAACTTAGAAGACGACTCACGATTAACATTAACTGTCTGCTATGAGTCATTTAGGTAAAAGTAACTATCGTGAAGTTATCATTATTTGCGTCACATGTCACATAGGGGAAGATTAGACTCACATTATGTAACCGACTCACGAGAAAACAGTCATTGTTCCACATTACAATAACGATACAACTTAAGGCGGCTAAAAACATAAAGATCATGAAAACGTGGAAGTGAGCCATCCGAAACGTTTATGTACAGTATACATATTACTGTGAATAAATCTTATTTAATAACTTATTTATTCTATCTGTCTGGTATTGAGTCATGTAAATCCTTAGAAATACCGTGTTCAATAGTAAATATTCCCACACCTAGGAAAAATGAATTAATCATTTTAGTTTAAATCCGTTAAATTTATTACTGGTCTTGTTACTGCATGATCGTTAGGTATTTCTTTAAAAGTATTAATGAAGTATGTATCTACTGTTTTTAATAAAAATTTAAATCGAGAATTGAATTAATATAATGTACTTTATCTCGTTTCAGTTGCTGGCATTAATACTGGTTACCCTGTTCTCATACGGGTCTCCACAAGACATAATTAGTAATGATGATAAGCTTAACAGCATAGAATCAAAGCCGTCAGTTCAGTTAGATCCTTACATCAGAAAAGCTCTTCTAAAAGCACTCAGTGAGTTAGAAGAGGGTGAGAGTATTACGGATTCGGAGAATACAGACGGAATAACGCCAATAGATACAACAGAAATTCATAATACTGCAGAAGATTCGGCCATTAGCCACGACGGAAAACAATCTATAAAAATCCATTCTTTTGTTGTTAACGGTCAATCCGCGTTTGACAACAACACAAATTTAGCACCCATGATGATCGACAGTAACATATCTATTCTAAGTACAACTGTTGGAAATGTTGAAAATCAGGTAAAAGCTACTATTTCTACGCAGACTCCGCTTAATGAAATTTTTCAAGCAAAGGAAACAGGCAATAATTTCCAACAAGGACGTAGTTTACAAAGTACATCGAAACCGAGTTATCAAAATACCATAAGTAGCAAAGAAAAAATGACTTCGAAACCGACCACGACCACGACTACCACAACTACAACTCCGAAACCGACACACAATGATGATGGTGAGAATATAGAAGAAGTCAATAAGCAAGATGTTCAAGTCTTCAAAGCACCTTTGGTAGCTGCTTTCACTGTCCACCAGGATGCCCATGGTTTACCAAAAAAAGTTATACCAATTTATCAACAGACTAATATTGAAGAACCATTGAAAGCCCTAGCAACTACAAATATTGCTTCTGGTGTTCTGCCACCTCAAACTGTACCAATAGAGAAAAATAATAGTCCACCTTCAGAATTTATTAATCAACAACTTATCTTACAAAAAGAGCTTGAAGAAAAACAAAGAATTCTTGAAGAACAACTTCGTTTACTACAACTTCAACAAAGGCAGCAGGAAGAATTATTAAGAAAACAACAATATCTCCTTCAACAAAAAGAAATACAACGACAACAACAGCTTTTATTTGAACAAGAGCAGTTGAAGCGACAACAGGCTGGATTGAATCCCCAAAAGTTGCACACGAATCAAATCGTGAATAATTTACAATTGCAAATTCCTCCAAAGATAAATCAACAAGTTCCAAAAGTTCATCAAAACAATGAGTTTAGACCTCAAAATAATCAAGTGTCTATTCAACCTAGTATATCAATAGAAACATCAAATACAAGAAATCAGCAACAATTACCTAATCGTGAAGCAGTCGACTTTTTGATTCATTTGCGAAGTCAACAATCTCAACAATTTCCGTTGCAGGAGAACCATTTGCCTCAGGGAATTAGTAATTTTTTGCAACCGAACCTAGTGCAAAATTTGCACCAAGGAGCAGATTTAAATCAACTGAGAGTTTCAGATGATCAATTTCGGCAAAACCATGGTAATCGTGTCTTTAGGCAAGAGAGTGGTGTTGGAAATTTTGGTTTGATCCCAAATTTTCCAAGGTTCAACACATTCGGACCAATATACACGAATCGCTTTATTCCAGTAAATAGACAAATCAATTTCAACCCTGACTCTGAACTCAAACAATTATTAGCACAAAATGGTCTTAATGGAAGAGCTCATGAAGATTTGAATATTGTAACCAAAGTATTGTCATTGAACCATGGTGTCCCAGTCAATAATGTGTCTAACAGATTGCCCTTCGACACCCGACGGCACGTAAGGACACCTGTTTAAAAAGTCATAGACAAGACGTAACATTACTAAGTATATGTAAGATTAATTATGATTTAAATAGTGTTATTTTCTATATTTTCCATTAATTTTCTTACAGTTCAGCAACGATCGCCTAATTACAATAAATGAACTATACTTAGGATATAAAAATAGCCAAAGAAGTTAGCGCTGTCAATTAACTTCTAAATAGAAATAATTGTGTTTGTATCTGTCTAATAAGTATTTGTATTGATTATATAAATAGTAGAGGTCTTCACACGGGTGTAATTTAGTAATGAAGAAGTTGAGAAGTGCGCTTATTATTTATACCATGTCTCCATCTTCAATCAATCAGTACGTTGGGAAGGATTTATTAAATGGAATCTTTCATTGAACAGAAAATTCAAATTGAACGTCACAGTTTATTGGGTTTTTATTACAAAAATAATCATCCAATTTTTCAACTTTTCCGGTTATTTCCAAAAAAATTATGTCATACAAATCTCGTCCTGTCAATCACGAACACGACGAAAGAAATCGACCAAGTCGGTCCAGTAATTAAGCGATGACATTTATACATGCGGCAAATAATCATTATACATATATATTATAGTCAAATTATGGCACGTACAGGCAAATACATATAAAATGATTTCATCAGGGTTGAAGTTGCATTGACCACTCATCTAATATTGCCTATATACAGGGACTGATACGGTGGCTACCAATCTTCTGAAGGATCGAATGCTTTTTTGGCAGGGTATAACACGAACTAATATTTTATGAACATCTATGGAGTAATGGATTAATAATATATTATAATAAAAAAAATAAAGGCTATTTTAAATGTTGCTCGCATCTATTGTCAAATTAACTTAAAATCATTAAGTGCAATACATATTAGACGGACATGCTTGTAGCACGTCTTTACAAAATGCTTTATAAGTGCTTATCTCGTGTATAATAACAAATTATTTATTCGATGCCATAAGCTAGCGTACGCATTTTTAAATTAAAATTTTAAAAATAATGTATTAATCTTAAGTGCTTACTATATTGTAACTAAGCAATCCGTTGAAGCGGGAAAGGCAACTAAAGGAAGTAAACAGTAGGAATATTTTAAATTTATCACAACAGGAATTTCTGACGATAACTATATATGTACTTCAACAGAAAATGCAAAAAATATGATGAATTGAGGTAATTCTGACAGTTGGGATTTAATAAATGTGTCTCACAATTGCGCATTAGTTATAATTCGGCATCATAGATATTACACATAATTAAGGCCCGAGAACAGACATTTATTTTATCTTTAATAAAAAAAATTTTTGGCAGTGTCCTTACCAAGTAGGTCGTCTTGTCTATTAATGCATCCCCTGCATATAATCCATGCATGTTTCTCCAGTCGACATTGCTAAACAAGTAGTTGCTGTGTGAAAATTAATATTGTATTTCAGTTTTGCGTACAAGTATTACCGTATATTATGAATTTGAAATACGAAACCATACAAATAAATGACCTCATGTCCTGTTATATTCAGAAATTCATTTTAATTTGTTTTATAAACGAATTGTAGTCCCCAGTAGTAATGTACGTCTAGGTTATATCTATTTTACCTTGTAATCAGTAGTTAAATTAGAGGCTCTCCTGTTATAGAAAAAGTCATATAAGTTTTCTGTTTAAGGTTGTAAATATATACTTTTATAAAAAAAATGTATTTTTTCTGACTTAACTCACATTTAGAAGGAACTATTTTACGGTTTGGCAAAACCTTCACCTGTCATTAGACCCTACCTTTACCATTTCAATACTGCCGTGAAGCAATTAAATATATATTACACTTTGTTTAGAAAGATATGAAAGCTGTCGTACACTATAAACAGGAAAAGTCAGTGTGGTTCCCGTTTGGATCTGTATGATTTAATAGATATCAGACAGACCAGAAAAATATATTTTTCATGACTACAATTTTTTTTTATTAACATCACAATTGCGAGATAATTTTAAGAATAAAGTGCACATTTCTACTTCAGTTATTGTTGATCTGTGTAATCAATGTAAATAAATAGACATAACTATGGAACCAAAAAAATTTCACTGTTTAGCTATCAATTATTTAGTGCCATTACCAGTGCTGCCAATAAAAAATTCTCGATTCCCCGCGTCACGTCAGTGACTTCCCAGAAATTCCCCACTTCTTTATGATTCGAAATCGACAATCGACCGAAATGACATTTTTGGAATAAAAACACGGTTTTATACAATATTAGTTTAATATACTTCTAAAACTATTATCAAATACTATACCTTATAAAAAAAATAACTCTCAATCTGCAGATTACATCTATACTATTCAAAACAATTAAGTTATCAAATTTGTCGGAAGTAGCTATAGAATCTTTATAACAACACGTAAGTTAGGTAGGTAGAGTTTTTATATTGAATTGGATTAAAAATAAGTTTAATCGTGAAATTTTAATGTTTAAAATTTATCTCACCTGTTTTTTAACAGTAACTGCACTTTTAAACCACTTTTCCATAATTTTATTGAAAATTTTCACAGAACGCGTCAATTTAAGAAATCGACATCCATAATCAATGAATTAATGATCATGTAGAAATGGATGCGTTCAGAAATACAAAATCGTATTTAAATGATAGTTGAGCAGGCATTTGAGTGATGTTGCTATTCATTATTATGTTAATAGTGTCGAGTTGTATCTACCCAGTCGGAACGTGATGTTTTAGTTGTATTTCGCAACATGAAATAGTCCAACGAAAAAATGGTTTGGATTCCCCGAAATTCCCTGATTTTTGTAATTCCCCGCGTTAACCTACAATTCCCCGCAAATCGGGGAGTTTCCCCGCGATTGACAGCATTACTTAGGTATTAATTAATCATAAACATAATATACTAACGTAATAGACGAACACTCATCTCATCATCCCGTCACCAAAACCTATATGTGCATGTGTGTGAAAATGACAATTGTTGAGTGACTTTTAGTGATGTCAAATTCACAACCATGCACTGTCTACATGAATATGAACTATTCCATCACAGGTACTTTTGCTATATTTTAGATATTCGATTATTTAATTCGTTCTCGTGATTATTTATTACATGTTAAATTAAATAATACCATGCTAATTCTAATTACTTTTTTTTACTTCGCTTCGTCTACTATAAACTTTACACAGGATTTGACAGGATTCTTTATATTAACACATCTTTTTTATTTGTAAACTGATTGAAATGAAACAAAACGTGATTAAAAGTTACTAATGAAAACAATAATAATACTTATTGGTTTTAATTAATTCTTTCGTGTAAATCGATATAACTTATTGCCCTTGGAAATGAACTATCCAACAAATTTTGTAAGTATTGATTCTTCATTAACAAGATTTCAGTGATTTCGTCGAACGAAATAGTTCCCCTTAAAATGTCTACAATAAACTTTATGAGGAATCCTACCTATCTGGTACAACATTCGAATCCATTTTTTTTAAACTACATTTACAGGAAACCTTGAAATAGTAAAATTAGTCAATAAATATGATATCACATTCGCTGGATATTGTCATGTCATATTAATAACAAATATAAAATTCGGCAAATTTTATTAATCCAAGGAGCTAATACTTTCAATACCTAAACATGCACCTTTATAACAATCTAATCTATTGTCTGCCTAATGTGTTTACAAGCTGTAACGGAAACTAAAACGGCAAAATAAAAACAAATGTAGGTAAAACAAAAAATATGTATTTATACCTACTTTAAAATTATCCACTTATCGATCGATTTTGTGCAAGCTCTATACGAAACGGTATCATTTTCACGTACACAATATATTTTTATCTTACACATAATTATGAAAAATAGGTTATTTATCATAAAATGAAGCATTTACTGCATGTTATTAATCTTAGTTTATATAATTTTAAGATCAATTTCCATAAAAATAAGCATCATGAAACTAGTATTGTACCATCGGTACTTTCCTGTGGAATGTCTATTTGGTTGGGCTATTGTTATAAGTAACTATGCAGTTTAACAGAAAATATGACATCCTCGTCTTTACTGCTTTTTGTTCGATTAAATGCAGTTAGATTGAAAAGAAATTAATAAAATAACAAATAGGAATTTTTTGACAGGAGACTAATGGAGAGTAAATAGTTTAAAAACAGTCCTACGCCAATTCTCTTGCGTCTCTTTCTCGCATGTAGGTTTTTCCGTAAAGCTCAAAATCTCACTCGCACACTGTGTTCGTCTATTACGCTCGTTTATAGTATTAAGCTTTATGGTATTAACCTACAACAGATTTTTTTCCTCTTAATATGGCGTTGGCGAAGGTACGCTCAGTCAAAAACAACAACAGACTATAAACAACTACATTGTACTTTTGTCAATAAGAACTATAACCTTGTATTAACAAATATTTCTAAATTAAAGATTATAGGAGTCGTCAACTTTGTTTGGGACTGACCAATTTTGTAACCTGTTACTTTAGATTACACGAAGATATTTGTGTAGGTACAAATAAAATAGCTCCATTGCAATCAAAAATAAAAAAGATGTTCATGTGTCGTGTATGTTGATTCTGTAAGTAATTAATTGTCACTTCAATGGTCACTTTGACAGTATTGATACTATAGTATGTAAAATATAGAAGCACCTACGTACAGATAATTGAAAGCATGTTTATGGTACTGACTTCCTATCTTGATCGTCAAATTGATGATTCGTTATTCTATCAATTAAATAGCCAGGTGTGTATAATCACTTCTATTAGTATGTACATATGTTAGTATTAATCTGTGAAATTGAGAAGTGAATTCTTACAGAATCGGCATAGAGTATTTATAAATATTTTGAGATTCATAAATCACAATCGTAATATAACTGTAATTAAACGTATTCTTAGATTTATTTTATCATTTTAATAATAAGTACAAAAATTTATTAGCTACGTATACTGATGAACGATCGAAATCAATACGTTAATGAGTTCCCGTTATTCTTGGATTGGTTGGAGTTGGTGCCACTTTATTTGTTCAATGACACGGTTCATACGCAGTAATGTAACATGTAATTTTTTAATTTTTTTGCGCCCAGACAAAAACAAAGGGTTACCCTCCGGAGATGCGCGGGAGGGAGGTGGTAGCAGCCGGCTGCGCTGGTTATGTGGGACTCTCGATAAACCTAGGTTTGACTTTGACCCTACGGCCTCTAAACCTTTATCAGTGGCGACCCCTCTTAGGGAAGACAGGCGCTAGAGATTCTCCCTAAGGGGCGTCCGTTCTGAAGTCGATACTAAAGGTGTTATCTGTAGAGGATTTGTGTCATCATAGGAATGATTATAACAAGTAAGGGTGTTCACTTTAGTATTGAGTATTTGTTTATAAATTCTGAAACTAGATGGTGGTATAAGTCTCATCATTATATATTTTTAGCAGTAAGTCCTATAAAATATAACTCATATAAGACTTAGGGTCTTAGCAAACATGCTGCTTTTAGCATCTTTTACCATATTAGATAGCGCTGCTCATCTGCTTATATTCAAAATAGTTTGTATAGTTTACGTAGTC
This sequence comes from Megathymus violae, assembly GCA_003671415.1. Lineage (NCBI taxonomy): Eukaryota > Metazoa > Arthropoda > Insecta > Lepidoptera > Hesperiidae > Megathymus > Megathymus violae. The sequence goes on from PDGT01000007.1 coordinate 3,023,425, forward strand.
TGTGCGATCGTATGTAAATTTGTCAGTTACCAGTTATTTATTAAAATCATAGGTACTTGTCAACTTGTCACTTTCAATTCCTTGTTTTATCACTGCGTCAGATGTCAGTTAATTTCTAAGTGTTAAATTGAATTTTGATTTTCTATTTTACCTCTGATTTAAAAATTAATAATTATTTATGACGGAATTACATTGTAAATATATAAGCTTGTAGTGTATATATATATATAAGTCTATATCCTAAATAATCTTTACTTCCAAGGTGGTATTATGATACCTTATTTGTTTAATGTAGCGTCTTGAAATATGATAAATATCATGGAAAAAGTAGGAAGCCTAGAAGAAGAAGCGTTAAAACGGAAGGAGAGGCTAAAAAACTTGAAACGTAAACAACCATATGATATTGACGAAGAAACTTCCAACCCAAATACTGAAACAGCTTTAGTCTTGCCCAAGTAAGTAAACATTCTCACATAGGAAGAGTGCTGGACACATACTAATTTATCTAAGGTTATAGGGTTAAATTGCATAGTAATAAAATATTGCTATCTAATCTGTTACTTTCATTAAATATGTTATATTGTGAGTAAAAATAAAGCAGTGGTAGCCAAGTTGATTGAATGTTGGTCTCTCATACGGGAGATTAAAGTTTGAATTCTGCATGCAGCCCTAATAATGTGCATATTACAGATTACTCATTGCTTGGTTTAGTGAAGGAAAACATCTTGAGGAAACAAGCATACCTGAGAGTTCTCAGTAATATTATCTAAATTGTGTCTATGTGTGATGATTTTGTACTTGGTTGATGGTAGGCTTTAGCTATGGCCTTAATCCCTCACTGTGAGGGGTGACTTGAGCCCAGCAGTAGGACATTTATGAGTTATAATAGTGAATATCTGTAAACATATATTTTGTTAATAACAATATAATTTAGTTTTAAGATCATAGAATTCATGTTTTAAGGCCAAAATTTCGAAGTTATAAGCCTCAAGATGAAATTTTACAAGAAGCAAAATTAAAAGATGCTGAACCTGCTGTTGTAGATGATGAAATACAAGATTTAGTGGAAGCTGGGAAAGAAAAGGTATATTGTAACTGAATTATTAAATTTCGATAACAATATGTTATTTCAAAGTGTATTTATGAGTATTGAAATTTTTATGTAATTAGTAAGTACTTAATAGCTTTTAGTTAATTAATTGTGAATTAAATTATGCCTTAATTATTAATTTATTGATAATTCATTACTATAATCATATAGAGACAATATGAGATTATAATGAGTTACATATTTTTCTCTCCATTGAAATAATCAGCAAACAAGAAGGTGGATCTTGTGGTGGTAGATGGTTGTTTTGAGTAGAACTGCATCTACATAGGCTGAATTAGTCAGAAGCACTGAATAGAAACTTGACAAGGGAGAATTGAAAAATATCTGTATTATTCAGTGAGGCATCCAAGTTCTAAGTCACTCTTGTTTTTTGACAATCTTTTTAAATACTATAAATAATATATTCTTAATGACATCTTGTCATATAATAAAAAAATAAGCTGGTTGTAAACTTGTTGCGGGCCACACAAATATATAACTAGTTTCAACTAAATTGTACAGCAAAAATGTATGATATCAATTTTAATAACAATTTTTTAGTTACACGTGATGCCACTTATCAAGAACTATTGACATGACTCAATTTACAAAACTAAATAAAAATGTTAATTCAAAATTAGTATCACCTATAGAAATTATTATTTTTGTGTCTATGTATAATAATTATAATTACCATTGAACAACTTACATGACCTAAATATAAATATAAATATAATAAATATAAATGAATAAATTGTAATTGATTATTTTATCAATTATTTTTTTATGTATTATACATATTTTTTAAGTGAGCAATTTAATCTTAATTACATAATTTTATTGCTATTTGAAATTTACAAGTAATACTATTTATAAAATAATATAAATATATATTTTGATGTAAGTTTCCAACAGTGGTCACCGTGGTCCGTGCATATTTGTAACACCAAGGGTCTGAGAACGAAGAAAGTAAATAAGCAAGGAACCCTTAGTCTACTCATTGCACTATTGACTACTCTAGGAAAACATGTTAAAAACAATTTACATTTGAATTCTGTTTATAAGTAATAAGTATATGTAGCCTTCCAAAAATTAATGGTAATAGGTTATTCACTGAGTTCTCAATACTTGTTGCGTCTGTAGGAGTATTCTAACAAAAAAATATGTTATGTTACAGGTTATACTTCAAGATTTAGACATATCAAGCTTGGCTCCTCGCAAGCCTGATTGGGATCTCAAGAGAGATGTGGCCAAGAAATTAGAAAAACTAGAAAGAAGAACACAAAAGGCAATAGCTGAATTAATTTGGGAGAGATTAAAACGAGGAGCTGAGGATAACTTGAGTGCAATTGTTACCATGAATGACAATAGGCCTACCGAAGATGATTAATATTTAGGTAGGCATTGAGCCACTTTTGTAAAGCCAATATACAAAATTTAGTATTTTTTTAAACTTACCTACTCAGGCAAAAGTCTCTCTTGATTCTACATAACCATATTTTTAATGATATTTTCTTATATATCTTTCATGTATTCCACCTTTTCCCAGGCAATTTATGATGGTGTGTACCTTTAGACTTGTATAGTACCTCCCTCCCTCAAAAGAAACATATATGTATCATAACTAACTTTTTTAGTATAAAACAATACAATTATGTACATATTGACTTTATATGGATCGTACACATTGACTTTATATGGATCATGTGATGCTGGTGTTGGGATTGGGATATATACATGATAAATGTAATTTATTCTAAGTGGGGGGTACTACACATGTCTAAAGTGATTTAGTAGCCATGTATGATATTATTTTAGTGGATTGTTGCAAAGTACATTAGTATCAATTTAATAACATTGAGTTTCCTTAAAGTAATGCCTGATACTAGAGCTAAAAAGATGAAAAATTGCATAGGTGAACAATAGACATAATTTTTTACAGAAAATACTACTTATAATGTTTATAATTATATAAATATGTAGAAGTAAGATCGAAATACAAAATGATCTATAACAATATGAGCTTAATAATGGCAACATTCATGCAAAAGCAAATCTTTTGACTGAAGAAATAATGAGGATTAAATACTATGGTTTCAAGTTTCTCTACTGTGCAACTCTAATAATCCACTAACCTTCAAAAACGATGTATGCTGTTTTTTCAGCATAGTATTACTTGTGGGTAAAAAATTAAATAAATTAATAATATATTCATGGTGTGTATGTTATTCATTCTCTCAGAATACATTTGTTTAATATTTTCATACTTGTAAAAGTGTAATTAATATAATTGACAGATGAGTTATCTATTTATTAATACTTTTAATATGCTCAGTTATCCGATTGTAAAATTTAACAAAATACAACATACCTAAGTGCTATTGCGAGCTTTGTACAGGGTACAATACAACTAATAAAACAATAGGGTTTGTAATCACTTAAATTTATTCTTGTATATCACAGATCATAGAAAACATTAATTCATAAGAAACATTAAGAAAAAATTAGTTGCTCAGTAAGCGTTTTCGATTGAGTACGTATAAAATTATAAACATGAAAAGAATGTCAAAGTATTAGAAAAATGACATAAATACAAACAGGAATATTGAGATGTAAACCTACCGTAAACCTTATTTAAAGGATTAAATGTTGCCAGGTTCAGTGATAAATTACAGGATGGAAAGAAAAAATAAAAAAGAATTGGGTGCGACAATATGGAAATTGCTTTCACGCTAAATTGAATCACGCCCAATAAAAAATAATTCGAGACTTTTTACCAGTCCCCTGAAAATTGGATTGTCCCGTGTAAGCTAGACCACTTGGCAACGCTTATCTAAGTATTAAGTAGGTAGTTATAATTTGCTCACAGAGTTCACCTTATATGTATATAACCTAATTTATAGTTTGTAGGTAGGTGTGTACAATCAAGAATAATCATATTTTTATAGTAATGCCTAACAAATAAACAATGATAAAATGGCAAGTGAACATACACACCCCGTTACATTAGGAGCATCATGAACGTGTTTCCAGCCAAGAAGAACTCATTCGTTAACCAGTTTATGGAACCAAATTGGAAACATTATTTGAAAACTAAAACGATAAAGAAATTGAATTATAATTAGATATTTTTCTTTATTAACATTAATTTATTGAACGTCTAAACTTTTCGTCTACTTTCAGACGTTGGCAGACTTGCTTTACATGGATTCAAAACTAAATATTTAGCTTTATAAATGTGTTTGATATGTTACTTACAATATAATCTTATACATAGATAAATAACTGTTATTATGACTTATAAAATCTCTTAAACTAATAGGATAGATGTGACAAACACACTAATTAAACTGAACCTGATGTGACATGCGCTGTTGTTTGCCATCTTTTTTGCAGGCTTCAGTGATTCGTCTGGTTTATCTAACTCATTATAAATAAAGTAGTTGCCATCTACATTATAAAATACAGTCCTGTCACCAATAGGTTGTATCGGCCTGAAATTATGCCTGATTTTGCCATGCGCCGATCTTATTTCTCTGAATGCTTCGATCTGAAAACGAAACAGTTAATATTGCATTATTTAGCGATATACATTTTAATTAGTTAACTAAAATTAGTTAGGCAGGTACATTTTTTATATTGTCTTGGTTAAACAGTTTTTTTTTATATTTATGGTTTATTTATGATTTAGGTTAATGGATCTATCTGTACATTAAAAAATTAACTAGCCCAATAAAATTCAACACTAATTATAGTAATCAATAATAGTTAAAATGCGTTACTTAAAGTTAATTACAATTGATTAATTGCTAAAAAACTGGTGAACTTGTCATTATCTAGGTAGGTACTTCCTTTTCATTGAATAGAAATCAATATAATTTGACCTTTAAAGAAAATACCATTGTGATAAAGTAACAAAAGCTTATTGTTTTTTTGAATCAAATACAGTACACAAATATTGACAGTGTACTAAACAGTATCCTTTATATACTAACGTTCCAACCTGACGTTATGATTAATTTTGATAGGAAATTTAATTGCGCCTTTTTTCATACGTGTCTCTATTTGTTAACTTAAAAATTCTTATAAGCAAACGAATGGTCGTAAAATGGTCAGTAAATATCGGAGAATTTATAATCTGTAACGAACTTCAAACAGATTCTCGTGAGATTCTATCTGTAGTCATGTAACAGTTGCTATTTCCGAGTAAGGTCTTATGTGGTATGTTTTATCGCCAGTGTAATCCTACTTTCAAACTTAACTGTATGTATGACAAATATTGCATACAGCGGTAGGATAGTGGTTTGGTAATTTGAAACTTAGCGTACCTACTGACGCAGTGATTGAAATTCAGATCTGAGTCTCCACTAGGGTTGCCAGCCGTACAGTATTGTACTGTATTTCGGGACTCCGTACTATATACTGTCGAAGAACTATATAGTACGCGAAAATAGTATATTTCAGTACAATAGATCAATGTTTATATTTTACAACACTAAAACTAATAAAATACAAAAAATAGATCCCGCAATATTTGAACGCGCTTTTCCTTCGACAGACGTAATGTGTGTGTTATGCGAAATTCAAGGATTTATTTTAAAACTGGAGGTTTCTTTTGAAGACTGTGAGACAGTATTAGAAGTTCTAAATTTACAAGCAAAACTTAGTATTAAAATGTTTGAACTTTATTCAGAAATAAATATACTAAACGAAATATTTGCTAAAGGATTTAAGTGATTTTATTAACAAAAGTACATCCCAAAAATGGCAGCATATTTTTAAAAAAAGTACAGAAAATTAATTACCAATTTTTTTAAGATTATTTCATTTCTGCTTTCTATTCCTGCTATTATTACTTCGGTATTCACAGAAAGGGTGTTTTCTATTATGAATTCAAAATGGCGTGAAGAAAGAAACAGAGCAAGTATGTCTTTAATAAAAAATGAGCTTCTGTATCGATTTAAAAACTGACTGCGATAAAGTTTATGCCAGTTTCATTGAAGACAAAAAATTGTTAAGGAATGCAAGAAGTGCAAAAAATATAGTTTTTTAAAAAAAATAAATGACTAAAAAATATATTTTGGTCTATTTTTTATTCTTCCCTACTAAAATACTATATTTTTTGAAGCGTACTATATTGTTTATAGGTTTTTTTTAAAAAAATACTATTTTCAGACAAAAAAATGTTGGCAGCCCTAGTCTCCACTGACGCAAGTGATTGAAGTTCCTAATCGGAATCCAATGTTCCATCCTTAAATACATATTTAATCGCACGATACATAATTTAATTTATTACTTAAATTTAATCCTTAAATGTATATTTATTTAGCTCGGTAAAAAGAAAAGTGAAGTCGGTTAACTGGCATTTTTGTGGTGATTTCTCAGTTTGCAAGTTGCTTTGACGTAGACTTAGCCATTGATTTTGTTTAGGTACTCTCGATTACTGATTCCTTGTAGTATTGTATACTAATGATCCTGCCTGCCAATCGGATTTATATGCCAGACAAAAAAGATATATATATATATATATATATATATATATATATTTATGTTCATGGTACCCGTGATGAAAGGAATATTACAGAAGGCGTTTGCGTATTTAAAAACGAAAGTATTTACCTGATCGTGAGCCAATCTGACGGGCTGTTCGAAGTCGAGCCATATAACGACTTCAGAACACGGTGGCGTAGTCAAGGATCCTCTGTACGTGAAGTACCTCCTGAGATCGTAAGGCAGAATGTTGAGGAATGAAAAGGGATGGTCCATGACAACGGTGGAGTAAGGGGTCGTCACGTTGGACAGAGCTGATGTAATGTCGTCGTACGCTGGATGCTGGTGACGGTCCAACTGCAACATGGTATTTTTATATAGTAACAGCCGAACGAACGCAATCGCTTGACCATTTTTATGATAAACAATCACGCCGCCCATATGCGACTATACACCAGGGGCGTCATCGATTCGTTGCATCCAATAAGGGAGCAATTAACCCGTTTGTAACTTATTTGTAAAAACAAGTGATTAAAATATCGTAAAGTGTTTCTTTATATGTTTCGGTTGCAAAATTTTGAGAGCGAGAAGTTATCCTTTTAGGTTACTAACAAGGTCATCGCTCTTTTTTCGACGCTATCTCAGTCGCAACGCTCGTGCCCATAAGTTTGCGGATGTCGTGGTCGACGGTGAACACCACCAGCCCAGTCTGGTTTCTAGCTAACGCCATAAGAAAACAATTCCATCTAGACCAACGTTTTGTATGAAACTTTCGATCGATTAGATCTAATTACGCAATGTTGTGCGCGACCTAAAGTTGTACTCGTATAATGTGTAAAATGTACGCTGAATTAAAACTTCACTGAGGTGAAATACTCGTATCCTATTTTACTAAAACACATCTTTTTTATTTAAATACTAAAGCTGGCGTATTCGACTCTCCACCTTTAATTTTTTTTCTTCGGAATTTATATCCGTGAATAAATGAGTTTAATGACACGGGTAAATCGCTTGTTCTGTTTAAGACCCTCGGGACTGTGAGGCTATCATTCGTTAAGACCAGTATAGGCTCCGCTACTAGGAATCAACGTTTTAAAAAATTCAAACCACAAGGTAATGCAAACACTGTAGGGCTTCATTCTAATAAGAGAGAGAGACAGGCAGTGGAACGAGTGCTCGTAAAACGATACGCTTAAGTTATACAATGAATCAATGTGTGCATGCGTGTACCTGTGATACTGTTATTAGAAATTATAAGTAATTGGTAAACTACCTCATAGAAAAATGCAAGCACTGTCAAGCCATCCGAATGCTGCACAGCTTCTTTAATAGTCTTATACTCTTCCTTGTAGAACACCATGTGCAATTCCATTGGGAAACTGAAAACAATGTGAAGATGTTGTTCAATGTGCTGGGTAGGTAATTGCTTATTAAAGTAACATAGCGAAATAAATTGCGCTCGAGTCATTAGAGTTGTCATCAAGGTACCGGCTACCTACTCTGGTCAAGGCTTTGGGGCCTATATTGTGAGTGTATTTATTTATTAATGCTATTGTTGAATGTAATTGCTAAATATGTTGTATTCTAATTATTACTCTTACCGTTTATAAGTATAACAGGTGTTCAACTTTTATATTGCATACTGATATTTCCAATAACATGGATCATGGATGCCGTTACATAAATTTAAAATCATAATTAGGTATTATAGGTACCTTTATTGTCGACGCAAGTGTTTGCCAAAGTGGCAACGAAGGCGTATTTCTATTTTGTATCTAAAGAGGTATACTGGATATCATGTTATTATTAGGTTACATACTAGACATGTTATAAACATAGGTTCAATCTAAAAATACCCACAAACATATGTATTTTCTTACAGAAGCAAATAAGTTAAGTACATCCGCGAGATTCTGGCTAACGAGAACGTAAAAGTAACGGTTTGTAGATAAACAGTGATGTATTCGTCGGTAAAACTCGACACGATATCGCTATTACCTCCTATGGTTGATCTTGTCTTCGGAGCCGAAGGTATCATTATCTCCCCAGTGAAAGTGCATCTGACTGAACACGTAGTCCCCGTCCAGCGGCCCGCCACTCACCCGCGGGTGCGGTTCGTTCTGCACCTCGATTAATACTGCGAAAGCGATTTAGGAGTTTACCTGAATATTTTTATTATATAAAGCTACTCTTTGTTAGATCATGGAGAATTCAAAAATTATGATAACATTTGTAGTACATCTGCTAGCCTTAAAGATAAAATCGCGATAATTCCGGCCATTCCAAGGCACATAAGGTCTATAGTTATTATACCGACAACAGGAAGAAAGTGTTATTATCTTACAAGGTAGATTAAATTTCAGTTGAGACTACAATTAAATTAAGAATTGAGAAAATTATATAATGAAGAAACGGAATACGTAGAGATACATATTTAAGATAAGAACAACGGCATACAAACAATTATGATTTTAAATAGAAAAATTTCAATCTAGTTTTAAAGGAATCAAGGGAATTATTTTCTATAATAAGAGGTACGAAATTTTAAACTTCAAGTATTGGATGGAAAAAGATTTTTTTATAAGACAACGTATGCATTGAAGTAAATAGACGGATTAGTAGCGGAACAAAAAGAGAAATGTACAGATGTAGTTAAGTAAAATGGTCATTCAAGTATAGCGATCCATATCAGCTATTCGACACTGTGTAAATCTAACAAAATGTCAGAGCAGACAGCAGTATAGAGCAGCACGGAGCAATTTGAAACTAATTATAGTTCATTATTTTGATTTCTAAAAATAAATATAAGTACAAAAAAACCTATAAGACATATTTATGTTGCATCAAAAGTTGTAAAATCACGAACAACATTATGCTATTCATCATTATTAAATAATAATCGTTGTACCGTGCTAAATAAATGGAGCTGTTGGTAGGTCAACAATGTATCAATACAAACAAAGACGCATCTGTAACATGTAGCTCAAATGATCTGGAAATAATTTTATTGCGAAGTGAACTAACTATACACAACACAGAGCTTTACTTGAACCAACGATGATAAAATGTCTAAAAATACCCTTTTATTAAATGCATAATAACTCATAAATTCTCCTGATATTTGAACGTGACTTACAGATCTTATTCTACATATTATTATGTTATCTAAAATATGTCCATCCTAACCAAGACGCAGTCGCTCATTGTATATACACGTATGTATTTACAAATAAAACGTTTTTATAACAAAATGAATGGTCTAGATTGGCTTTATTTCACACGTTTAGACAATAAGCACAAAGGGAAATAGCTGCCAAGCCATGTATGTAATTATCATGGATATGGCACCAAAATACGTCCATTAATTACAACAAAATATTGAACAATTGTAGAGTTACTAAAATAATTCATTTTTAACAGTGATTACGTATATTTATCAAAATATTAATCCGAAAACACGCTAGATTCCTAAATCGTAATTTAATTAGTTATTGATTTCTTATTATATTACTTTCCTGGGCGTAATATTATAATTATAAGTAATTTCTCTACTTAGTTGAAATATTAAGACGTCAATCTCTAAATAACGTAATGACAGGAAAAACGCAATAAAGTAAAGTAAAAATTTAAATCAAAAACGCATAGAAAAGTGTTTGCAGAGGCAGTAATACCTACCCAATTATTACTGCTTCTGTCGTGGCTGATAAAGCGTAAGTGATGCCTTTGTTATTGTGGACGTATGTATATGGGCAGCTATGACCACTTAGCAACTCCTCCTCCTCGCGTCGATGTCCTCAATTCTGAGGGTCGTGACCCCCTCCACGGATCACTTTACAACGAGACTTACCAACAGGTGACATAAAAAATAACCCAACAGAAATGTGTTGCATAGTATAAATTGCAATAAAGAATATAAATGTTGGTCCATCGTAACCAATTTCATGGTTTTTCATTTTATAATTTTTCACAATCATTCTCGCTTGGACGAATATTACATTGATATATAATTTCTCAAACTTCTTGCGTATTGACTTAATGATAAATAATACATAATGTAACGTTAAATAGAAATATTTCTGAAATTTCCAAATTAACCATGAACGTCCCTTAAAAATTAATACTATAACAATTAACAAAAGTTGTAAAAATTATCGGACATGAAATATGTACATTTTTAATGTTACATGTGTAATTATCATTCTTAATTTAGTGCAAGAATTCGGCACATATTTCAGTCATAACAAGGGTATTATTGACAAATTGCCAGTGCAATTACTCGAGCGTTACCCGAGTTGTAGAAATGTCTATAGGAATAAAAGGGACCACTACATTAAATTATTGCAGTATTTATAACAGACTAAAGTACAAGTAGACTAAGCTTCTATGGATAAAAATATGATTGCACGCATGAGTTGCTTTTAAGAAAATAAAAATCATAAAAGAATGAACGTAACATATTTTAGGCGGAACGAGTTTATCATTCTAATTGATCATTAGTCCGATGCTTCGTACCTAATAACAAAAACTTAATAGGCCAATCGTCATAATTATGTTTTTACGTTTCTTCTCAAGACAATGCTTATTTTTCCTGAATTAATCATAATTTTTGTGCGGTGCAAGCAAGTTATGTAATATTACTGTTATTAACACTAGTTTAAATATAGTTAATTGTAAAAACAATTAATGTATGCAGTAACGTGTACGTTCGTAATTACAGTTTTCCTTTTTCTTCGTGTCACTCGTGTTTTGGCTACCATTCGTGTTAGTTGGTAGATATTAAGTATAAGGAATTACTAAAATTACCGAAGCTATGTAAGTTGTAAGTTTCCCTAAGAGTAAAATTAATAAGTAATACGAAAGGGATAATAGTACCATATATATATATATATGTGTGTAGTCATGCCATTACTTTACAGATTTCCCTAAACGAACAAACTACCGAATAAAAAAATACGCCACTCTCAAGCTGCCAAACGAGCAGACGGATATCAGATCATAACGAATGGTCACCATAAGCCCTGCAAATCTGTACCACATCGGTCATAAACAGTTTGCTAGCTAAGAAAAAAACAGTGATTTCGCACAATATGTTTTATATGTAACTCACCTGTGTGACCATTATTACTGACGTGTACGTTGTCGATGGGGTCGTCGAAACCTACAAACACGATGTCGGGAAGCGCCACCTGCTTTACATGTAGCACGTTGATATTGATGGGGCTCTGGTGCTTGCCCGTACACTCTCGATACCTCTCGCCCCAATGCGTTGGCCCTTAATAAAAATGAAGTAGTTAATTCCGTCACTATTTAAAACTAATTTCGTTCATCATCATTACAACCAATAATTGTCCCACAGCTGAGCTAGGAACCTCTTTTAGGATGAGAGAGGTTAAAGCCAAACTCTACCAGTGCCCTAGTGCGGGTTACGTATGTTTTCATACGATGTTTTCAGTCACCGAAGCAAGTGATATTTATTTTGTCAATTACGCACGTAATTTTGAAAAGTTAGAGGTGCGTGCGGGATTCGAACTAGAGTCTCTCGCGTGTAGTACCAACGTTACAAAAAAAAAAGGAAATTTGTCAAACCATTAGCCTATCACTAATTCCGATAATACAGAATATAGGTACACGTCTTCAATTCTCACACAGGTAACAATTTTTTATATAAATGTATATGTTGAAATGATTATCATTCGAGTTACATAATACGAGTCTCTGCATGAAGCAGTTGGTTTCTACTACTATGACTATTTACTCGTATGTCTAATGCCTTGTCGGAGGCCTTTCAGGGATCTGAGAACATCCGTCTAGGATTAACCAATAACAAATAATTCCAAGAACGTTAAGAATCCCATCTGCACTATTCCTGTAGAGAATTTTACATCAGATTCGGGGGTAGCAAGGTGAAATCTAAATTTTTAAATAAATAAATCTATATTTCAATTTAAATTAATTTTAATAAATTAATTTAAATTAAATTAATTTAAATTAAATAAATCTAAATTTGTGCAACACCTGCTTTAAATAAATGAATTTGATACATTTGAAGGAGGATTTAGTGTATTAAAAATATAATTTTTGACACGATTCAACCGTTACCACGTCAGTTTTTGTTACGAGAGATCATTAAAATTTAATACTAAATCGTGTTTCAAAATATGTACATTGTACAAATGTATTATTGTTAGATTGTGTTGTCTAGAAGGATAACTTAAGCAGAGCAATTGTAAAAAATAAAAAAGAATTGTAAAATCGGATACACGCTTTAACAGCTTTTTCAATGCGTAAGTTCAAGATACAATCACAAGATCGAAGACAAGAAGCGATCGGTTTAACAGATAAAGTAGCATTTTCGTCTTATCGTTACAGGATAATGGGATATTTGAATTCCATTGAAAGTTAGAATCAGCCGTGACCAATCAATTTTAGAAGCCAGCCTTGTGAAGCGAGTTACAATAACTTGTGTTTTTGCTGGAGTTAAGTACTTAAGTAGCTATTGCAAATTAAAATAAGACAAGTCTTACACATTCAGTGTGGATAACGGATTTATTGAAAACAACCGAGAGACGTGACTTCTGAATCATGATAAGAAACTGTTAGTTAATAACTAGTGTAAAGAATAAAATGCACAGATTATGTATGTGACTATGTAATCAAGTTATCTGTATTTATGAAGCTTCGTTCATACATCCAAAGGACCTGTCTGTAATTCTTTACAAAAACTGTTTGATAATGCCATGACGAGCTTGGTAAAATCTTAGTTATAGCTTGTGAAAATAAGATATATATAGTTATTTTTAATGGTTAAACAAAAATAAACGGGAAAACTCAATTTCAAAAAAACTAACGGTTCTTCCCAAGCTTCTTGTATAAGAAGGTACTTTTTCAATATTCTATTTGACAAACTTTTAAAAAAGACCAAAATGCCGACGTGCCGACGGATAAATGATAAGTGGATAACCTTCGCTTTTGACACTTGAGTTTATATTCAATAATAGATCTAGTTATTACCTACGTACTCGTATAGTAACTTCAACAATTTATTTATTAGTTAATTACTATAAAATGTTAATAACATAATATTGTACCTAATATAGTCTAGTGATTCGGCGTTGGCTACTCCTACGGGAGGATTGGGTTTAGATACTGCATACACTAAGAGGAAATTATTTGTCACTTAAGGAAAACATCGGGAGGAATACTGCAACCGTGAGAATTCTCTATGGTGAAGGTTTATGAAGTCAAACCACACTTTATCTCGCCACATTGCGAAAGTGGAAGAAAACCGTAATTCAGCAGTGGGACAGTGATGGGTTGTGATAAATACCAATAAAAATAATTTTGCTTAGTACTGTATTTATTGTAATTACTGTAGTTTTTATACAACTTGAGGCTACATTATATTATACATAAAGACATTACCTACGTACCTCGCAGTAACGAAAAAATAATATTAACAGCTGGTAGACTATATGCCCTTTTCTTAGACCCTGATCAAGTAAATGATTAGATACATTGTTATAATTACCCAAAAAATATGCATAGTTAGTACTTACCTATAACTCCATCGTAACCAAAATCTTCACCGTTTGTCGGCTCGGGCACTGAAAATAATAAAATGTTATAATTAATAAATTTTAATATTCTGCCACAGTACATTCTAAAAGACATTGTCAAGCATAAACTTATTTTATGTAAAAAAAATATATGTGGATACAGAATCGTAAAACGGAGGAACAACTATTAAATTGTACAAGTAAATAAGTAGAGATCTATCACTTTCCTAGTTGTGGTTTATTATAGCTCCCATACTCCGTGAGATGTCACAATGAACTAGGTACCTTCATGGTTTTTGTGGGTAAAGAAATATAGTTACATAATGTCAGAGCAATACCGACCCATTGCAGTATTCTTCACCGTAAGTATATAACGTGAACAACTGCTGTTGTATTCATTTAGAGATAATACCGGAAAATTGTGATTACACTATATAATCTACATTGGATATGGCGAGGCGACGTCTGATTTGTTCTTAGTCACAATTTGCGAATACTATAGTTGTACTTCTATTTCTTGCCATATTTTTTTATCTTAACATATTCATGTTGTGTTTTATAAGTCATTAATTTGTACAGTACATGAATTAATTTATTTATGTAATAAAACAGTGCATAATCTAGCGGTATGTGTAGATCATATGAGACATATCGACTAGGTATCAGAGTGTGCTGATCTAGTCTTCTAATGATGATCTAAGCTTGTATCTTTATATACAGGTCATCGAAGTACTGACCGCTGATAAAGTTTAATAAGCGTGCTGTTGCGCCTGGATATCCGCAGCGCAGCGCAGGATATCCTGTGTTGCGGATGGTAAGAACATTAGTGCATACAATTGTATACGACATCATAAACACCCATGATCTGAGAGCAAATAATGTAAGCATGTGATTAATAACTTAATTAATTTTCGTTAATTATCTATTTTTAAATGTTTTGTCAATTTGATATGACGATATTGACTCCTACAACCCCTTTGGAACGCGCTTGTTTAATTCACATCTGTTCATAGGTTCTTTTTGTCAACAATAGCAACAACCGGTCTTCCTTCGCCGCCGCTCCTTCGTGGTATGTGACGAGGATCTGCGGGATTTAAAGATCATCCTTTTTACCCGGACATGAACTCAGGAGAACTAGTGTCTCCCAGTGGAAGGGGGGAGGCCCCGTTGTCTAGCAGTTTAAATTATCGCTCCTGTTTTTTATCGTCAGATAAATATGGTTAAACCATGTCGAAGGCCTTTAGGTAATTTAGGGCTCTCACTGTAAATGACAAGTCAAGCAAAAAGGTACGCAGTGGCCCCTAAAGGTTGAAAATAAACGATTAAAAACAGCAGAAGAATTATGTACTTCATTCTAAGACTAATAAGTGACTTAAAACTTATATTGAGCTACTATTACTTGCATCTTTTTATCATCAGCATTGAGACAAAAAAATTGTAAGCACACGTACGAAAAACCAAAAAGATGAAATATGAAGTACATTGCCTTGAACAGAACAATGTCCAAAAATGCTTGGTAATTAATGACTCAAGGTATTTGTGAATCTTTTTTATGAAACAACTTTTTGTGGACCCCGAAAAGTCATAGTCTTCCTCTCATAGACTTAGATTTAAGATTATTTCTCGGAATAGTTTCGTGGTTTGAAATGAAGAATACAAAGATTAATTTAATTTATATATCGATGAAACAATTAAGCACTAGGGACATAATATGAAAAGAGTAACCCATGAATTTTACTTTAATAATAGTTACTATTTGGTATAACGATAAAAAACAGCGTTAGCATAGCAGTTTCGACACCGATCTTTCGCACGAGGGACCCAGGTTCTAATCCTGCGGCCACAGATTTAGTGTTCCAGCTTTAATTTATGTGCGCATTAGAAACTCATAATCTCTTCTTTCTGTGATCACCTATCGTGATATAAGAGGAAACATAGATATTTAAGACTATTAAGTTAAGTTAGTTCTTGACGATATGAAAGAAGCGTTAAACCACACTTGGCCATCGTATTGGACAATGATCTTAAACAAGCCGGTAGAACAATAATGGATGATGTAACGATAATAAGATGAACATACACTAATGCAATGTAATTTTGTGATGAAAATGTTACAACGAATTATAACTAATTAAATTTTAATTTTAAATGTTAATGCTACATATTTTATACAGCTGTAGATTCAACTAATATTGAAAAAGCCATGGCACATTACTTATATACGTAGATAAAACGCTATATGAATTACACATAACGATGCCAAAAGTGAATTGCTTATTCAAATTATATCTCAACTATAGATCGTATCTAGACATAATCACATGGATAAATTATACTAATGCTCTCCGATTTCATATAGTACCAGTAAATAGTATTGTATACACTGTTTTAGTTATTTCATTATTAGGTGTATATTATAGGTCCTCAGAGATCAAACATTACCTTCTAGTAACGTACTAGCATCTCGCCCTCGCTTCGCTCTAGTAAACGTAGCCTGTCGTTTACACTCGAAAAAAGTCGTATAATTTTTATGAAACTGAATAAATTTACTTACTTTACTCAGTTTATTGTTTTAGAGGACATTCTCCTTCTTCCACGGAATACAAACATATTCATTTATTCCTTCCTTACAAAAACTTTTATATGCTATTGCGTGGGAACCGATGCTCCGATTAAAGATAATCTTAAATGACAACGTGTAACATGAGTTACAAGTACTGCGTAATATGTGCACAAACAGAGTATAAATTCAGCGCCGTTACAATTATATTATTGGTGCAATATACATAGATTGTGGGACACTCAAGTAACTTTTTGTTGTTGTTTGAAAATAGGCCGCCGATGAAAAAGTAAGTCGTAACGTAACAAACCGTATCAAGTTCATTGATAAAAATAATTACAGCAATAGGTAAGTGTCGTTGTTAATACTGACCTTCTGTTCTTGCCAATGATCGCGTCACGAACACTTTGCATCTACTTATAAAAAATTTAATAATAGAAATGGAGCATGAATAGTTAATTGATTCTGTTTACATTTTAATTTAGCCATGAGTATTAATAGTTATATTGTATCAATTGCTTGTTACTCTAGCGGTAAAACTCGACTATAACAACGAAAGACAAGCATGAACCAGCATTCTGAGGTGTAAGGAACTCTGTCTGAAACTAATCCCTCCTGACCGTGGTACGTCCTGTCCGACGAACATGACATTTTTGCTAGATAAAGTGAAAATAGAAGTAAAGACACGTTCATATTTTTTCATGGTGGTAACATTTTTGTACCTGTTTGGCTAGTTATCGCTTAGTAGATAAAATCAACTATGAAATATTTATACATATAATTAAATTTTAACCGATCGATTTCTGTAGGTGAACGGTATATGGGAAAAATATTATTACGGGCCTTTATTGACGCAATAGAACCCAAAACAATAGTTGTTAGAATTTTAGTCTGTTTGTCTGTGCGTTTGTTCCCGCTAGTCTCAGACACGGCTTAACCTTGTTCTGATTTTTAACTAAGTATTGCAGTAAGCATCATTTAATACATAAAGTTTGTTTCATTGCAATCCGTCCATAAATAAAACAGATATGAATTAATTACTGTATTACTAAATCACAAAACGAGAAAAATCCAGAAAATGCACATGCTATCTTTAAGCGTAAGGTACATACTTTTTTCGAAGCGAAGCGATGGCATTTGACAGTTTTAAATAAAATAGTTGAAGAAACAATTTAACTTAACCACTGTAAGTTGTCTGCTAAGGCGCGTTGTTGAATACTAAATGAAATTTTGACGTCAGTTGGGAGTAAGTTACTCAATTTTCTTATTTGCTAACAATTAAGAAAAACTTAGCTCTCGTTTATAACGAACACTGGTGTTATTTGTTTAAAACTTACTTAATATTACTTTAGAAAAATATTAAGGAAACCTTAAGGAAGGTTAGATTTAATACATAATGTACATTCAAGATCGTAATCATTACCATTATTGTCCCATTGTTTATGAGGTAAGAGCTTGAGAGCCAGTACTTTCTTTTTTTATTTCCTCTTATTTTGTGCCCAACAACGCATCAATGATATCTTTAGTGGTACGAATTTCCATTGCCGACTGTGACCACTTATCATCAAGCGGCTCGTCTGCTCGTTCGTCGGCTAGATACATAAAGAAAAAGTTGGTTGCAGGATTCGAAACTCGAGACTCCGTGCGGAAGACCAACTTTTTAAACTGCTGGATTATCACTGTACATTTAAAATAATTGACAAGTTTTTATAAATTGTATTAAGAAAATTTAATAACTACTGCCAATAAATTGTTGTACAAGCGTTCCTATCATCATGTACCTACTAATATATAACATAGTATTCTCCATAACGAGGCGCCAAAATATTCAATCTCCTTGTGGTTGTGTGCAAGTTGTCTCTGTTTTTGGGTTCGTGTTTATTTCCAGTGTGACGTAGCTATTTAAAGATGAAAGTAAAATTGTTGTATCCGTAATCAGCCAGCACATACAAAAGACAATGGGTTAACGCTATACTGTGAAACGTTATGGATGGTTCCACGACGTACTTCAAATTTAACAATTTGCGCGCATGTCTACGCATGCGCTATTGTCTATAGATTTTTTTTTACAATGTTGCAAGACAATCTATTATGATCTAGAGACCTGCATGCATGCCACAACAAGAAGTTATCTTGTAGTTTTATGTCATTTTCTCACAGAAATGACACACACTCGTACGTTATGTTAAAAGTATCCTTCAAGTCATATATCTGACTTTAGGAAACATTCAACGATGGATATAGTAATAAAAAGTAAGCATAATTTACAACGTATGCACAACACATTTGTAGATATAAATTAATAATTTATTTTTGTAATAAAAATATATTTACAACATAAATAAAGAATTAAGATATATACTTAAGATAAGTAAATTAATACGTATAAATAAGTTTAATCAATAAAATTGTTTTATCATCGTAATGTAAGTATCTAAAATAAATGATTATTACGTGTGAGAATTTATGTTAATTAAAATATTGTATAATGTGTTTCCCAATACGTTTACTTGGATCCTTGTTTAATAGTAGGTATGTACGCTGGGGTAAGTGTATACATTAACATAAGCATTATTCAAAATACATGTATACTAGCAGACCCGGCAGATGTTGTCCTGCCCAAATATTGGCCGAACGTACCACCAACTGCTAATGGTCAAAATTGTGAATCCACATCATTCAGGGACCAACCTTTCCACCAACCAAATTTCATGACAGCCGGCCCGGCCGTTCAGGTGGGAATCAGTTGCATACACGTGTACAGAAGGATTATATATATATAAAGTAAAAGATCTGGAGAGTAAAAGAGCTGGAATGCAGATCTGCTGATGCTGCTCCCATAATTGACAGTTTAATTTATACAGTACCGTATCCTTGCTTTTTCACATTTTCTATTTTCCGCCTAAGTAATAAATAACCGTATCGCAATCATTAGCATTGGTAAGCGCTCAGGCACGCTTCCTGTTCATTGCACATTGCATCCCTGGCTTGTCCCTTGCTAATAAAATCTTAAGCGTAGATATATTTTTAAATATGTTTTATACTGTATAAATTACATATGTGTCTTACTTTCATAACCTACAATTTGTATACTTAAATTCTTATTCCGAAACCTAGAAATTTTGAAATGACATTTACATACTTTTATAATGTTAGGCAACGAATATTATGAAGTTAACTTTTAACATTTAACGCTCATTGAATATTTAAAATATTAATCACAGGTAGATACATATTTAATCTCTTTAGTATAAAATATATAGCAATATAAAGCAATATTATTTATTGCATACCAGAGATAATCATAATTATTCAAGTAAGAACATAATTTTAAAGAAAAGACGAAAGTATTGCACGATAATTATTAGGACGAGCGAAGAGAATCCTGTACCAGGTGACACTTTCTCCTATATATATATCTGTACACCAAATGACAGGTGAATATTCAAATCAATCATTGATATCACAGGTAGACTGGTACAATGAATAAATAACAGGAGACGGTGACTGCACGCGGCCGGTAAAGACTCCATAATTGAATACATAATGATCCTAAGAGACAGCAATACTTGGAATGTAATATATCGTAGGTTATATTTTAAATTTGTCATCGCGAAGTGAATAAAGCCCGAAATGTTTTTTTTTTGTTTAGTTGCGTGATTACAAGGTGTGACGAATGAAAATTTATACGAAGTCCATAGTAGAAATTGGCTACGTCGTCGCACGATCATCTAAAACGGGCTTCAAATAGTAAATTTTTAGTTACTGTAGACAAGAATACAATGTCTCATTTGTCATTCAGAAGCGCCACAAAGCTTTGGTTAATACAGGAACATATTTATTTATTACTAGCGACCCGCCACGACTTCATTCGAATTAAAAAATAATAAATAAACTTCATAAATATAGCCATAACCTGTAGAGATTGTCCATCTGGAATAATTCACCTTTCAGTTGGTAAAATAATTTTTCAATTAGGTGCCGTTTTATGCACAAACTTGCAAAATGAGTTTCTCGCCCTGTTTATATTAGTATAGATTTATTTTCAAATGAAGCTTCCACTTCTATTTCCCTTACAAAATTTAATTTATTCCTAACATAGAAAACCCCGTGGCTTGAACGTGTCACGTGTGAATTCCATTAAATATGCTTTGATTCGCTTAAATAATTCGTTGATAATTACAATTTAATAAATAATTTCTTGGTAAACGCTTTGCACGTAGAACACAATATACAATTCACTATAAGTTAAATATTTATTATATGGAAATACCAACAGGAAGAACAAACGCAAAGACGGATCTGTTCGATTTTCGTCCCGCAGGAGGTTGTTTGAACATCTAATATTTAAGTAGGTGTACGCTGTATAATATTTGTAGAATTATTTTGTTCCAGTAATCTTTATTTTTTCTAGTTACTTACAATGTAAATACCTTTTGTGTAATTAATATAATGTGAGATATAAATGTAGTAGATAATGAACATCTTTTTGTTTTGCCATGTGCATTATTCACCACATAGGTACTTCTTTAAATTCTGTACCTAGTATAGCTGGCAGCAGTAATTGCTTGCCTGGCTTAACATATCGCTCCGAAATCAATACCTACTGATAGACAACATGCAATATTCATTATGTCACCACGAGCGTGAATAAAATAATTGTCTCTCTTCCTCAAAAGCCTTTTATCTGTTCATTTATATTAAGTAATAAATGAGGCATATCGAAGCAATTATATTACAACCATTATCTCCATAGGTACTTACATAATCTATCACAGACTGTAAGCAAATACAAATAATATCCCGAGAATATAAATTGTAATAATTATTACGCATGGAACGGTGACCACTCACCATTATCTGGTCCGTGTGCTCGTTTGCTAGCTAATATATTTAAAACAAAATTATGTAATTTTATATTAGACGCGATGAATTTCTATAGCTGATCTTGTATTGCATCCATGTTCAACGACACCGGTGGAGGCAGATGGAAAATATTATGGATGATTATTCTATCACGGATGTAAAATATTCCTAATTTCGCATTTTTTTTAAAAAGGGCATAAATTAAATGTAGGTAATCCATATTTGTACTGATTTACAGACACTACTTATATGTAACTTTATAACTTACTAGCGGCCCGCCAGCGCCGCGACTGTTCGGGTTGAACAATTTCTTAGTTGATATTACGTAGGTATAATCGTAATAAATAGTATAAAAGAAAGTCAATACCCTCATGACTCTAACAAATGTATATGATATATAGATCCAGCCGAAATAAGGTACCTTTCACATGGTAAAATATTTTTTCAAATAGTTGTCGTAGTTTTGGAGATTGCGTACCGCACATACATAAAATCACAAAATTCGCACTCTCGCTTTGTAATATTAGTAGAGAATATTTATCAAAAATGCATAATATGCCTAGAATCTGTTTGATTTTGTTCCTTGTTAGTGGCAAAAATAATTTGAACTTGGTTTGCTCATGTGGATAAAATTAAAATCTTGCATGCATCTTTGAATATGGCAAAAAAATATTCCCTGTCTTTCTCTATGATATTTTCAGACATATATAATATGCGCTCGGTCAGCATAGTAGTAGAAGATTACAAAGCCTAACAGTGACACGGCTAATAATTATGAAGGCCGAATAATTTATAATTTAGATACATATTAAATATATCAAAAAGAGATTCTGTTATTACTAAAAGTTTCGCTATAGAAAAATTGTTTCATAAAAATAAAGTTTCGGAATTGCTGAACGACATGAAACTACGATGAATGTATCAGAAATATAAAATTTTATTTATTCGATCGATATCGAAATTGAAATGTGTTATAATTAACACATAGCAGAAAATATTTGTACAGTAAGTTTAAATATAGTGCACTACAAGTATAATCACACATATATTTATATTTATCCTTCGTTGCATTTTGTATACAAATTGATAAGTATTTATTTTTAAATAGATCATTATTTTTATTTTGTTTAAAAAAATATATTATTTTAAATTACTAACGAAAACTGCATAGCCCCTGATTCCTTAATGTACCTAACAATAAAACATTTCGTAACTACTTGTAAAAATATTTCACTAAAGGCCAATATAAAGTGTTATACGCAAATGCAATCTTGTTCTACATACAAATATTGCCATTTAATGTAATAAGTTGATATAATATAACATAGTCTTGACACGAAGTCATAGATCATTAGAACATGTTTCACATTATTTATGTGGGCTCTGCCGATATGTAACAATAAATTAATTACAGATAATAATTGCAGTGAACTATATTTCAAGTTAATAGATCAATAAGAGTTCTTGCGATAAAGAATATAATAATACTAAATATTAGCATAGAACTGCAATCAAGCATGTAATTGTGCAATTACATTGCATATTTTCATTAAAACCAGTTATTTTCATTTTAATGCACTACATGGTTTAAACAAAATAATATATTAAATTATTTTTGAGGAAAACACAATTGTTTATTGTTAATAGTAATTTCTGTGACAGATACAATAATAAGTTTTTATGTAAGTTTTCCTTCATAATGCCATTGACGTTTATACACAGTCCATTTATATTCAAAGCAACCAAAACAACTACGAGTGTTGTTTATATTACAACAAATATTTTGTAAACTTAAACAAAGTATTTTAATATTAATAATGGTGTCATGGTAATTTATCGATGACAATTCTAATCATAATGATGACGCGAATTCAATAAATTGTCAACTTTGTTCAAGAAGAACATAGCAAGTAAAGACTACCTGTTATACCTAAATCAGTTTTATTTGTAATACTAAAATCCGTCAATCAAAAGCTTTTATTTGTTGACAAAGAACTATTATCGATCGAGAGTCTTGAAGAGTAACAATTGAACAATGTTTTCTACCATTGGTTTCCTTTCGAATCGCCATGGCCTCGGTCTACCATTGTATCAAATACAGTTTTTGGTCGTATACGGATTGTTATGTCACTAATTTTGGCTTTTAAAGGCTAAACGCTTGCAATACAAGAAGACAGAGCTAAACGCATCAAATCTTTGTTTAGACACTGATGTACTCGTAAGAGACGTTTTAGCACTTAGGTAAACACACCCAACGTAATTTTTGCTTTTTATAAATTACACTGGACGTTGAAATACTTAAAATAAAAATTATTATAACCAAATACAACACAATAATGAAATATAATAAGTAATCGTAATCTATATGGATCTCCAACAGCCCTGGTGT
The DNA here is from genome assembly GCA_003671415.1 of Megathymus violae. Classification (NCBI taxonomy): domain Eukaryota; kingdom Metazoa; phylum Arthropoda; class Insecta; order Lepidoptera; family Hesperiidae; genus Megathymus; species Megathymus violae. The sequence continues at coordinate 3,047,376 of PDGT01000007.1, forward strand.
TGCCGTGACCGTCTCGGTCAACGCCTAGACGACGCGTCTCGCATTCACTGAGAGAGGAAACCAAAATTAGAGCGTGCGCATACTACCAAGTACTTTACTCTAAGAAACACGTCCAAATTTTGTATCAAATTAACAATTATGGTTTTATTTTACACTTTATAACTGTATACATAATTCAATGTTATTAATGGATTTGGTGGTTGGCCGACATTGTTGTAATATTTACATAGTTCATTTGCGTATATTGAGTCTGTTGCTTCAACTTTTCAACATTTGTTCGTTGTTATTAATTGGTGGTAAAATATCTGTATCAAATTTTGCGTCTGCCCTTATTATCCTGAAATATCTATATATTTTTGTTTATGACTAGCAAACATGCAGACCTGATGTCAAATGGTAAAAGAAAAAGACTTAAACATTAGGGATTTCACCGACGTTTTTTTTATTTGTAAGGAAGGAGCTCTACCCATCTTATAGTCCTAGCTAACGTCGCTTGCTTGCGTTGAAGCCTACGAGCAACGGGCGCGGGTTTGGTGAACGGTATTTCCTGTTGGAGGTCTCCAAACTCTGTATCCATCCAATTGAATCTCGTCGATACCTTTTTTTATGTTAATAGCTGACAAACGAGCAGACGAGCCACCTGATGATAAGTGGTCACCGTCGCCCATGGACATCAGCAAGACCAAAGGTATCACTGATGCGTTGTCGGCCAAGAAATGAGAAGTTATGAAATAAAGTACTGGCTCTCAAGCCCCCAGCCGGAACACGACAAGTCGTTTGGCGGCTGACTCAAGCAGGGGGGTGTAGCTAGCCAGGCAGGTTTCACGGAAAGATAATAATACCAGTAATAATATTAATAACTTAATAATAATACTGATAATATAATCCATACGCGAAGCCCTACCACCAAGCATGCTGGCTTCTGTCGCCTCTTACGACACCCTGTTCTGCCAGCATGGGATTGGGGGGAGTATTCTAAGCTACCCCAATACGGCTAATACCTGTGCGCAATGATGAGGTTTTTTACCTACACTAGGGTAAATCCGTTAGGTGCATGTTTGTTTGCAGTCTTGGAGATCTACTAATGAGTGCTGATTATTAACTATACAGGGCTGGTCTGCTCGTTTGTTTCCTACTAATAAATAAACAATAGAAAAAAAAAGGAAAGTAAACCTTTAAAGTACTTATTAATTATATCGATAAATTTTTGTTTCTCAATACATTACATATGTGACAACAAATTATTTATTCATTTCATCACTTCAAACTAAGAAATGAGTTCGAAGACAATGCGGTGAAAGCAGTTTACGGCAGCAAAAGTAAAATCTTTTGCAGTGTAATTAAAGGTGCTTCAATTATGTGCATAAGCTTTCGAAAGAACATGTTTTTACCAAAAATTAACTACTTATTGTAATTACATATACGAGTGGGTATGTTGTCATCATTATTAGAACCCATGTTGTCCTATTGCTGGGTTCGGCACCTTTCACATTGAGAAGAGTGAAAGTCATATTCGACCACGCTGGCCAAGTGTAGATTGGCAGTCTTCATATAACATATATTTTTGTCTTCATATAACATTATCTTCATATATTTTTGAGAACATTATAGAGGTTTCACAGAGCGAACCTCAGGTTCGCAGGTTTTCCTCGCGATGCTTTCCTTGACCGAAGCGAGTCATTGATTAATATGTAATACGCACATAATATGAAATATTTGAAGTTTGTGCCGAATTCGAACTTAAGTCTAGGTTAACATTGCTTTGCTACACTACTAGCATTTCGTTTGCAGGTAAACAACATAACATAACTATAACGTAATACATAAATAATGTAACATAGTATTCATATTTTACGAGTACATAATATGAACATGGCACAGACATTTACCCTGAATTAATAAGAGTGGGAAATAAACAAATGTTACTGAAATGGAATATCGCAAACTTAGATATTTATAGATATGGTTTATTCTGAGGCCAACAACATATAATAAAATAAATATGAAGCTACTTATTTTATTTTAACCAACTTTGAACGTAATTATAATCGAGGTTGTGGTTTTAAGTAAGTCGATATTTATCTGCGGTATACATTTATATCCTGGTCGACTACATGACTATTTGCATATAGTACGGAAGTATTCATTATACAAAAAACTTGCCGGTAAGCTGTTGGTGCTTGTTATAATTATTATCTTCGTAACAATAAAATTCATAGAATAACAAAAGTTACCGACAAAACTCGTGCGATTATTGGACTTAAGTAGTGGACAGGCCACATCGTTCGAAGAAACAAATAATAACAAATGGACAAAACTAACAAATGGCAGGCCATATCGTTCGAAGTACTGATAACATACGGAGAAAACTTACAGTGGGCAAGCCACATCGTTCGAAGTACTAATAACTTGTGGAGAAAACTGAGAACAGGCAGGCCACATCATTCGAAGTACTGCTAACATATGGAAAAAACTGACAAGGGACAGGTCACACCGTCGGAAGTACTGATATCCTACGAAAAAAACTGACAATGTTCAGGTTACATCGTTCGAATTGCATGGCAAAGAAGTCTTCAAATGGTGACAATGCAATAAAAAGGGGCACAGGGCGCTCCTGGACAAAATATATAGATGGTTAGATTTATATTAAAAAAAGTTTCCTGGACATGAAAGTTATTTCATTGTATACTACAAAATCATTAACATCTTATCTTATTCTTGAGTGCATAAATAACATTTGCTATCTAACAAGTATCTGTTATCCTAGACAGAGCAGTGAGAGTGTGGTGGATTATTTCCTGTTTGAAAGAAGGAGTTTATTGTTACGACACGAGTTACTTAAGTTTACGCCAATTTATGAAACTAATAAACTTGCGTGGACAACGTTATGAATTTATCAAATATCCGGCAGAATGAGACTTCAGGAAATGGTAAGGAAGGTAAACTGATATCATTAAAGATTCTGCGCTATATTGCCATGGTAGAAAACTAATCCTTATTCCTTTTTGGAAAGATACCAACTAGACTAGTATATCCTACAGTTCATCGAATCCTATTAGGGACTCTTACATCGATTTTAGGGAAATTACTAGCAGGTAAGCAATTGCTGCAAATAGGTAAATATCTACAATTAACATTTGATCATAAATACGAATTGTTAGCCTTGGTGTTTCTGAATATGTTAATCGCCGACAAACGTGCAGACGAGCCACCTGATGGTGAGTGGTCACCGTCGCCCATAGACATCAGCAAAACCAAAGGCATCACTGATGCATTGTCGGCCAGGAAATGAGAAGTTATGAAATAAAGTACTGGCTCTCAAGCTCCCAGCCGGAACACGACAAGTCGTTTGGCGGCTGACTCAAGCAGGGGGGTGTAGCTAGCCAGCCAGGATTCACGGAAATAATATTAATGATTTAATAATAATATTAATAATATCATATTGCGAAGCACTACCACCAAGCTGGCTGGCTTCTGTCACCTCTTACTATACCCTGTTCTGCCCGATATTCATAACCAGGCTTTTACAGTATTACTGATGTATTGTTACGATTAATGTGCTATGAATATTAAAAATATGTAATTAAATTATTACATTTACCAACCATAATATTATAATTGGCACCTTGTTTGTAAATGTGTAAATATCAAACAATAAACATATAAGAACAATAAACATCACTGTATATTCCACCCGTTATTAAAAAAAAGGATTTCTGGCAGCATCTTCAAGGCAGTGTATAAATAATTAGGTACGAGTACATAAGATAAAAATTATAGTTAGGTAATATCACATAATTATATTTATTATTATTAAATTACTATTTTGACTCGACTCTGCCTACCGGACGAGACCCGGACCCGGGTTCAATTCTCGGCCGGGGCAGACATTTATCTGACACATAAATACTTGTGGGGTCGTGGGTGTTAGTAACATTTAATTTGTGTACGTCCAGGCCACCTGCAACACAGGGAATCCTAATGCGGGGATGTGAGTAAATGAGCATTTATTTATATTTTAGAGAAATATAAATTATAACAATTTTTAAAGATTTTTGTAAATTGACCAAATATTAATATGAATATATGAATCATAAGACGCAGATTTCCAAAAAACTTGACACTTACTATACCCAAAACTAGTAGGTACTGTTTTAAATTAGTCAAATATATTTTCGTTTTGTAATAGATAGAACCTTTATATTTTAGTGTGTTAATGACTTACAAACTGTGTCAAACAAAAAAAATTTAAATACTTGCTTCCATGAGTATTTTTTTATCGCTTGTGAGGCTTTACCTTCCATTCCGCTAGTGACAATGCGAGAATATAATAATTGTCTTCGGGACACTAACTTAACCTAACAAATTTATTATTGATCTAATGAAATACAAGCATCGATTTAGTAAAATGATTTAAAAAGATCTTCTCTGATTCCCTGATTAACGCAAAAACTGTCAAACTTATTTTAATCAGTGTCGCATAATTATCTAGTGATTATTGAGATACGATTGCATAATTCAACTTTAAGATCTCATAAATTGTTTAACTATTCAGAAATATGTTCTAAGCTATATCATAGACGTATGTATATGTACTGGCGCCATCTGCAGGACGAAAGGTTCAAGGTTCGAGATCTAGCTGACGCAAAAATTTATGCGACAGTTAAAATGTTTCGTACGCGGACCTTGGTGGTTTGTAACATATAATTTGTGTATATCCATCCGTCCCATGACTCTTAGAGCGATGGTACGTATGAGTGTTTAATATAATAAATATCAATGGTCTACTTTTAGTCCCTTTTATTATATTCAAAGCTCTTTATATGATATGGTCATCGTATAATTATTCCTTTTTAAAAGCTCATATGATTATTCAATGGTTTTAACATCACTGCATTAGATACAAGAATGTACATTATGAATGTGTGGACGTTATTTTATTTATATTATGTAGTGTACATAATAATTCGAGATGTAACACAATAGGAACTGTAAAGTAATTGTTCGATAATTATCTACTACGCTTTGATAGTAATTTATTATATAAATAGGTAGGTATACAATGTTCGAGCTGTACAAATAATTATAATATTAGGTACCTACATGTAAATTGGCCGGATAAAACATACATTTATAGTAAAGCAAAAACTTCTATGTATAATTTGTTAATGAAAAAATTATAATACTAAATCATAAATATACATAATAAGTTGACTTGATTTTAACATAATATATGACCATAATACAATTACAATGGCTACAATATTTTATACGAAAACCATAGTATTGTGTTTATTGTATAGTTAACCATAATCATACTATGTATGATTAGTGTTTAATAAGTTAATTTAAAATGCTACCTAACTTTTTGTAGTAATATATATTGTTAAGCGACAACTATTTATACTCGTTTGAATCTCCTAGGCACACGTTTATTTGAAATAGTCTAAATTAAAGTAATCTAATCATATGATATCTCGCGATATTAGTTAGTATGAGTATTATTTAATAAAGTTATATCACATATATACTAACGAGATTAATGATTTAGAAAATAGTGTATAGGAAACAATTTTTTTTATTAATTATATACTTATATAAATATGCAGAAACAAAACAATTAAGTACCATTTTCTTCTATCTTTATTTAAATGGTTTTCTTTTTTTTTTGCTTGCTTTAATAGCTACTCGTATTGTCGTGCTTTAGTGTGATCAATAAAACGAATTTGGAAACAGAACTTTACTTTATTATTATGGTCGAATTATGAACACTTTAAATGAATTTAAAAATATGTAAAGTAATTAATTCTAAATAGGAAAAGAAACAAAAAATAAATTATAGTGGCAATAGATTATAGTTACGAAATAAAGAGCAAGAAAAATAACGTACCTTGTAAAAGAGCAAAAACTAAAAAACTTGAAATAAGAAACATCACGTCTGTTGCACTTTCACTGTATAATATCCTAAATAAAACGAATCTAGAAGGAAATATATCAATAGAGATAGGCTTTAATTTGTTTATATAAGCGTATTTCGCGTTCATAAAGTAGTGACCATATTGTAAGCGTGTGAAACGGCACTGTTGCGGCAGCCGGCGCCGTCACTACCGAGAGACAACTCTACTGTCTGTAACACTACAAACGATTTCCCCCGTTTATAACTAACTCCCGGCCCATTGAAAGCACGACAGCTGTTTTCGTGCTACGTTTTCCCGACTGTGAAACGATACCCAACCTATATTATATTATTAAATCATTTATTTTGTAAGTGGTAATTAATTTGTACATAACTATTTAACGTTAGATAAGTTTATTATTTGCAATAGCTCCCAACTAAGTTGTTAACTTATTTTCGACACTAACATCGAATTCACGTTGCGTTTTATTTGTACAAATATAGTAATAATTAGGTGCGATCATTCAGAAAAAAATCAGTTTTGTGTTGATATAACAGGTTACTTGTGAGTGTCTCAATGTGTAGAATGATGGACTGATAGGTAATTCTCTATTATAATTTTGCATTCTATTATATTTTTGCATATTTAATTATTTTTCGGTCCACTATTCCTCCTTCGGACCTCGTCAATTGATCATCTCTTAGGTACGTACCAGTCAAAATAGATCTATTGTACTATCATTCAAATTTCTGCAAAATTTCAGCTTGATCATAAAATTCGGTGAAAGATGAAAGGGGTTTCTAATCTAAATCTACCGCCGCTGCCTGTGAAGCACCACGCAGACCAATAAGCAAAACAATGGCGTCGGATCCTTCCCGTTGAAGGTTGCTGGGATGTGTACCATACGATTAACCGAGAATACCATATTATGATGGCATGATGATAAAATTCTTTCTGGTTTACTACCATTTTCCTTTAATAATCAGCTGTGAAATATATTAAATGTGTATCCGTTTCAGTGTTGTTAATAAGACCGACATCGCATAGGTGACGCTTCTTGGGTCAGGTATGTGCATGTATTTGCGGCATGAAGATGCTCGTTTGTCTGCTTTTAACATGTATAGCTTGTCATGACTTCTGAAATTTGATCGCATTTTATTTTATTTTGTGTGAGTATTTAACTAATTGGGATCAAGTGTACCTACACTGGATATGATAGCTGAATAGAGACATTAATAAATTATTTTAAAAAGAATGGAAATCCTGAAGACCTATACCGCTTAAAAATATTTAGATGATAAAATAAAAGTAGGTTGCGTCATATTTTTTTTATGTTAATAGCCGACAAACGTGTAGACAAGCCACCTGATGGTAAGTGGTCACCGTTGCTCATGGACATCAGCAAGAGCATAAGTATCATTGATACGTTGTCGGCCAGGAAATGGGAAGAAAGTTAGAAAGAAAATAATATAATAATTGTATACTTTTTAATTACAAAAAACTAGAATACTTTAAGGCAGTCTTTTAAAGTACAAATAATTTCATTACTTATTTTAACATTAAAAGAATTTATATGAAATTTATTAGACGACTAAAATACTGTGTTGCACTTACGAGTACTACTGTATTGTCATGGCGCCAATTGGCATGGTTAATCAGATATGTATAATTAGCTTTGTTATGGAAGTAAATAAACGTGTGAAGTTTATACTTTTTAAGATGCCACAATAAGAAAACAAGGTCGTCTAGTGTGCGCTTGAACAAAGATAACGCGTCTAAGTGTAAATCAAAATAAAAAGGGGAAAAATGTTTAATAGATAACGGTATGATTTAGTCTATTGATACTATACTTAAACATCTTTTGTTATCGAAGTTCGGTGCTACAATTTATTTCACGTCACACGTGTTTCCTAGATAAACGACATAAAAGTATATCTTTAACTATTGTGTATTGTTTTGTGTATAGTTTTGTATATTAATATATTTACTAAAAAAAAAATTATACACGATTTTGATTTCGTTTTATTATCGTTCTTTCATTCAATTTATTTATTATTAAATTAAAGTGTGAGTGCTACCACACTACACTCCAAAATAATAGTTACATCTATTTATTGCTTTTAAAACGATCGTTTTTCTTGTGATGTGTCGAAACACTTCGATTGACAACGAGAGTACAATTTTATTACAAAATTATACATCAACATAAATACGTATATTCTAATTTTTATTTTTTCTAATCAATTGTTGGATATTGGAAACGAAATATAACTGCATCAAATTGCCAGATTACTTCTGTAATTCAAAATATAAACTGAGTATGTTGCCGGTCATAACTACCGAAATATCATTGGGACTGTAATCGATTTAGGTAGACGTGTGAAATGTTGATGTTGAAGAAATTAACTTTCAATTGTTGCTGGGTGGTCTGATGTCTTTTAAATCAATCGACACTATTGTTGATGAAAAGTATGCCGTTACTTATTCAATTGAATTTTTAAATTTATAATTTGAATTTTCATTTTTAAATTGGGCAAACCAACCACACCACCAATACCACATCACAATCTTCGGTTAAAGATTGGTGCAACGATTATTCTGCTGTGTAATTTGTAGGTATGTTATGGATATATAATTTTGGATCCGGATACGGATATATGAATAATATTTTACCGATTTCGGTTACGGATATGAAATTATTTCGGATTATTAGTTTGTTTCGGATAATTTTGTTAAGGATATGAGATGATATTGGCCTTGTAAACAAAATATGTAATGTATTTACAAAGTAAAATTTTGACTTTCTATCTAGGTATTATAATAATGAAACGAAAAACCTTAAAAATAAATAATAAAATCTGCCTCAAGATGCTCAAGGTTTGGATAGTTAAAACCTGTCATAACGTTTTTTATTTAAACTCTGCCCCTATGCGAAATAATTTTTTTTCGGATATCCCATGGTTTTCGTTACAGTTCCGGAGTTTATAACATCCCTGGTAATTTGTATCCACCCTGATTCAGCAACGGTACACGTTCAGTCACAAAAGTATCACCAGAAATGTTATTGAAGCATTAGACTGGAAATTTTAAGGAGAAATCGTTCTGTTGTCATGTATCTAATAATACCGTTAAAAGTACAATACTATTCAAAAAGCTTCAATTTCCTATTCATTTTGCGAGATGACCATCATCAAGTCTCAAGGCCAAATGTGTACACTTATCGATTTAGATGAGCCCTGTTTCCCCCATAGCCAATCATGTTGCAGACTTGCCTGTTGGTACCTAAACCATCTAATCTATTTGTATTGCAATACAGATTGACTAAAAATATTATGCACCGATTAACACTTTATGAAATGTTTAAATAATATCATTAAATAAATTGTATATATCTTATTAATTACTAACTTTTTTCGAATAGGATATTAATTTCCTATTTGAGATACTACGCACTTGAGCGTGATACTTGAGCGCACTAAGTTTGTCTCCTTGAATCACTTTTCACTTTTTGGGGCCTTCTGGAGAAATTTTTGATTATGAATAGTGCCCTGATAAAATTTTTCTTACATATTTTGTTTCTATTAGGAAACTATCTGCGCTTAGCTTTGAGATATTCCGCGGCATCAGATATGTTTCCTGGGATTAAAAGTATACTAGATTAAAGCCCAAATTTATAATAAAATTCCGTTAGAATTGACAGAAATGCCATACTGTAAACTAAAAATTCATGTCAAAAGCAGTATTATAAAGAAACTGATCACTTGAAATACAAGACTGCTTGGATATGACTTTATTATACAGGCACGTGTAGTAATGCTCTCTGTAACTGTGAGTAGAAAAATAACCCATTGCGAGTTTCTTGTCGCTTCTTGATTCATCTTCTGGGACCACACACGGTAAGAATTTTTTTTTAGAAATGGACTAAGTGTGACTCGAATCGTACATATTTATAAAAACAAATTTCGATTTTATTTCATTTCCAAAAAATATAGCATGTACAAGTCGACACTGATACATTTTTATTATTAACATTAAATATTTTTATAAAATAATATTACACATAAAATGATAATTATCACTAAAATCATGATTTATTTTTTCAACGGTTCCTACAATTCAAATAAAGGGTGCGTTAAGGAAAATACTTTTGTGGACTTCACACATTTATTGTATTTTTGTCTAATAAAAATACTATATCATATAACTATAATAAAAGGATATTAACAGCAATTGACAGTCTTGCTGGTTGTACAGGTTGCCCAGAGCATATGTGCTCCGATTCCCGTTTACCCATTACGCTTTTTATGCACTTTCATGAAGCTGGTATTCCAACTATTTGACCTTAATAATTTACACCCCTATTCGTGTTGTTATTACACACACAGAATTCGCCAAAATAAACACCATTCAATGGATATTATTCACATATTGCACAACTGGAAAATCGTTTACAATTAGTCGTTTTGATCTGAAGTTTATTCAAATTTCGGGTGCGGCAGTAATTAAGTACTAATTTGATTTAGGCATGATACTTTATAAACAATGGTAGATCACTAATATTAAATATAATTAACACCGACATTATTAAGACGCTACAATGCATTGTTTAAAATTTATAAATTATACATTATACAAACCTTCCAACCGTATATATTGATGCTATTTTACATTACAATTACGAATTAAACTACGCAGAACGTACATTAAAATCTCGAAGGATAAATTCGGACCAACAGCACCAAGAAAATCGATGACACATATGACCACGTGTGGATTATCGATAAATTCGTAACAGTTACCGGCGTGCATGCATATGCATGTACGAACATCTCTACATACGATCGAGCCCACTGTCGATCCGAATCGAACCGGAGACAACAAAATAATACACAATAAAACATCTTTGTACACGTGAAATAAATGTCTATCCAATCAATTATTAAAAAACCACACACGACAATATCTTCTTTTATTTTATTTACACAACACAACTAACGTAATTGGCTAGAAATGTTTCTCATAACACCCACATTCAATAACAAATTAAACAAAATCTAAAGACCGCGTACATTAATTACAAGAATTAACGAAATATTACGAGCAATATCAATAAACCAATACAACCTCAAATCTTGTCATTGTGAATATAAAGCAAACACTCAAACAGGACTTAGCGAGCATTTTCATACCAGACAAATGTTTATTACAACGGAAAGAAACAAGAGTGCGCAAGAGTTCGTATTTGTATTTAAAAACTTAAGATTAATATATTCCGAGTGTCTTGTAGACACTAGAATAAAAGTTCGGATTCATAAACCCACTATAAGAGTATAGACGTAAACAGCGCGAATAAGAAAACATACGAGAAACTTTATCACACAGTTACAAGTAGACGGTTAATTTCTTTTAGTTCAATAGAATTGAAATTACAAATGAAATCAATAATAATGAACGATATCAATGAAATGTCATAGATTTTATTATTTTGTATAGAAAATGGCCGAGAGTAAGTTACCAAATGCCATATAATGAAAAATTGCTGCAAACATTTCATCAAAAAAATTGTAATCAACGGTTTATTTTTAATTTTATCAAATTTTGTTTATAAATAATAAAAAAGGTAGAGGTAGTTACATTCTCCACTGTTCATTCTTATTTCATCAGTTATATTTATCCAAGCGTCTTTGTTCTAGTATTCCAATTGACTACAAAAATCAAAGTTTTCATAAATTCACTTTCTAAAAGAATCAAATATTCTAAACATTTATTGGAACGTACACAACATTTAAAGAACGCGAAATTGTGTCGTCTACAGGAAAACTGTTTCGTCTATACGCCAATATATTAAATTTATAAACCAGATCATTCCGTTTATTAAATTGAAGACATCGACAGCGATAAGCTAATATTTGTCAATTTAATTTACATTAATATATTACACAATTGCACCACAAGCAAACGGGTATCGGTAGATACCCCATCGTTAAACGTTCACTAAATTACACATATCACTTGCTGCATTCTAAATTAAAATAGAAACTTATCATCCTCACTTTACAATACATATTCAATAAATGTATTATTTATTTCATAATGATATTTGGCCTTAGGATTCTATCAAGATGAAATGATCTACAGTTCTACACAGAGCATACACTATGTACAATAGACTTATATACAAAAATATAACACGCCAAAGTTATCCACCGATCACTTTGCTCTAGATCCACACCGCCATGATTGAATTGATGATGATTGATCATAATGAATTACTGATGCATTTTCACTTCAGTGTCTTTTGCATTTTTGTTCACAATATTATTTTCCACCGGTTATTCCGGACGTGAAATGTATATTTATACTAATTTTAATTTCCTACTCCTGTGTTAAAGATTAAAGGTTCACGGAAAAATGAAATGTAACTCTACTGCGGCATCGTGATAGGCCTGGCCGACGGCAATGGTAACTCTATCATGTCTTATTGTCCGTAGAAATAGTATAAATATTCTTACATTTCACTCCGTTCGATATCTATTTAATCTATCCCGAAGTACGTTAATCGTATGCATAAAGTTTAATTGTAGACTTTCGGTCTCACATCTGAGGAATTCTGGTAGTTTAAGATTTGTAGAAAAATAATTCCGGTATGGCCAATATCTCATAGACGTTACCCATTGTACGAAGTGTAAACCAATACTGACAAGGCCAGACGAGACATACTACCTTAATTTTATAAATACGAGAGTTTTACTATTACAACAGACATCAACTTAAAAATACTTATGTATAGCAATGGTGCCAAAAACTATATAATTGTAAAATATATTTGAAAAATATATAGCGCTAATCGAGTAATGTATCTTCGTGATATAATTATTACAGCGGCTCAAATATATTGACAGAATACGGAATCAAAGTAGTGTCCAATTAATACAAATTTACCGCGTTTCGATAGATATTTCCTGATAATATAATTATGACTTTTAATGTCCTCCATAACACAAACGAAAAATTGTTTCAGGGCACTAATTGAATTTGAATAGGCAACTGCACTATTTTAAATATTTTATTTTACTATATGAGTGTGTACGTTATAATGCTTTTGCAATGACAATGATGTACTGGATGAAATGAAATAAAATGCATCTGTTGTGCGTATACACAGCATAGGGTTCGTTAAGGTTCTTAAAACATTCAGTGACTGTTGTTGATATGTGTTTAATATACAATACAGTGACATGATCTCAACGCGCATCGTATGGAATATGGCTAGCTACATTCGTATATCTATATGCAGCAATCGACTTTTTATTGTACACCATGTCACAAAATAATTATTATACAGCGTTTGTATATCATATAATCATTAATATATTCATTTGTACATTACACGAGAAAATTTCTATAATATTTACACATAAACAACATTGTAACCCTCACCTCTATTCACAATACACTAAATCTTACCTAGAAATTAATCTTTGCTAGGGCTGTAAACTTCGTATAAACTAAAAATATTATACTGTATTCGAAAATTCAATACCAATTCAAGTTATATAATGTTGTCTCCCGTAACTCAAAATGTGGTATGTTAGTGTTAAAGAAAATTATATTTATATAATACGTGCGTAATCAAGCGTCATATACATATAATTATTTTAAACAAAAACAAAACACAAAGAGCTAGATTGTTTACACTTCAGAATTTGTCATTTCCATTGCTTGCGATATCCCTCTAATAATGAATTAAATTTTTAAGCTTTTTTTTCAATATTCATGACCTCCTTATCAATTTAAAAAACTCCATTAGCTCGGCAAGTTTTTTGGATTCCACAAATATGATCTCAATTGGACAATTTATAATAGACGGAATTGTAAAAAAAATTCGTCATCCAAGACTTATGTACGCTGGTAACAATTCGGTCAGTTTTTTTTATCATACGCCTAGCGTTTCAAGTCAAATCGTGTCCATAATTAAAATTACGTTGGCCTGTAAAACATGACGAATTTTAATAGATAAATAAAGATGGCAGTATCTAATTTAACCTTTTTTCGTAACTAAAAATAAATAAATACAATTTTTTTATAATATACAATTATATATTACTGGCGGTCCTCCCCGACTTCGTACGGGATGAACATATATATATAAAGTCTTATGTCCAACCGGAATATTGAAGCTTACAAAAGGTAAAAGAATTTTTGAAATAGGTGCCGTGGTTCCAGAGATTATCACATCCACAAACTCACAAAATTCACACTCTATCTGTATGATATTAATGTAGAAGTTGTAATAATAAAGTAAATAACCCAAATAATTAATTAAAATCACTTGCATACTACTGTTAGAACAAAAATTAATTGACTTTTTTTAATTAAAATATCGTATCACTGTCATATTGCAACTTCCCTTTATTCTGGTAAGGTTACTAAATAATTTTCTTGAATATTCATAGTTCATATAACAAGAGGCAGGTTCATAATACTTAGTAATTTTAACTGTGTCATATATTTCTATTACTGTTATCGAAAAGTGTGTTCGCAGCTCTAGATACACATATGTCTTAACCAATTATAACTGATGGATGATGTTGATGGAACCATAATTTTTGTTATAAATGGACATGAAATCAAATGAATTTGTCTTGACCCAGTATTATGAATGAGCAAAGGCAAATCCAACGTTGAGAATGAATGAGTGATTAACTACAATCTATCCAACAGTAAAAGATACCTTGTTGTACCGATTCATTTAAAATCAATATTAATCATAAGTTTAATAAAGAAGTAGTCATATGTATCAAATCCACACAATTTTTTAGTCATTGCCAACACAAAGTATCAAATAAAATCTAGTCAGTATTAAATCCATAAAACTCATAAAACACACCACTAGTAATAGAAAATACTTCACAATTTAATGTACTTTAATCCATCCTTTTTTATTATTAAATTTACATTCACTTATGGCCAATAAATTCCAAGTTGTATAAGATATTCAAATCAGTGTCATGTATGTCAAAAATGTTGAAACCTTACCATTCATTAAAGCCAAAATAACTTAGTTGGATTTTAATAAGCCTTTCTTGAAATATGTAAATCATATAATCACAAAGATTATTAAAAAATGTCTAATAAATTATTATTTATAATTTAATCAGAACTCAATAATTATATAAAATTTCAGTTTCAGTTGAACACCGTAAATGTCAATTGTCGGTGACCTCCTAACGGGGAAATATGGATGTATATAAAGCAAAGAAAATTTAATCCGAAAATTAGATGTACATTTTTTACGTTCTCCAGTTCTTCGACAAGGACACCGACAAGAGTAATTGTTCAAAGTTATGTCAGATTAATATTGTCTTGAGTTATTTCACCTTAGTGAATCTACATGTTTCAGTATTACCAAATCTCTAAATCTTAGCAAATGTACACAACACATATCTACTGAACGCGTCGCATATAGTATGCAGTTACTATAACTGTTTGATGCATGTCTCTAATCCCAACTTGAACAAGGTTCCCATAAGTTGCGTTATGCACGCTTACAAATCACACGCATGCAGTTCCGAGTCCGCTCTTAACTCTTTTGTACGATGCTTTGACGTATGTCTTAAAAATTAATTTTTTAACTTATATCATCGCGAACTTAATATATTTTTATGTAACGGGCACGGCTCACAAATTACTCATCAGCGAAACATCGCGAGTAAACCTGCATAACAGAGGGTTCTCCATAATATTTTCAAAGGTACGAGAAGTTTTAAAATGTGTACTTGAAGTCCATCACGCTCGATGGACACTGGCCTGTCCCGTTCATAATCTGAGAGGCCAAGTCAACTGTAGGACCGTTATAGGTTGTTATGAATGCTAAAGCAATTCACGCGCGTACGATACGGAAACGAGTAACAAATCACACTACATATATTATCTACGCACATAGCGAGCCTATCAAAAACAGGAACATTCGCGACGCATTCGCCAGATTTATACGCACCCAATGAGATACTAAAGATAATATTTGTATTGCACATCCAAAAGCTAACAAGTGGTAATAATCTGGCGGTGTTCAAACGTTATAGATGTGACAATTGTGTGTCAATCAAATATTTATAAAACCGGTACTGACAGGTCATGATGCGGTTTTTCAATCGTTAACATCCGTCACCATAACTACCCTGGTGCAGAAAACTGTACGACGGTATACTGCCAGTAATAGTTGGATTTATTCGAACAGGCTTGATTAGATGAGAGACAAAAGATCAACATCGGTTCGATGACCTGACCAATAATTCCTATACGGATGTTTGGATCATGCGTGACTACCACACTGTGTTAGGAAAGAAACGAAATTTGCCCAAGAGCCACAAATCATAATCATAAAGCCGAAAAACTAGACTCAAAGCTCGTTTCATTACAACGAAAGGAGGCCAGATAAAAGAATAACCAATGATCAATTGTGGTTTAATTTAAATACTATTTGAACTTTACCTAGGTGGTTAATAGGTGAACTATTTTAAGTTGGCCGAGGTGACATAGCGAATGGCCAAATACATGAATAGGTATCTACACTTTGATCTTAAGCTTTTTCTTGTCAACAATGAAGTATAATTATTTGCGCAAATTAATATAGTTCCAGAATTATATGTGTAACTGGCTTAAACTATAAATACCTGAAGTACAAGGTTCCATCCAATACAACATTTTGTCGTGAAACACGATGCTTCAAGCAATCTTGTTTCACTAAGATTCTTTAAGGTTAGCAATGTTAACTAATGAACCATTCTAAATTCTCAGGCATAGCAACACATCTGTGATCGACCTCAAACAACACTTGAGGTTGATTATAGATGCAGTTGCTGTTTCCATAAATGAATGGACTCATCGGCTAGGCCGAGGCTGTATAGCATACAACACACATATAGATGACAGAAACAGGCATCTGACTTAATAATCACAAAATCACAAAGAATTATGTTAGATGTCCTACTCTGTCATTGACCTAGTAAATATAAGTCTGTCGGCATTTGGGATAGATCATTACCTGATGGTGCACCAGACTAGCCTCAAATAGAGAGAAGTGGCGAATGCTCGTGAGGCAAATCACATCTGCCCAAAGCATTGGTACGTCATGATGACCTGCTCTGACAAGACTGCTCTGACAAGAGCGTTACGACAAAGAATTACCTGATGGCCGTATGGCTGGTACACACATTTCAACTCGGGTTGACGACTATGTAGTCAGTCCTGCCTGTCGAGCGGCGGTTCCCGGGTGCGATTCCCGGCAAGTACAGACATTTATGTGACAGATAAGTGTCCATGCTACCCGCAACACAGGAAATCCTAATTTGAATGTGTAAACGTTTAATATGAAAACCAATGTATCCGACTCCATAAACAAACGTAACGTGTCGAGTTATAGCTTGCGCAGACGCGTAAGTCGGCGCTTCTTGCGCTGCGGTGCGGCCGCGGCGTCGGCGGAGGCGCGGCGGCGTGCGGGCGGCGTGGCGCTCTCCTCGCCGCTGCTGGGCTCCGAGCGGTGTTCGCGCTCCTTGTCAGCCGTGACCGTCACTGTCGCCGTGCCGCTGGGCTCCGGCTCCTTGCTGCCGCCCGCCTCGCCGCTGCTACCAGCCGCCCACTGGAACATACGCGAGTTGTCTATGGTTGAGCGTACTTGCGCTTACATCACATAAAGAAAAAAAAAAGTTATATGTTCCCTTCATTTGGTATCTACTAGGATCAGTGATCTGACAACGACGCAATTTATACACACCAAGAAAATTATATCTTTTACAAATAAATACGTTCTACTTAACGTTACCCCGCAACAAGATTATTTCAACTTATAATCAATTACAGAGACGCAATTACAAAGTCGTTGAGCTCTGAGTTGATACCATGCTAGAATATATATTGTATTAGTATTGTATTTTATTAAGAGTTTTATACATCGCAAATTAAATTTTATTTTATTTTATTGTACCTCGTTATAGTGTCGATTTTTTAACACGGATCAAATTTGACGCCGCGATTCGTAAACATTTTATCTTCGCGCTCATGCTGTACAATACTTAGCAGCATTAAATTTATGTTTGCTACAAAAATCTAAATTTAATTATATCTTATAAATTATGAATACATGTGCTAATTTAGTTTGAGTCTAATTTATTAATTACATTTAAATTGTTTGGCATTATATATCTTCCGTAGGAATTAAGTGCCAACAAAAAAGTCGATAATCGGAATGTGATATTGTTACAGCAATCACTAATGATAATTAAATCGTTCAGACTGCAAACAATATTCCCATCATGTTTCAATCACTAATTTACGTGGAAGAACAAGTACCAGACATCGCTTCAGCCTCCGCGAATTCGCAGGTCCATCATAAATTTAAACATTTGCTTGTATCTGGATAAAACTTTATGCAAAAGCAGAAGGAACAATTGCAATATATATACATACAAAGAAACAAATCGTCAAGGTTGTCAGGTGGTCGAGGTTCATCTGAATTCTCCTGACATTTCTTATTATGTTCAGAAATTAAACATAAGACGTAACACGCTTCCATGTAACTTATTTTTTAAACGTATCATTCGAAAGTAAATTGGTCTTAGAGTGTGACGCACTTAGAACACTAAACTTATGTTGTGTATGCATATTTACAAAACTGATTTATTCAAAAGTTTATCTGCATTTTACTTCATTCAACATTTATAGAAGAATTATATAATTATATCTTAGATAGATAGATATTAGAATATTTATAGAAGATGATATATATAACATTAGAATAACAGTATGTATATCCGGTTCTGGTTTATAAGATAATATTCCGTATTACAAAGTATTACGTAACATTTTGTCTCTTAGTTTTGTAACGCCATTTTTTATCTGGCGAGATTACTTGAGGTCACATAATTACCTTTCCTGTGCACCGTATCCTCAAAAAGATATTTTGGAGTTACGTACTGGCAACGCTACATAAAGACCTAATATAAAGTACGTAATGATAATGATATGTATAACCTGAGCTAGCAGGGCGGCGCCGCATTCGGCACACAGCGGCGGCACGGCCGGCGAGCGCGAGCGCCAGTACTGCAGCTCCGTCTTGCACTTATTCAGCTCCTGCCGATTCACACACACACACATACCCATTACTTAGGATTTGTCCTGTCTACGTTATATTATACTATCAAGAAGGTTATAATAATAAGGTTATAATAATAAGATAAGGTTATAATAATAAGAAGGTAATAGTGAAGCTGCATGAAACTGATAAGAACTTGCGAGTGTATCGAGCGACTCTCGCCCTGAAGATTCGTGCACAAGTTTAAATATTACATTTTTTAAGCTGTTTGTAAATAACCTTTTTTCATGAGAAAAGTTTAAGGCTTCTCGAAAACGCGCGAACGGTATAAAATAAATAGAGGGCAAAACCTCCCGCGATTCGTTTGGTATTCGAATACGGAAGTGACGAGTTTTCTCTAAGAACAAAATTCCTGGCATTAATGAGTGTATGATAGTGACTGTTAACTAGTGTTGGAGTGTAAAAGCGTTAAAAATCTTGGTCTAACTGGTTGGCTCTTTCTCGAACCATCAATCCGTAACAATAAACATGATATCACCTGATATGCTATCATTATATATTTGATTGAAGGAGAGATATGTTCCTGCAGTGGATTACTAATAAGTCGAAGCCAACACTCGCTCATGTGCAGGTAGTGACCTGTACGCAGTGGCGTAGTACTCAAGTTTAGTGTGAAGTGTAGGCATGTGGGAGCTCAATGACGAAACATGGGAGTGTTCATGACAAAACAAGTAGACAAAATTTGGCTCCTCCCCTATTATTAAAAACTACTCTTAAACATACATCAATTATAGAAATCGAAGAATCTATTGATTAGTGTATGACGGTCAAAAATAGTGCCCAGTTTAGGAGTGAACATATCATGAGTATTGCGTAACATGATATGATGCTTAAGAAAGGGGAAGAGTGGTAGCTGGTCAGGCGAGTATATATCCACGAAAGAATTGAATGTAGTGGTATGGAGCCCACGGAGGAATTTCTAAAACAAGAGACATGGTGCTACTGCCTCTTACATTGTGCGCCAGGGTAGGCTTGTACTCATGAATTAATGGAGCCCGTTACACCAAATCGATGGAATTTTAAAATCAGAACAGATAAAAATCTGTTAATCTCATTAATCAAGTGTACTAGAAAAATTAATGCCACCAGCTATAACAAAAGACAATCACTGTGAAGAATACCTACCTGGAAGTTCTTTATTAAATCCACCCAACCAAAAACTCAGTTATCGACATACATCCATGGATCTTGTTATAAACCTTTTTATTGCAGACTCAAGACCAGTGTTGCGCCTAGGAGGTGAAACAGGCTCCCAAAAAATATATTTGCACTGTTATAATTTAAATGTTGAAGTAATTTTTTATAACTGTCTCACTTTTAATCTATAGTGAACTATCATGTAGTTTCAGCTTTCTGGACGGTTTCAGCTTGCTTGCGGATTGTTGCAAAGTAAATTAATACTAATTTAATATCCTGGACGGTGGTAAATATATCTAGTATTACATTTTCGACCTTAATATAAGGTTTCTAATATAAGTACAGCACGTACTTGATACAAACATATATAAGAGTATTGCACGGCGACACTATTGTTCTGAAAAAAAAAAGATTATATCACTACTATAAGGAGAAACACTAATTTGACCTGCAGCAAAGTCTGGAACTTGCGGCTGGTTTCTTCATTCTTCTTGTCATAGTCGTCCAAACGATTTGCGTATTCTAACGTCTGCTTCTGTTGTTCCGCAATCTGTTTCTGCTGCTCTGCAATCTGCTTCTGTTGGAGCGCCGTTTTGCGCTTGCAGCTGCGAAGATCGCTGCGCAGGGCCGACAATTGATCGTTGTACCTTAAATATTAAAATTAATAACATAAATAAATAAATTTCTTATACATATTTTGTTTATAGTAACTTATGGTATGTACAAAATAAATACGCTTAGTAAGCTCATACAATATGTCAGCACAATCTTATCCAAGACATAATAAGTAAATACAATCATGTAACAATATCAAAATCCTTGATAAGTCCCTATTAATTACTACAACCTATTCTATTATAAAGACAGTGTGATTTTTTTAAATTTGTGTATATGCAGAAAGTAATCTTCGGAACAACAGCACCTATTTCAAAAATTATTTTACCATTTGGGAGGTACATTATTCGAGTCTATAAATCGTAGGTCGTAGAATAAAACAAATTCTCCATCTTTCTGTCTGAATGAGATAATCTCAAAAACTGCAGCATGGGTTTTGATAGACAGACGGACAGACCAAATCATGATAAATGTTTGGACATATTAGAAAAAAATTATAAAACGCCCATTAAAAGTGAGGGTTCGATTACTATTTGTGAACGTTAAATAAAATTCTACGCTCGGCTGCAAAGATGTATCGGTTATTTCACGATATAATAACATATGCAAAATCTAGAATAAAAATAAAATTAATCTACTATTTCATATCGAACTACATAGTGTAGTATTTTTAGGTAAGAGACGAAACGGAACATTTGCATGAAGCTTTTTATATTTTATGTAACTAATTGTACCAAACTTTAAGGATGAAATAAGTGGTTGTTCAAGACGATTATGTAGTCACTGAAACATCCAAGATCGAAAACAATAACGCACGTGACTCCCGTGCATACATACATAATATTTCATTCCAATAAATACCCTTAACGACCAACAATTGAAATTATGCATTATTGGAAGTTAAGCAGAATAAATTGTTCACGTTTAAACGAAATTAAGCAATACTATTACAACCTAGGTACGGACGGTTATATAATAAAATATATAAATTCCGCGATGACATTAGTTTAAAATCATAAATTAGACCTGTTGTTGGGGACCCCGAGTGCGAGCGCAAGATTCCTTTGATCCAATGTTTATCATTACCATCATTACATCTCATATCAACCCACTGCTCGCTTTGAGTCTCCTTTCGTTATGAGAAGGGTGAATACCATAATCCGCCACTCTGACAAAGTGATTTCCCATCCCTATGAGAACATTATGGAAAATTCTCTGATATACAAAACTTCTCACGATGTTTTCCATCATCGAAACAAATGATAATTAATTTGTAATGTATACAAAAGCTGAAAAAGTAAAGATGCTATTTAACGATGTGGGGCGGGATTCAAAGTCGAGTGTACAGTGATGGAGACCGACGTCCAAAACACTAGCCTACCACTTCTTATATGACAGATACGTAACATAGTTTTCGGATCTTTACTGGTTGCGATATCATAATTGTGTAAGTTCATCACATTAACATCACAGGAACACGACAACGACTACTTGTGTTCCCGCTGGGGGCTTGGGAGCTGGTACTTTCGTTCTTTTTCTTCTTTCTCGGCCGACAACGCAATAGTAATGCCTTTAGTGTCACTTATATCAATTGGCACTTACCATCAGGTAGCTCGGCTACACGTTTGTCGGATATTCACATTAAAAAAATCTATTGGGGAGTTTTAAGCGTTATTCCGATTCAGATTAGTGTTGTTTGTATACTAACTTCTTCATCCCTTGTTTGATGCGATGTATCCGTTTCCTGAGCACCATATTGCTCTGTGGCGGAGGCGGTGGCGATGGCGGAAGGCTCTCCTCTAGGAACATGTTGAGTGAGGAGCCGCGCTCTTCGTCGGCTGCACTCTCGCCCGCCTGCTGGGAAGCCTCCAGACCGTTGGGCGGTGAATCCATACACATGTATGACTTACTGCTCTCGCCCGCTGGAATGCATTACAATTATGATAGTTCGTTAAAATTGTTGATAGCCCTTACGTCATTGTCGTGACGTCCTCTAAAGCTGATATAAAACTAGATTTGGACCTCAACACTAGTTCCCCACAAAACGGGTATGAGGACTAAACTGACAAGGCGCGTTATTTCATGATTACGATGACAAGAATACGTTATCATAATGATAAACTAGCGCGTCGTGGCTATACTCAAATAATTTTTATTGTGCTACGATTTGTGCTGAATGAATAGTAATTAATCTAGTTTGGTTGTTCTAGTTGCATATGTTAGTTAAAAAATTGTAATTTCTTTAGTTTCTTATACATTTTCCGATCAGTGAAATTATGTCAGTTATAAACCTAAATCTTAAAATGCATACGGTGTTGAAATTTGTTCTTGTTCTTACTGCATGTTAATAGTCCATTTCGTTTTGAACTAATCTACCCTAATTTAATAAGTGACCATAGACCCTTAGGAGGTATTGACCAATTTCAAGAGTAGAAATGAGATGCTCAGTTCACATTTGTTTATTATAACGCGTTTGAATTTAAAAGCTTGATTCAATGGCTACATTTAATAATAACCGTGATAAGAATTGCATACAAATAAATAGCGGCAAGCAGACGCTATTATCAAGTTGGTACTATTTGTTGTAACAAAAAATAATATAAAACTATTGTTTTTCTGTATCTGCTTCTACACTTACATATTTCATTTTAACTACGAAATATTGTCTGGTACAACTTTTATTTTAACGTAATATATAATTTCTTCTGTAAGGTTCAAAGTAGCAGAGAACGTTGTCATCGGGTATTCTATTTACCGCAAGAGCAAGGTTTGTTTTTGCCATAATCATCGTGATATAAGTACCACGATTGAGACTTTTCATGCTATTGAATAGTAGTTAAAACAGACACGAGGCCTCAACTGATAATTATATTGACTATAAAATTCTGCTTCTATTACAAAATATGTATTAAAACATTTTTCAAATTCTAGTCCTGGTGCATCTCGTTAATCTCTGTAATTCTTTTAATTCTTTAGACAAAGAAAACGTGACGATTTCCTGGTATTTCTCAGTTAGATATAACCGTCAACTTGTAATTAATTACCTCTATTGATAATGGGTCTTAAGACTATTGATATGATGACCATGATCGCTGTCACAAATCTTTTGGTATCGACATATTCTACGTCTGCATCGTGGAAAATAGGAAGCGGCATTAATTTGTCTCAATTAAACAATTATAACTACCGTCACAAATACCTCGACAGTTATATGACCAAATTAGTTCAAATTAAGAGCTTCCTTCACGGTTAACTTACACGTTAATAGCAACTACGTAACAGTAACTAAAATGAAACTCATGTGGTACAGGCAAGTACAACAGTTTTATAACCGCAATGCAAAAAAAAAAATATCTGTAAGGATTAAAAAGCCTTTATCAGCTCTATAAATAAAATACTCGTTTGGAATTATAATATTATTTAAAAACTGTATCGTACGTTGTATGTTTGTACAGAAACACGATTGAAACAACACGCGGTTTATGATTTTAAGAAGTCTTCAAATCCAAATAAATCAGTTTGTGGACGTTTGTTCCATTACGACGGAAGGAACAAAACAATTAAATATTATTTTAATGTACACATTAAGGTTTGAAAATCCGATTGATCTACGTGACAGCTTGACTTTTTCGCTATACTTGTTCTTATATATCCTGTAGATGCTGCATTATCCCAGGCCTTAACCCAAAAGTAGCTTACTACTGGGCGCAGACCTCTCTTCGTAATCGAAAAGTCTAGGTATAGTGTACACTCTACCACGCTGTTTCAGTGCGGATTGATGATTATCAGTAGTGTCTCAAATTCTTACTCAATTTTGTTCCAAAATCATTCAAAATACCCAAGGTACTCGTAAACATTTAGAACTGACTCAATTCGGATTTTATATAAAGCATCATTATCAATATTTAGTGCATAATATGGGTCTGGACATGCGCGTGATTTCTGAAGCCAATACTCTATTATGACACAGAAAACCACTGAACCAAAGGATGTATATCTTAACTTGGTCTTTCCCACTTCCGATACAAATCATCATCACCATCATCTCAGCCGGACAACGCCCACTGCTGGGCATAGGCCTCCCCCAAAGATCTCCACGACGACCGGTCCTTCGCTGCCCTCAGGCGAACTAAAGTTACCGACACTACTCGAAGGATTGCCTAGCTGAAGTAGCAGTGGGCGGGACACATAGTTAGGAGAACTGATGGCCGTTGGGGCGGAAAGGTTCTCGAATGGCGACCACGCACCGGACGACACTCAGTGGGTAGACCCTCAACGAGATGGACCGATACAAATATGGTTAGTAAATTATAATTTACAGATAATATATTAAACACAAACGTTAAATAACAATTAAACCTACACAATACGAATGTCAATATATTTATACAGACTGAAACTCATTTGAGCTTCGAGAACTTGTAATTTGAATGTGTTTTTATTCAGAAAGTATCTGTGTACATTATACAGGTCACATTTGAAAGTCACATTTCTTATTTTAATTTCTAAGTTGTTTTTGTGTAAATTATGCATTAACCAACTTTTAACCATTGCAGTTCATATTGTTGATGGAATTTTTGTCTGTTTGTCTGTGCATTTGTGTGCACTAACCTTAGCTTTTTTCACCCTCCGATTGGGAGTAAGCATCACTTTACTTTTAAAGTTTGTTTTATTTTAATCAATCCATAAATAAAAAAGTTATAAAGCAATACATTTCCAATTCACAGACAAAAACGAGGTAAACTAAGCGAACAAACTAAGAAAAAGGTTTGCTAGTTTAAACTATACTGGATAAAACAATATATAATTTACTCAAAAGTAACTCCAAGGAAGAAAGACAAATGTTTATTTTCTTACTACACAAAATTATATTTAATTGGTGTATCTTTTATTGATTAAGATTTGTTGGATATGTAATGCAAAGTTTTGCTCTTTCTTGAATAAATTTATACACTATATTGTGGAGAGCTATAACAAGCAGGTTAACTGCCTCTATACCATAGAGGTCATCTGATCATTGGCCATATTTTGTGGGTCATAAAGTAGATACTAAACGCGTTAGATAATAATTTATAGGTGTAGATGTTTCTACTAGCTCTAGGTGTCTGCTGAGGTGTAAACTGATACAATAAAACCGTTAGAAGATAAATAAATATAATGTTAAATGTCTTATATTTTATAAGGATGTTTAAATATGCATTACAACAATTGTAATTGAGTAAATACTAAAATCTTTTATTATTATCATCATTTAAAACAGTTTTATATAAGATGGGCCATGTCAATGATAGAATATTTGAAACTCATTTATGGCAAAATTATATGACCATTTCAGTGCTTTTTGTCACTCACTATTGTTCTGACTGTTATAATCAGAGTACTCTATCATGGGAAATCTATGACTATGTCTTAGACAAAAGTTATATTAACCCACATTGATAATGTGAGATGTGATCAAATTTTCATGACAAAAATGAAACGGATCCAGTTATTGAGTAGGTGTTCTAATTTGTTGAGAAGTTCTCATCATATCTATACTTAAACAGTCACAACCTACAGCTTTGGATCTGATTGCCAATATTGTATTTTTACTCTCATCCTCTGAGACTGGTGAGAGATGAAAGCTAGGAATTGAGGGAAGTTCCATTGGCACAATGTCAAGTAAAGCTTGATAATATCATCAGGAATAGCATCAGGAAGCTAAGAAATTGTTGAAAGCGCTTCAACAGCTCGTTTAAAGGATTTGTAAAAAACCTAACATATCAAAAATAAAAATCGAAATAAAGAAAGACAAGAAAATTCATCACACACAAAAGAACAAAAAGGTCCAAATGTTTATATGAAACAAACTGAGAATTTGTAATTACTTAAATGTGAACACCTGTTGTACCACACAATTCAAACAAAGTGAATCAGTAAAACATGTAATATCATCATGAGACATTTCTGACAATAGTTGCATCTGTATTATGATTATGGTTAAGAAATTTACAACATAAGCATGGCCACACCACAAAGGATTAAATTGATGATAAATAATTCACCTAAATGAATATATGAATAATAGGACAATAACAAGACAATACCAAAAACATAGTACCTGTATCAAGTTATCTCTGTGATTTGAAATGAAATAAGTTTCTCAACATGAAGTACTTATAGCCCCATGATTTATGTCAATTGTATGTAAAACTCAACTAAACTATGCAATACAATTGCTGTCAGATAGGTGACTGCTAATGAAAAGTCTCATAAATGCTTCAGAGACCATGTTAAGACATTGGCTGCAATTGTTTTCATCAGACAACAGTTGTTTAGCTTTGTCAAAGGCCTTTGTAAGAGGTCAGCATAAGAAGTTATGACTTCCATATTACCCAATAACCTCAGGGTTTCTATATATGAGGACACACTAGTGCAGTTATCGTGA
Organism: Megathymus violae; assembly: GCA_003671415.1. Taxonomy (NCBI): domain Eukaryota; kingdom Metazoa; phylum Arthropoda; class Insecta; order Lepidoptera; family Hesperiidae; genus Megathymus; species Megathymus violae. Next base: position 3,074,605 of record PDGT01000007.1, read on the forward strand.
TGTCAAATAACATTTAATTAGTGATTTAATTAGTGTATTATGCAAGAGGTTTTTTTTTACTTTCAATTGTTAGTTATATGCCCATTAGATGATAAGTGGCATTATTAGTCTTAGATGGTATAGTATATAAAAGCCAAATAAAAGACTCTTTTGACTTAAAGATATCACTATAATCATATGTGCACTGGCTTTAATAACATAATCCAGTTATAGCAGTATATATAGCAAATGATGAAGTAAAGTGCTTTGTCTGTTTTGATCTCCCCAATTATGGTTATGATGAAAGGATGGATACTCAACTTGCATAATCAGGTTGTTGTTCAATGGTGTCTAGGTGACGAATGAATTAATTAAGTCATGCATATCCTGTGCACATTTATCATTGGAATATTTATTAAAGAAAAATCAAATCCAACTAATGTACTAATTATTACTGTTTGTCTCTTCTTACTATTAGCTTATTAGTTGTTTCCTAAATTGAGAACCAATATTACAACTATTTACAGCTGAAAGGCAATCCTTTCTAAGCCATAGTGAAGGAACTTTAGAGAAAATTAAATAAATTTGACTTTTTTTAAAACAACACTTTACAAAGAATGTTGTTGAAACAACACTATAAAGTTCAAAAACTTTGAACCCCATATCAAACAAAGTAGATAAATCTAGCTAATCATGTAGTAACTTAATCAATATTCGTAGTTACGTCACTTAGGCCAGACACACGCAGTTGTCAATACCTTGTTGACTGAAGAATATTTATATGATTAAAACATATTTTATATCATTTAACAATTAATTCCAATAGGAAAATAATAATTAGTAGTTACTTACGTGAAAATGCTGTGGTAATATCAAAGAAGTCTGTTCCAAAATATGTTATTTCTGGCAGGAAAGGCTCAATATGTTCCTTGAAATACTCCATAGCCATTGTCGTTAAATCAAAGAGTTCATCTGTCACTTTATAAGGCCTGGCTAGCTTAGTAGTAGTTTTAAGATAGGACAAAATACTGTACACTTCATCTAAAATCTGCAATATAAAATGGCTTTATAGTACTCCATGTATTTATACACTAAATTTACATGTGAATCAAAACAAATCTGATATAAATGCTTATGTATGAACAGTGTTTAACAGTTTCAACCAAAACAAATTAGTGATAAGGAGAACTAAAGGATTAATTTTTAAACACCTTAAACCAAGCAAAAATTGTTGGGAACACCTTTGTACATTATTCCTCATAATTGTAATAATACAATTACATTGATGTATCCTTTAATTGTACAGAATAACAAAAGTGATATATTAATAAAAGTTATTATTCAAATTAATAGAAAAAATTACCTCTCCTGGAAAGAAACAACAATGCTTTCTTTCAATGTGTTTTCCAAATGTCATTTGCAACAAACTTAACCTCATATGCAAGGTTTCAATGATGTCTGATTCACATGCTAGAGGATGGCTTCTACGAGCCGATTCCCTTCTAGGCATCTTAGCCTTGATTGCTTGAAAACGATGTAACATCTGATTCTGAAGGCGTTGGAAGGTAGAATTCAATATAGTACTACAAATTGTATTGAACTGTCTATTAACCTGCAAAAGATCCATTACTTATCAGGAACATGATAATATCAGAAACATGATTCAGTTTTTTGAAATTTCATGTTATATCAATTTACAATCAAAGACTATATTTAATACATTATAATATATGCACTAGCATTTTTTGAGAACCAAAATTAATTGGATTTTGAAATAAGTTTTATGTTGTTTAACAACTAAGTCTCCTTTGAAATAATAATTAAATAATCCAAACAACACGAACCATTCGAAGTTGCGAAACACTTTTGAAGCCCACATAACGAAAAATCTTTTCCAATATTTCCAGAGGTAGATCTAAGACATTTGTAGAATACAAAACTTTAGGTGCCGGAACTAAAGTATTTTTAGAGGAATTAGCGTGTGGCGAGGAACCCCCTGGGAGCAGTGCGCTAGAGTGGCGGGTGACCCGCGCTACCGTAGCCGGCTCCGCGTGCGATGGGCCGGCGCCCTCACTTCCACCGCTACCACCTCCAATACTACTCATCTGCCTCGTCGACACCATCTTGCCCAATTATTATTTACTGCTTCTAAAAAGAACTTTCTCCTTTATTCTCTGCCTAATAAAAAATAAATTAAAAAATTTCAAATGACGTGGGCGATTGGGTGATTAGATGGACTTCATGTATTTAGTATTGGAATTGTACACTTCGCTTGCCATTCGTCTATTCAATGCAACAAATTATTTGTACTACTCATTACAAATTATTTCATAGCACCACCGAACAATTCTAAAATGGTGGCCATGGCTGGCTAGGTCACTTCAGCGTTCGACTAGGTACATACGATTATATATAATTGTGATCCGATAAATTTGAAATATTTCTAATTAAACACTCACTCAAGAGTTCATGCACATGATTTGGAAATGAAATTGAGGTTTTACAATTAAATATTTTTTTATTTTTACAACGCAATTATTCCGACTTCGCTATGCTTTCACAAAAATTATTTTTTGTTTGATTGATGGTTGATGGAATGGAGCGGAATGAATGAATGAAAAGCGAAATGAAGGAGGAATCAAATGCTTTATCCATAGAGGACAATTTTTTTTTCTGAACCGTAGACTTATACTGTTCCACTGATTTCGAACAGTCAGATGCACAGACTAAAATGGTACTAACGCATGTTCATATAATGCACATACATAAGGATGTCGTCACGCATTAGCACTTTATTATTTTTTAAACTAAAAGTATTTTTACTTAATAATAACCTCTATGTATCTCTATAATGTATTTTGTGAATAATTGTTCATAACTATCTAGAATAAATGAATTAAAGAAATCTACACCAATATCAATAAAACTGTCACAAATCTGTATATCGAATTTTGTTGGCTTATATATATTTCTTAGAAATATTGTCAGTCTGTACACATATATACACAGGAGGATGGTAGCTAGCCAGGCAGGCTGCACGGATAGACAATAATACCAGTAATAATATCAATGACCTATGATAATATAATCCTTAAGCGAAGCTCTACCACGAAGGAGGCTGGCATCTGTCTCCTCTTACGTCACCTTGTTCTGCCAAGATGGGATTGGGGCAAGTATTCTAAACCACCCCGATATGGCCAAATATCAAACCAATTACAATGTAAATTATTATAAATACGTATTTTACTTTATAATTATACCTTCCTATATTATTTATCCAACATATTTGTAATTGCAATATGGAAACGAATCAGTTTTTAGAAAGTGTTGAAAAATGTTAAGTGATTATACAAGTAATTAAAACTTTTAAATCTCTTAGAATAGAAGAAAGTAATAACCCCATAATCTGTCATGAAAAAACTATTTACTCGAAGACGATAAACAGGTTGAACGACAAATAAAAATAAGTTCATTAAAGTCCATTTTCACTTTAGTGATGAAAAGATATCATACAATCATAAATTTCAGATAAAGTAATTCACGAATCTTTAACTTATATGTATTCCTGAATTTTAGTATAAACTTTTTATCACCTCATAAACAAAGGAGAAGTCTTTTCAAAAATATTTATGAGATAATATCGGTATTCTTCTTAAAAATTTTCAAAAATAAAACGTATTGGTATCTACTGATTTCTAAAATGTGATGTCTAAAAAAAGAATGTGTCGTGTGTGACGATATCACGACATATATGACTATATACATATAGTCGTAAATGTAAACGCTTGATTCTGCTCTGGCTTTCATCCCGACACATTTGACATACAAAATATATTTCTAGCTTAATTATGTAGTCTGTAAAAAAATTCCAACTAGTCTGTGGTGAGACTTGTCAACAAGCACAGAGTAAATACATACGGATATGGTTGCTGCTTTGAAGATATTTTTTACATTTGAAATTTAAAATACATTGCTAATTAAACTATAAAATGTATCCTAGATGTGGGAGTAGTGGTTCTATTCAGAATATTCATCAAACACCATCTTCATCTAACCACAATTCAGGTTTGTAAAATTTAAATCTTACCTTACATGGGCACATCTTTACAAATCATTGGTTATTACTTCTAACTCTAGGTTGAAGTATTACGCAATTTTAATATTAAAGAAATGTATGTCGTTTTTACTTGATGTTTGTAAAAACCTGCCAGATATAAAAGAAATTGGGACTAGTTTTTGTAACTATAATAATATTTAAAAGTAACGTTTACATAAAATGTCATTGTATTGCTTGTATTTCGATAACTTTTATTGTTTATTTAGTTAAAATTTAATAAAGATACTCGCTGGTCATATAGAAGTTTTCAGAATAATATTTGCATACATGTCGTTTAGGTATGTAAATAGAGAATTTTTGAGATGTTAAGAACAACACTTCTCAGGTCTTAACATAGATTAAATCATCATTTCGACAAATTATTGTGTGGTTAAGGCATTAACCAGTAAAGTTGTCTAGAAATTACTCATGACTAACAATACTAAAAAATGTGTAAATTATTATATATACAAAGATATTATTGATCTCCAGGACTGACAAATTTAATTATAATAACTTTCATTTTTGGAATTCCATATTTATAAACATATGTATAAATGTAAATATATGCCTATATAGGTCCCATAGTAGAGATGCAGACACATCCCAATTATTTGAGGATGTTTATAGATCAGCCGCCAAAGTCCTTGAGGAGTATCCTGCAGCAGAGTAAGTAGTTTTGGGAGACTTTAATGCTCACCGTATAGAATGGTTGGGGTCCAGATTCACTGACTGCTATGAGAGCTGCTTATGACTTCTTGGCATATGGGCTCACACAGGTTGTAGGTAGCTCTACCAAGGTGCCTGACGTTAGGACCCATACAGCCTCTTTGCTGGATCTTCTGTTGACCTTCCATCCATCCAATTACAAAGTGGTGGTTGGAGCTGCCCTGGGATCTGCAGACCACTGCCTACTAAGTGCTGCCCACGTCTGACACATCCAAAAAATGTTTGTCTTACTGTAAAACATCAGGTATGGTACTACAAGTCAGCAGCTTGGGATGAGTTAAGGAGATCCTGGCCTTGTACCCTTGCAGGCAGCTTTGCTTTTCTTCAGAGGATCCAGGTATATGTATTGACTCATAAACTGATGTGATTAGACAGGTTATGAAATGTTTTATCCTCGGCTCTGTAGTATCCACTGTGGGAAAAACCATTGCCACTATGTTGCGGCCTCCAGTCGCAAACAGGCCGCCTACCAAACCGACATATACAAGGAAAGATCCTAAAACCTCAGGAATTGAAATAATTCATTCAGCGAAGAGACAAATTTCCAAGGCGAAGGCTATGTACATAGGCAGAATTGGCAAGCAACTACTAAGCTACTCTTCGGGAAGTTTAGAGTTTTGGTCGCTAGCTAAGGCTCTCCAAGGTAACTTCTGTCGGCCGTCTTTTTCATCACTGCAGAGGCAAGATAAGATCACGAAGTCCAATTTCTTGAAACTGGTCTCGGAATGGGGTGAATTCATCTTAGTTGAGTTCAACCCTTCAAACACACAAGTATGCGCTGACATTACCGCTACAAAAAACCCTTTTGTTGTTGCGCTCCAGTTTCAAAGAGCCGAACTCACCATAAATAAGAGTGTCGTCGTCTGGGCGTTGACATCTGAAGCGACGCGTAGTATCGGCGTTACAAGGAATACAAGGCTAAATTAGTACTTGTACATTACGTGCTGAATATTAAAATTCCATCCACATCATCTGGAGTCGTGGCGATCCTCAACATTCAGATTTTTACGATTTTTTTTACCGTGTACGTGTAAACTGCAATGAACTGCTGTCGGAGGTCTTCCCGACGAGCTATGACATGAGGTTCTTCAAGAAAGGCATAGAAAGAGCTCTCCTTCAGGGCCGGCCATGCATTGGAGACCCCTCTCGGGTAGCACATGTCTATAGGCGCCGGTGGTGTGTCATGTCCATAGGCTTCAGGTGGCCCGTCTGCTCGTTTGTCGCCTATTCACTTAAAAAAATCGCTAGTTCTTATTCCTACCATTACATACACGGCAAGAATGTGCAATATTAAACTTTGCAGATTGAATCACTAATGCATAAAATATGATTTTATTATTATTATCTGGTTGCTGCTATTACTTTAATACAAAATAATCAACCATTACATGAATACTTTCAACAGTTTATAAATTACAGCTACAGATCTTTATCATACTTCAATCAAATGTTTTCAACTAAAATTGGTTTTTATTTTTTACATAAAATAAGTTAATGCTTGACAACAATCCCACCTGATGGTAAGTGGTGATGAAGTCTCAAGATGTTGATCGCATTAATTTATAATAGCCTATCCACTCTCCTTTTGAAGACTCCCAAATCGTAACTAGCCGGGAACACCGATGCGGGCAAGTTATTCCAGTCCTTTGCAGTGCGCACATTGAATGAACACTCAAACCGCGTCATCCGAACAGGTCGTACATTCACTACTTAAGGATGGATACCTACCGTACGTCGAGTTGTCCGCTGGAGGAACGGCGGTGATTCCCGCAAGAACATGTTTGGCAAATAAAATTCCACTTTTTTTACCGGACATTTTTATTATTTACTTTAATAAAGTTGGGTCAGTGTATTGCAAACAGTGCACATTTTTGTTAGGGCATATTTGCTTTGCAAACTGCCCTCACTGAGCTAGAGAACGAAAACTAATGGTTTTTTTTTTAATTCTATCCAGAGGATGAAGATGACAGTGGTGACAATAAGGCCTCAGCTCTAAGCTTTAAAGAAAGAAGAAGGGAGGCCCATACACAGGTATTTATAATAATTATATTTTTAGGTTGTCACCAAAAAATTTATGGCTATTTTACATTACATTCATCCAACATCGGTTAGTTCAAAACCAATTTCTGTAAAGTAAGCTCTGTTATGATGTTGTAAAGTAATTTTTTTGAAAAATTTTATATCATGTCTTGGTTATGCTTCCATAGGCGGAACAAAAACGGAGAGATGCAATAAAAAAAGGTTATGATTCACTACAAGAACTTGTACCCACCTGCCAACAAACTGATGCATCTGGCTATAAGCCCAGTAAAGCAGCGGTAAGTAAAATTCTACTAACAGTAATATTCAGTTGTTTTTAGTTTGTGAAGGACTCGCCACATACAGGTACATTTTTTATATATATGGTACTACAATCTTAAATAATTAATTCACATAATATTTATTATTTACTTCACTGGAAGAAGTTATCATCATGAAACCTACATACCTTAGAGTTCTTTATAATGTTCTTAAATGTTAGAAGTCTGCCTTCCTGCGCTTGGCTAGTATGGTGAACATTGATGTTAATTCCTCCAAACCTAAGAGGTCATTTATGCCCAGAACTTACGCAGTATGAGTTGTGATGTCATTTGCAAATTACAGGTACTGCAAAAGTCTATAGATTACATCCAGTACTTGTTACAACAACGCAGAAGACAAGAGGAGGAGCGAAATGCTCTCCGGAAGGATGTAGTTGCTTTACGTATAATGCAAGCAAATTATGAGCAGATTGTTAAAGCTCAGCACTCTGTACCTGGACATAATGAGCAGAGGCTGACTGATCAGGACAAATTTCAAGTAGTAAGTATGATTCTCATTATAGTTCATGGTGTTTTCTTGATAAGTAGTTCAAATGACATAATTTTGTATCTGATAAAAGTCTGTAATTTTTTGTGTTTATAACTTAATAGCAAATAAGAATTGGATTATGTAGTAGTATGTTAACTAGGCGATCATCGCAACCCATGCACATGCGTTAGCACCAACAACGTTACGGTCGTACTGCCGGCGCAAGTAATCAGCAGGGAATCCCTTGTTCATTGGCATTTCCAAATACTATAACGAATTGTGGTTGCTGGTCAGGCAGGTTCTAAACTAGCAGGAGAGAAGCATTGGGTTAATCCGAATGGTAAATAGTTTAGCACCTCCAAAAGAACCAGACATCCGTTCGTCATCAATTACCATTGCGTCGGGAATTATTTATTTAAAAATTTTTGTTCCCAAATTATATTAATGATTTTTTTAACAGTTTCAGGGTATAATGGATAAGTTATTTGATTCATTTGAATCGGTACCTACCAACAACTTCGCAGAATTCTCCGCTGGTGTGTTTAACTGGCTAGAGGAATATTGTAAGCCCCAGTCTCTCCGGACTATGGTTCACGGAGTACTACGAGAACAAAACTATACTTCATAGCGTTTAGTAAAATTAGCGTAATTTTGTACGAATTATTTTTATGTTTATAAGGATGGATAGGTAACCGTTTATATACACAACAATGTAGGGCCATTAGTAGTAATCGATATATTCTAAATTAATATAATTTTACGTACTAATTTAAGTACTGTGCAAATTATATTCAACGAGGTACAGGTATATTTGTTGGGATCTTAGGATTGTTACCAATTCTGTGGAGGAGACAATTTTAAGGACTTATCTACATAATATATAACTTATACAGTTCAAGAAATGTAGGTAAGCTCGCGTCGTTCACTATCCATTGAATTATGTACCCGCCTTGATTTTATCAAGTTCTATAATAATGTTATATACAAAATCTTCCTGGAAATTTTATTCTGAAAAGGTAAATAAGACCATTTAGCTACTGAAGTCTTTATTTTTTCATAAATTACAAACACAAAACTACCGTAATTTGATACGTGTAGCAGATTAAACAGAGGATACATTACAGACATATCAAACTATTATATATACATATAATGATAATTTTGTTTTACGTTTTTGTTATTAAATTGATCTTTAATAGATACAGATAAATATATCTAATGACGAATATAACTATAGCTACAGCCAAGTATGTAAATTCATAAATAACATACACAAGCAAAAATATTGTTGGAAGTTAGTTTTTAACCGATTTTATAATTTCAATATGATATAGTTGATATGTAATTTATGGGATGTCACAAAAACTACGTATAGAATATATCATGTTTCCCTAAGTTTGTGTGTTAATATTTGTAAACGTGTTACCGTATGTTCTTAAACAATATTACTGTAATAGTTGTACAATTCCTTTTTATTGTTTTGTTAGTGACCAAGTGATAGGCAACGAAAAAAATGGATATATGTGATAATGTTATAAGTGCCTTTTCCATGTCAATGTTATTTTGTTTGTTACTGTATCTAAATATATATATATATATATATATATATCTACACCGTTCATTATAACGTTCTTTTATTATTCGTCGCGATACCTGTATACTCTGTACTGAACATATTTCAGACTCAGAGAGTCGAGCCCAGTGAAATTAGAATTATTTATTTATGAGAAATGCAGTAATAATAATAATAAATAATAAACGTTTATACACTCACTCCCCGAACTAGAATCCCCTATGTTGCGGGTGGCATGGACATGCACAAATATGACATTACAAACACCTGAGAACAAACATTTATCTGTCACATAAATATCTGCATCGGCCGGAAATCGAACCCGGGACCCCTAGATCCGTAGGCAGTCACTGCCAACTAATAGGTTGGGGAGAAAGTATTTTCGTATTTTAGTATGTATGAACTTGTAATAAAATCTCTTTGACTATACCATTTGTATCGGGCTGGTTTTGGTATCATTAAAAAGTTTAAATTTTAAAGAAGATAATTTCAAATTCAAATTTGGGAAATGTGTGATTTTCATCAGTTTTGCTTACTGCCAAGATGAGTGAGCGTAATGAAGAAATTCGCTACGTTTTAAATTTTTACTACAAAAAAGACAAAAATGCAACGCAGGCCGCGAAAAAAATTTGTGATGTTTATGGACCTAGTGGTTTAAGCGTTTTCAATCCGGAAATTTTAATGTCAAAGATGCAAGTCGCTCTGGTCGCCCTGTCACGGATTAAATGGATGCCATTTTTGAAAAAGTGGAGCAAGAGCGGCATATCAGTAGTTACGACGTAGATGAAGAACTGGAAATTGATCACAAAACAGTTTTGACGCATTTGGGCAAAGCTGGGTACACAAAAAACTCGATATTTGGGTGCCACACGAACTCACTGAAAGAAACCTCATAAACCGTGTCTTCATTTGCGATTCTCTATTACAACGCAATGAAACCGAACTATTTTTGAAGAAGCTCATAACTGGTGATGTACACCAGAAGTGTATCTGAGTAGATTGATGATTCGTAATATTGCAAACTTTATTTTGGCTCATAACTAAATAGTGCTCAAATATTTAATATACAAAATATAACTACATACGATTACAATATTTAGGCCGACTCAAAAAATACCAGTACAGTTTTTGCGTAACCATTATACATGCAACTGAATGGTAACATCGCCACACTGCTTACATGCGCATTCTGACTATCCGTAGCAAACGGGCAATAATGAATACTATATATGCCGTTTATATAACAATAAATCTAGAAACACGCTAAGTTATACTTATATATCTACTTCAATTTATTTCAAATCAATATAAAGTAAATTACTATTGTATAGGTACATATACGTCATGGTTACTCGTAAATAGATTGTATGTATATCAAGCTGTGGATGAACGTGACGTATCAATTCGTGATAACTGATTTATAATATAAAGCCTATATGCCTTATTGAATTCATTCAAATAGATTCATCGTGTTCCAGTAATATCTCATTCACATTTAAAATCATGATACAAATTAGCTCTGGTAAATACCGATACTGTGGAATAAGCGTATTATAGATTACCACTGTAATAAATGGGTACGCTTGCGGTGTACAACTTATACATGGAAGTACCGATATTACACGCTTATATTAAAAGTTAAAATTAATGCCATTGTTTTGTACTCGTCTCCATTTTTATAGTTTATATTTTAGCTGGACACCGAATATAGTAATTTACTCTGCTTTAGACTCGTTCGCTTTCCGTTGGCTGCGACAGTAATGTAACATCACCCATTGGATAACTTTCTGTCCTCTTTCCAGCTGCCATCTTTGCTCTTTCCCTTGAAGCACCACAGCAAAGTCTTTTTAGAACACATGCGTAACACATTAGTAAAGAGAGCATCAAAAGTAGCCCAATTATTACGGTCACCACTAGTAGAATACGTAGTTCTTCGTTGGACTCGATGGTAGCAGAATTACGACTCATCCTCATTTGTTATTGTATACTAGCGACACGAAGAGTAGGTCATCTGAAAAATAATTATATTATATTTAAATCATCCGTACCACTACCAACTTCTAGCGCAGTTCCAAGTATACAATTTGTACTTTCGGACGGCTATTTGATCAATACCGTAACTTTTGTTTTTAGAAACAATCCGTGTTCATGATCTATGAGCAACATGCTTGTAGAGCTGATAAGAGTCGGTACGAATATAAGGTAAACGGTATGATAATGGGGATTGGAAATTTCCAAGCTGATTGCTAGCATCGTATGTTAGATACTAATTCGACTTATATATTCCATCCTTTCTAAGCAATCGAAATTAACAGTAATCCTTCCTTTGATTTATATTATAAAAAGATGGATATTCAATAAATTGGCTAAGATTGGAACTTTGTTAGCATCGGGTAACGTTTATTCATAAGAATGATTATGATAATAATAAGAATGATGATGATAATTCCGTTAAGCCACATGGGATATTTTTAAAAATTTTGTACGAATCTATCCATTATTGAGCCGCGAGTTCCAAAACCTCCGTACACAATGCAAGCTATTTGTAACTTAGAACTGTAAAATATGTATTTTTAAAAGGTTTGATTTAAGTACCAAATTTAAAAACAGAAAGAGCTGGTGCATAAGCAAAGTTAAACTTTTATTTATTTATTTACCTTTATTTTTTTATGTTAATAGTAGGAATGTTATGGATATGAAATTTCGGATCTGGATATGGATACGGTTATATGAATAATATTTTACTGGTTTCGGTTACGGTTATGGATATGAAATTATTTCGGATTATCCGATTGTTTCGGATAATTTCGGTTACGGATATTAGATGATTTGCGACTTGGAAAAAATATATAATGTATTCAGAAAGTTTGACTTTGTTTCTAATTTTTATGTGAAATGAAATAGTATTTTATTCGAGGTTGGTTTTAACAAACACTTTTCGAACGTCAAACTACGCCATTGCTTCAACAATCCCTACCGTAAGTGGTCCCGGAAGGAGAAGCGGCAAGAAACCCCCGAGGAGTTTTTTTTTCTACTCACAGTTACGGAACGCACTTAACTGGCTTAATATCAAGCAAGCAACCTTGGTCCAAGCAGTCTTATCCTGAAAGTAATCATGAAGTTTGTAATAACTTTTCCGCATAACGCCTTTGACGTGAGTTTTACATTATAAACAAATTATGGTTGGTATTATAAATAGAGAAAAATAAATTAAATAATAAAAACTATCTAAAATGAGAACGACATGGCTAATGTATCGGCTCGGTCAGCGTAAATTAGTCAAAACGTGCTTTATTTAGACTCTGCCTCTATCCGAAACTTTTATCGGATTCGGTTACGGTTAGGGATATATTTTTATTTCGGATATCCGACAGTTTCGGTTACGGTTACGGAGTTCCATAACATCCCTGGTTAATAGCCAACAAACGAGCAGACGAGTCACCTGATGGTAAGTGGTCACCGTCGCCCATGGACATCAGCAATGGAAATCACTGATGCGTTGTCGGCCAGGAAATGAGAAGAAGGTTAGAAAGAAGGTACTGGCTCTCAAGCCCCCAGCCGGAACACGACGAGTCGTTTGGCGGCTGACTCAAGCAGGAGGGTGGTAGCTAGCCAGGCAGGTTTCACGGAAAGATAATAATACCAGTAATAATATTAATAACTTAATAATAATACTGATAATATAATCCATACGCGAAGCCCTACAACCAAGCATGCTGGCTTCTGTCGCCTCTTACGACACCTTGTTCTGCCAGCGTAGGATTGGGGGTAGTATTCTAAGCCGCCCCAATACGGCAAAAAACCTTAAAATTAAGTTACAATGGGCGGGACTTAATGCCTGATGGAATTCATCACCAGTCAATCCTTGGCGAAGGTTAAAAGTTGCGGTAACTGATACATGAAAAATAATAATAAACTAATAAAATATTACTATATATAATAATAACATATGTTTTATATATAAATACTAATATATACATACATATCAAATACATAGGCGAATCACACTATGAGTTGTGTAAGGTAATATTCTCGGACAAGTTTCTTAAATTTCCGCAGAGTTGGAGCATTTCGGATGTTTGCATGTAGTGTGTTCCAGAGCAGCTCGGCCTGAATAGCAAATGAGTAGTGGAAAAAAAATCAGTGGGAATTGGTGGAATCTAAAGCTTTAAATTCAATGAAGAGCGAAGTACTTTATCGTGATTGTCACAAACGTACTGAAATTTTCCATTAAGTATAATGGAGAAGATACATTATTCAGGATATAATAAAGTGCAAAGAGAATTCTGGTATTTCGTCTCTTACGAATAGGTAGTCATCTAACCTGACGACGGAATTCAGAGATATGGTTATACTTGCGCAGACCGAATATGTATCGGATACAATTATTTTGGAGGCGCTTCTGCTTAAGTTCTTCATTAAGATCTGGGTAGCGCACATCACCATAGTCAATAATGGGGAGTACAAGAGATTATATGAGGATGAGTTTGGTTTTGAAAGGTACAATATTTTTAAATTTATATAGAGAATGCAATATTGTATTTACTTTTTTTTTTGTAAAAGAAAACGGAAAGATTTGTCACTTCAATTGACACTATGAAGTCATAAAAATGTCAATATTTTTTTTCGGAACATCCCGGCTTCATACTATAAACATAGTATTCTAACGTAAAGTATATTAACTATATGTTTCATACTCGACTCGCTTATGTGACCGGCTGTGTAAACTAGAACATAGTTAACTAATTTATCTATAAAAGCTTAACAATAAATGATACTAGTAGCAATGTAAATAATAAAATGGAGGTACCCTGTATAACTCTGAGTAGGTACTTGCCAAACAGTAAATAAAAGGCACATTTAGGAGGTAGGCGATAACATCTCCCAAAAGCAATAACAATAAAATGAGAGAAGGCGATATTGTACGCGAAAAAATACGACAATGACGACTTATCACGTATCTACTGGAGATTTAAGAACAATAAATCGCGCGTTAAGAAGCATTTATCACTGGGTGAGATATTTTACGATTATGTACCGATAATAAAATTCGTAAAGGAGGTGATTAAAAATCCTCAAAATGTTGATCGCAGGAAAGATTTTTAGATATTATTGCACGTTTATAATATACGTTTCGTATCTATTTAAATAATTTTATTAACAGTTCATAAATTAATGCTTAATTTGGAGGCTCTTTAAATTATTTAATTTAATAAGCTTTAAATGGGCTTTACTGGTATTAAATGGGGATCTACTCCGCAAGTGCTTCGGACTACTGGTTTAGCACTGTGCTCTGCTGGAGAGTACGCAAGCCCTGTATGGAGCCGCTCCGCCCATGCAAAACAAGTGGATACAGCTCTAAACGAAACCTGCCAGATTATTACGGGCTGCCTTAAGCCGACCTCGGTTTAGAAGCTGTATCCCTTAGCAGGAATTGCGCTCCCAGATGTCCGCCGAGAAATAGCTAGCTCCCTTGAAAGAGCCAAACTTGAAAATGATGCTCGTCATCCAATGTATTTGTATTCTGGAGTGATTCAAAAGCTACCGAGCAGAAACAGTTTCATGAAATGTGTAACTCCTACAGACACAACCGATGCCTCAGCAGCAACCTGTGAATTGTGGCGGGAAAGGTACCCTCTTGCTTGTTTTGTCCCTCCTTCGGAAACTCTTCCGCCTGGACACTGTTTGCCGTGGCCAACATGGAAAGCTTTAAATAGGCTCCGGACACGAGTTGACAGGAGCAAAGACATACTGTGCAGTTGGGGCTTTTCTGGGAGAGGTAACGATGCATGCGTGTGTGGTGCCTCCGCGCAAACAATGGAACACCTATTGTCCTGTCTCGCTTGCCCTGAAAGCTGCACACTTGAGGACTTACTGAGAGCCACCGAAAGTGCTGTCAGAGTGGTCAAGTTTTGGTCGGGCAAAATTTGAATTTGTATCGATTCGATAAGAAGAAGATAAGATTTAATCCAATTCCCAAACTAGGCTTATAGGTGTCAGAAAATTTTCATGCAATTCTAATAACACTGCAACTTCCATCGTTGGAAAGGAATTGAAAAGATCTAGGAGAGTTAAAATAAAATTTACATCATAAATAATTTCAATTTGTACTTATGTTTATAAATGTACAGCAATTCTGAGCTAAGGTATTACTTGTGCTTTAAGGTAGGTTGAGACCAGTGCACCTTGAAATAAGGTTTTCTATATCAGTACTCAGAGCTATCATAATATCTTTATAAGCGAACTCAAAGACGAGTACGACTGCAATCTATGGATTGCAGTGACCACTAAACACCACAGGGACTCGACAATGTAACATTTTATTAGCGATTAGGAAATTTTGGAAACTAGCATATTGAGGATGATTTGATTGACAAATCGACGGCCTATATTACTCCATAGATTTTACATTTACCTACTAATTTCATGATTTGGTAAGAATTGGGAGAAATACCATATTTTAAACTCAAATGCATTCTTATGACGAAATACAAGATTGCTTGGATATGACTTCGATATAATAACCATAAGTGTAAGGGATTGGCTAACTATGAATAATTTTGCTATATTTGCTAAAAACCCAAGTGTGTAGAGTTTGCACTAGCAACTGTGCAGAAAGTAGGCAAAATCCTTAAATAAAATAATGAAACATTAACTGTGGAACAATTTACAAGTTGTTGGTAAACTTCAATGGGTTGCCCATATATGAGTTCTCACAGGTAAATGGAGGAGGTCTATTTACGCTATTAGAAAGATAAGACTATTTACGGACGTAGAGATAGAGACAGCTAGAATTGTTTGTTTTGCTTATTTTTATAGTCTTCCGTCCTATGGTATCCTTATATGAAGTAAGTCAGCTGAAATTGATTTAATATTTGTATTGCAGAGAAGAGTAATTAGAGCTATGGTGTATATAGAATATAGAGTCGTTATGGGAAACATTTAAACAAATAGGTGTAATTTTGACGACCCCATAGCCCAGTTGGTACTGACCCTGCCTGCCGAGCGAATGGTCCCGGGTTCAATTCCCGGTCGCGGCAGACATTTATGTATGTGACAGATAAATGTTTGTTCTCGGGTCATGGGTGTTCGTGATGTCATATGTCTATACCACCTGCAACACAGGGAATCCTAGTGCGGGGGTGTGAGTGTGTAAGCGTTTATTATTATTATTATTAAACTCACCGTAGCCTGTCAATATAATATCGTAATTTACTGTTTATTCTAAAAAAATGAAAAATGTACAAGAAGAAAAGTGATACACACAAACAAGAAATTTTTAAAAAGATCAGCGTTCTTTTGTGGGTCTCGGAGTACATTTTTACAATAAGAATCCAAAGTTAATACGTGATTTACCTATGGAAACTTTTAAGTAACGCATTAAGGCGCAGCTTGTAGATAAATGATATTATTGTATATATGAATATATTAATGATAGAAGCCTGGAAATAACTGTGTCGACATCGGCACTGCACAGGTTATAACTTACCTGGTAATTGCCATATGTTGTTTTAAAATATGTGCTGAGGAGTTTCTTTCGCCGTTTCTTTTCCCCAATGTTAAAGAACTTTTTTGAAGCTGTAGTAGAAGCAAAAAATGACATGCATGTGTGTATCTAAATACGTGTACAAAACCTCTAAATGATTTTGAATTTTAAATTTTATTTTAAGAATTCGCTTCAACTGTCATAGAAAGTATTCTGCTTCCTGCGAATTTGGTTTCTTGGAGCTTCTGTTTTCAAGATTGGTCATCGTAACTTGCTGAAACGATGACTTAGTTTGACTTTTAAAGTTTATTTTTAAAAAATCTACTTAAAATAAAATAAAACTCAATTCAATTAATGTCAATTCAAAATGTATTATTGAAATACTGTCATCATCTGCCTTACCTTATCCTAATAACTGGGGTCGGCGCAGTGTCTTTACTCTCCATTCGTCGCGCTCTCTTGTCATACTTATGATGTCTACTGCCATCTCATTCATATCACACCTAACCATCCATAATCAACCAACCTTCCACGGAAGTTAGAATTAGTTTCTCTTGCTCATGAGTTGTCATTAATTTATAATTATTATGATTCTCGGCTTATAAGTGTAATTGAATTAATTTCACTAGAATCTAGTGACTAGATGAAAGAACGTTTGATGGAGAATTAAGTAATAATTGATGATTAAGGATTTTATAATAAACCGTGTCAGTATATTATTTGCTAAGCGCGGGACTTTCACGAAAATCAAAATAAAAATACATCACCTAAAACACAATGCAAAGGATGGGTCTTGGTTGGGGCTATACCTACCGACTTCTGTAGACCAAGGCAGACAGACTAACTAGAGACGAAGATTTTGAAAAACTCATTAATGAAAAAAGCGAGCTGAATAACTATTAAGTTTCCTGTACCCGATTTCCACGCGCTTGGTTTGATTTAATTAAGTAGGTAAAGCGAAAATGTGTTTTCTCTGTATAGTTTGTTCCCGACACACTGAGTTTGTTTACATCAGTAGCGTAACATTCATGATCTTATTACTCGGACAAACATTGAATCTGTTCGCAAATTGTTACACTATTTTTAAATTAATTTGTCTTGTCAATGTTACTCTATTATGAAGAGTGATATAATCTGTTTACTTTTAAATTCAAGAAAAGTCACCGCAATACGCTGTGGCAAGTATGCATATTTATATTTTGAGTCATTGTTATATGACATTGCTGACATTCCCGAAGTACTCCCCAAGGATTGTTAGTATTTTCCACAAATCCCCGTCCGGCTAGTAAAGATAAGCACAGAAATACACTCGAAGTTATTTCATCACAGCATTGTTAAATGTTTATTCAAACCTTTTTGTTACAATATTAGTAATACCTTCTTCTTACTTTTTTTTGCTCTGATTGTTATATCCACAGGAAGGAAAGAACGAAACCAATTATATAGTGAAACCACTTAATCCTAGTTAAAATTTAAAAGCAAAATCTAAAAACAATTTGCAACGTGATTTATCTCTAATATATATCTTAACAGTTCCACTACTTTTAGTTATAACTAGCAAACTCCTTGCTTCGCTTCGGGAAAACTACGTCTTACGCCAAGAAATAGTACCCGCATTATTTTAAATTAATTTATAACTTATTTATTTATGGACGGATTGCAATGAAAAAAAAACTTTTTAGTATTAAATGACGCTTACTGCAATACATTAGGGAAAACCAGAACGAAATCGGTTAAGCCGTTTCTGAGATCAGCGGGAACAATGGCAGAGACAAACACAAACAGATAAAAATTCTAACAACTCTAAATAAATAAAGGCCCGTAATAATGTGTTTTCTCATATATCGTTCATGTACAAAAAGCGATCAGTTAGAATTTTATTATTAGTATAGATGACTTATATATAAGGATGATAGTATAAAGTTGTCTTGTACATTATGTGCCTAGTAACCCATCTTCGCTTCGCTACGGGAATAATAATCCTTCACTACCGGTTAGATACTACTTATCCGTGTAGCATCAAGAAAAAGCATTTAGAACATTTTTTAAAACAATCTGTTTAGTAATTTACGCGTAATGCATAACGTATAGGCACCTCATATATGATTGCGTTTATTACCACACGAAGGTTAAAGGATTATGTCTTTACTTTTCTCAGGTTGTGAGGTAACACGTATTTAACGACAGGACAATTTTTGTGATAGTGACGATGATATAATTTTTTATTAAACAGCAAGTTTTTTCTAAATTTTTTTTTATCTGATAAACTGAGATCTCATCAGAAAAGGCTGGTCATTATCAGACTGACGATGTCTGTGTGAGAATGTGCAAGAAATCCTTTTTATTCTCCCTGCGATCCCTAAAGATTTCAATAAAACTAATCTCACGATTTTGGGACAAAGAACGCACTCGTTCAAACAACAATTCTAAAATTTAATTTAATTAAAATTCAATTTAGTTTCATGGTATGAAGCAGAACCTAAAAAATATTTTTAACTGAAGATACCGGATGCTCCTATGCACGTGTACAAAAATATTAACCCTTGTTTTGAATGTGTGTGTGGTAACTTATTTTAATCATTGCGAGGGTAAATAAGGCACGTAAAGAAATATATACGTGACTTTGCACTAAGTGACATGTTTTAATAAGTTCTATCATAAAATATTTATGAGTTATTTATTTGTCGATTATGTACATGTTAAAAGTGGTATATTTATTATATTATGTCTTCTTTCAAATAGATTAACAGGTCGATTCAGTACAAACTATAATTAAAAGAAAATTTAGATCGTAATATTAACTGTTCTATGGTGAGCGGATGGTATGGTTTTATGCAAAATAGTGGTTAACGCAATTAATTAAACTAGTGCTTGATCGGCGTAATTTCAAACTTGATCAAGACGACTCGGGCGAAGTGCTTCGATAATTATATTCACTGCCTGCAGTGTCGCCGCAGGTACCGAATGAAACCGCAAATTGTTTTCTAAGTAGAACGGAACGACGGAATTGAACAATGTTGTCAATAGCTAACATAAATATGTCTATTTTTTGTGATAGACGTAATTGGTGCGCTTATTTTACATCAACCTTTTTACGTTCTGGATTTATCGCTCGTTTTTATTTAGATTTCAAAATATCTGATCTACGGATTGTGTGGTAAAAAAAAAAATATGTGCGCATACGAAATACATTTTTAACGTTTGTGCTTTCAGTGTTATTTATTACCCTTCAATTAACTTCAACATTTAAGTCGTAGGTTTGTAACATCAGCAATCGTTGCATTATCTACCGAACTCGGTCTCCTGGTATTATAGACATCAGTACCTTATTTTACTAACAACTAACAAAGGTATTTTAAAGCTTAATAACAGAAGTTCAGTGTGTAGTTTTGGTCGCCACTATTAGGTGCTTGTTTCAATGATTTATAACTCGGGCGTCACCAACACATTTATGTTAGTGTAAATTGCAAAATACCCTTTCTATTTTTTGTGGTGTCAATAATTTATATCTATATACTACTGATATTATAAAGAGCGAGTGCGAATTTGTGAGTTGGCGTGTGTGCGGAAAGTAATTTAGGGAACCACGACACCTATTTGAAAAATTCTTTTGGCTTTTGTAAGTTATGTATGTTATTCCGGATGGACATAGACTGTGTCAAGAGTATGTGTATAATAATTAATTGATGTGGAAAGAAGTTAATGAGTAACGGCCCAGTCTAACCCGGCCATGAATTAAAAACAGAAAGAATGTTTACCAAATCTGTAAATTTTAAATCACTTGGAAATTACATGGCTGAGTAAGTACTTACGTATATTGTAATATGTACTCAAATAATTTAATAGTTTGTATTTACTTAATATAATAACATTTATAATGGAATCTGGATTATACATACCTACAGGTTTACCAAGGAAGCAGGGGAGGAATGTCAGTTTTTCTTGTTTTATAGTAAAAGTTAACTGAAATTAAATTAATTAATAAAAACTATTTTTTTTATCACAAGATACATCTTATGCTTAAACAAAACCTACAAGTCCACTACATGCATCGTTAAGTATGTAATAAAGTTAAACCTGAAAGGAATTTATCCTGGTGGAATTTTAATATATTTTCGCTGGCCGAGAACGTGGAAAATCCAAGCAAAAACTTCCATTCCAAGCATTGAGTGTCGAAATGCTACAGAGAAATAGATCGTTTCGCTAACTGTTTAATGGATTTGTGGCTTTAAATTAAAAAAATGTTTTTCAATTTTTTTACTAAATAAAATGTCACAGTTTGTTTACGTATTGACATAATAACCAAGCTGTGCTTAATTCCCTTCTCGAAGAAATACTAAAATGTAGTTAGTTCTAGTAATTTGTACAGCATTCTTGTTTTACACGCAAACATTCACTCTGGGGACGCCTTAAGAACTACACCCATTAAGACGGGCCGAATCGCATCGCATTGCATAAACAAAAATTCCGATTTATTTTGTATGTAGTTAATGGGTTAAGAATGATTACATTTTAACACAGAATTCAAGTAATGTAGCTAGAATTAAAATTACTTATTACTCTTCTAGTCTATTTTAATACGGAACGGCGCTAAAAAAGAAGGAAAAAATATGTTTTTTGTATGTGTTGTGTGTGTGTGTGTGTGTGTTTTTTGGATGTTCTAACAATTGAACAAACTCATTGTGGTCGTTACTAAATTTGCGCAATTGTTTTCTAGCGATACTACCACAATGAGACTGCTTCCTTACGATAGTTCTAAGTATCCTTATTATACTAGTACAATTTGGGGTAAACTAGAGAGCGAAACTCTCAGGGTGTTTTTTTACTTAATCGAAAAAGTCATGCAAAGGTCTTTCAGTAATAAAACAGAAAAATAAAACCTAAATCAAAAACCAAAATTTGCCCAAGAAAATTATATAAGTGCTTTAGAGGAACCAAAATTCAAGACCAAATAAAACAATACCAAAATTAAACAAAATAAATAAACGGGCTCAATATTTACCCTTTCAGTATTAATTACATTTTTTAATAGTATAAAACTTACCACTACATTGAGAATTGTATTTAATCAACAATCCACTTATAACTTAGCGCTTCATCAGTTTGATTTAGGAGTGTAGATAGCTAATGTGAAAAGTTTTTTATTGCGTTTAAACTTTGGCGGAGCTCAAGCGACAAAGCTACACGGGGCATATTTGGTTCACTCACACAAATACTTTGCAAGTTTAAATGTAAACGAAATGAATTATTAAATTTAATATTGTATTTAGACTGTCATCACTGAATAAACAATAAATGACGTGCGCTCACAGTCGAGCCTGAAACATTACTGATCCATCCAGCTACTTCAGCCAACATATAACTATATCTACCTTACTCGCCAATAGCCAAACGTCACAGTTGCTGCATACTTGTTGTACAGTGTTCATTTCAGCTCGCCGTTGGCTCTACATCGGTAGTTGAATAACATGTTACGTATTGTACATTAAATACAGCGATACTTCACAAAATAATACAAAAATTAATAGGAGGAAACAATAGCCATAAAGAAAGCATAAAGCAGATACGGTCATCGAGCAAAAGCGGCTAGATAAAGTTTCGCAAGTGTTCCGTACGTGGCTTTTCATTTCCTAATTGTAACATTTTTGTTTTATTGTAATAATTGCAATTGTAATATTAAAAAATACCTAAAATTATATGGGGCATTTCACATACAAAAACATCGCTATAATATAAAACTTGTGTGGTTCCTTAGCTCTATTTCCTATAACTTATTATAAAATTTAAACCAATATAATAATTACAACAAAAGAACCATCACTTATTATTCAATGTGAGCCTTCTTCGACTTTTCTTTTCTTTCTTTGGAAGGTTACTGGTTTCTGTACCATCCACTGACCACTAAATATAAGCCGCCCGAACTTCGTTTGAAGGCAATGAACAACAAAAGCCGACTGTACACGTACATAAAAAAGTACTAAAAAGTTTTAATTTCTCCTGAAAAGAAAACCGGAACTTAACTTTTAACTTACTGAAAGACTTGTGAACATAGATTACTTTCAAAATCGTTTTTTTCCGTAAATTCTGTGAAAAGGGTACAGCTAAATTTAGTTAACTGATTTAAACATACTAATTAAATTGCAGAAATTATACGGATTGACTTAAAGAATCAATCACTGGGTTAACTTGAGAATTGTGACAAAAGTAGATACGTTTAGTTAAATATGAATATATAGATTATAGGGAGGCGTTGGATTTAGAGGGCCTAGAACCGATCGAAGGGGCGTCAATTTTGGGGATGTATATGTCTAACGGACTAGGAAAGACTGAGAGATAGAAATATAAGAGGCTCTAATGGGATATTAATTGTGCAAGTTGTCGTTTATCACAGACGCGACAACACGATGATCATATTATCGGTCCATTATACAATGGTTTTTAACCCAGTACTGGCAATGTTAATTGATGGCCCCATTATGGTCAATGTCAAATGTTCGCTTTGTTTACATCGGCCCTGTTGCTGTATGGTTATGAATGTAAAATGTAATAAAAATGTGTTACTAAATTGGCAAATGCCGAGTGATTGAATACAAGCTTCCGCCCGCACAGTTTTTATATAACAACTGTTTCTTTAACACATTCCATAGATTTTCTTTTATGTACTTACTATTATTATGATGGATGGTTGTATATGTATATTTATTATCCACAACGAATCTTCTTGTGTAATGATTTTAAGCTTATATCGTCGCGGTTACTTGAAATTTTTAATGTAAAGGGTACTAACGATTTTTATAAAATACCAAAATGATTAATTATAAAAAAAATGTTTACTTGCCTAATCTCTGGAAGCTAGTTTGAATTAATTATGCATATTATGCATATTATAATGCAGGTTCATCAATTCTTTATCGCTCGATTTCCCTCTAATGATTGAAAGGAAAGCGCAGTGACTTACTATTTTACCAACAGATTGTTATAAAAAATGCTTGGGTTTAGCATTTCGTCTAACCATCTTGGCTCGCAACACGTTCATGATGCTTTTAATTAGGGACGTTCATCGCCACTTATCCTCAGATGGTATGCTTACTAATTTGTAGGCTATCGACCTAAAAATATTACGTTAATTTTTATTAGTATATTTTTGTCCATATTTAATATTATTCATACATATAAAAATATCTTCGTAAGCAAAATGTACGTATGAAATCTACACATATATTGTATTCGTAACATTCCAGTATCTAAGTGCTAAATAAAAGCAATATGTAGCATCTGGGTCCGAAAATATGCAGTAGAGATCTAGCTGCTTCTATTAGTTTACTGAACTTTGTATTCGTAAAGAAGCAAATCACTACATATGTTTGTTACATTATACATCCAAGCATGTAGAAGTCCAGATTTTTCTGTACTTTCTTAAGTGTAGCTACTTATTCTACAATCATAAGATATTTTTCGTTATCTAAATTAAGTCAAATTTGTAATTTATAATTTTGTAATTTAATGCAAATTTACTTTGTAAAATATAGGCTTGAAGAGTCTTCATTCATAATTGAGTACAAGTCAAAATAAAACTTAAAATAAACTTCTATACAACACTGGCGCCCAGTGCTTTTTGTTGGAGGCTGCAGGGCTTTCCTAGAGGTACCAATCAACAAATCTGATGATACCTCGGTGCACTATGTTGCCAGGGTATATTATATTGTCCCTGTAGCTCGGGGCTAGAGTATGAGCCACAGTATTCCCTGCCTGTCGTGCCTGGGAATTTCTGGGATTGTGGGTGGTAAGAATGGGAGCTTGATCTGTCCGGATAGCGACCCCGTGAAGAACGACAGTATGTGTGACCGCGTACCGTTGTTATGATCGGATGGTGCAGAATGGGACAGCATGTCTCTCCCGGGTAGGGCTCGACAAGGGCATCGCGTTCAGAGGAGACCGATTGCGTTCCGTCGGAGATCCCGGAGTCCTCTATGTAGCGCCGAGGAAGGCCACCGGGAGGGGTTTTGTGCGATAAAAACCCCACATAAATTGGCGTTGCCTCAACAGAACCGGGTACTTTTTGAAGGTTTCCCCCTCGAAAACAAAAATAAGGGTATTTTATACACCTAAATAATTACTATCCTACTTCTAACATTAATTGCGAAATATTTTTAAATTATAATTATTAGTATCTATGACCCAGTATTCGTCGTCACTCGTTGGTCAGTTATGTAAAAATAATTGCACTTATTATAAACTTAATATTTATTATGGATTACTAAATATAGTGTTCTAGTTACCCATCTGAAGATAAGAAAGCAATCTTCTATTGAACAAGAACAAAGAACGAAGAAGAGCGATTTCATTATTGTTGGCAGAGATAATCCGACTTTGCGCTTTGATTTCAAACTTTCATTTTAGTCATGAATGGTACCCTTACAACACTGACATTATTAACTGCAATTTTTGCGTTACACAATTTCTTCGTACCAAAGCATGCATTATTGTTATTCTTCTGTTAATTTGGAGTAAACTTCAATATTTATACACACATATAATTTTAACTGATCGCTTTCTGTATATGAAACATATATGAGAAAAATTATAGTTAGAATCCTTTATTAACACAATAGAATCCAAAACATTATTTGTTAGATTTTGTATCTGTTTGTCTATGCGTTTGTGCACGCTAATCTCAGAAACGGCTTAACCGATTTCGTTATCGTTTTCACTAATATATTGCAGTAAGTATCATTTATATTTAAAGATCGTTTCATCCATCCTTAAATAAAATGGTTATAAATTAATATATTTCTAATTTACGCAACGAGAAAAACCCCGTCCTAAAGCGTTATGTTATGTCCAGGTGTTATTTCTACGGAAGGCGTAGTTTATTCAAGCTCAGCGAAGGCGATTTACTAGTTTTTTATAAATAAATATATTATGTTATTATAAATGAGTTCACGGCCTACGATAATTAACGTAACACTAGTTCCGTGACTATGATAGTATAAAGGTGGTATATTTCTTAATTTATTCATTAATACTTGAAATATCGACCAAGTCAACTAAAACGGGTTCTGTAATTTTAGATTTTAGAGTAAGTAGTGTGAGAAAAATAAAACCCTCAAAAGTTGCACTGGTAATGGAAAATTTGCTAAAATTTTATCATTATTGATCTAGTATATTTAATTTTGAATAATATTCTATATCTACATACAATTCTAAAAAACACTTACTTAAATCTGAATGAATTCTTATGCAAATGTAAGTGAAATTATGTAACATGAACCTTTATTGTAATAATCCATCCATCTTAGATTCAGAGACACTCGTAAATTAAATAGGGATTTGAATTGAATTACTTTCACAACGGTTTGGTTCTATCCGTCTCGTTAAGAATTTTCCATCAATGGGACAAATGAGAGAAATATTTTCATCGGGCCAGAAGCTGCGTTATCCTCATTTAACGGGTTGGATGTCAAGTTTTATTTGCACCGTTATAAGTGATAACCTCTTATTAAAAACTATCCCATAGAAGTCTGGATTCATTTTATTCTTATTGTTATTGAGTTGTTTATTCCTGAATAGTTACATTAATTTATAAAGTAAGGCAGGATTATTTGTTAAGACGAAACGGTTATATTTAAACCATGCCTCGAAGTAATCAGTACATTTTATTACCAATTTCGAAATCACCTACTTGAATTTGATTTGAATGACTACTCATACTCATACTACATACATACATAGTACTCTTTAGCTACTTCGACATCAATGAATAAATATATTATTTTTGTGTAGATATTTTTTATGATCAGATCCACAATCAATATGCATCAACTATTCTACGGGGTTATCATATCTGAAAGTTTTCCACATGATTTTCAAAAGTGTGTGAAGTCTACCAATTGCAATTAGCGTGGTGGACTATTTACTTTACCTTTCACGTTATGAGAAGAAAACCCGAGTCCAGAAGTTGGAAAATTTTGTATTGTGAACATGGTGATGACGCTTACTTACGAAAAAAGATTTTTACCACATTAAGACGTTGGAATCGTTTTTAAAGTAACAGCGCTTTACAAACAGCTCTATGACTAAAATAAAAGCAAACACTATATTTTTAAGTACACCTACTAAACGAACCGCGACGGGCTGCCTGTTGTTTGCTCGTTCTACTAATTAGTTTACATTTGCGTCATCATTTAGGTACATTTTGGCATAAAAAATTACAAATTATTAATTGGCTTAGTTGATTGGTAAAAAAGTTGAGCAAACTTAGCGTATTCGTAGGTAGATTACATAATTAAGTTATACCGTTAATCATTTTTCATTTACTTAGTAAAATTGGCAAACGTTTCGTATGATAACAAAAGTGATATTTGTAAAGTAAATGGTTCTAACCAACTTCTAATTTATTTTCATCTAGGTATCACGATAAAGAGTGTTAAATAGAATATCTATTTTTCTCAGACTGTTCTTATTTGTCTTTCTATTAACGTTACAAAATTTCTATTGGAATATTTAAAGATTTAGTAAATTTAATTTATAAAAAATTATGTTCATGAATTCTCCACAACATAACATACAAACAACACAAATGTGTTATACACGACCAAAAGAAGAATCAAGAAGTTAACTGAATGTCGGTAATATGTTTGAAATGAAACTGCAAGTATATGAATGCTCTAAATAACATTTACTATGTATATTAAGATAGTTAAAACCAGTGATAGCGTAATGGTTTTAACGTCGACCTCTCACTGATGAACTTAACACCTCTCATTTTGAGAGACCTTTTTTATCGCAGAGAAAATTTTCAAATGATACCCGGCCTCGCTGGGGTAGTTTCCGGGTTAAGTAGGATATCTGCCCACTAAAATCGCTTCGGCAGGCATCCGGCGCATATGGAAAAGCTCCGGGACCTGTAATTATCGCACGAGTTTCTTTTCTACATAAGACTTCATGCCGCTGTCTCCATGAGACTTAAAGAAAACCTCCACTCTTACCTATTTAACTAGACTTGCAACAGTGTTAAGCAATCCTGATGAGGTTCACGACCTGGATTGGTCCTGGAGAATTGACAGATTAAGTCGAGACGGGGATATCCATCGTCCCGCCGTTGCCGTCGCCGGGCAGGATCATTCTCTCCCGATCCCGCTCCGTGCCTCCTTTATCATTACGGTTACGTAGAAGGGAAGGTTCGTAAGGAGACCTAACCACAGCAATGCGGCAATTATGGGTTGTAATGATAATGATGATGAGTGTGCTGGTATTGATTTTGCAACCGCTTAATTGGACAAGACGTATTAGATTTAAATATAGACATTGTAATGTTATAAGGGATAACAGACACTGTAAATAACAAACACAATTATTTGATATTTAGTACTTTTATATCAGTATAAGTATAACATCAATAAATAAATAATATAAAAGCACAGTTATTACGCTGGAATCGTAAATTAAATTCAAGTTTACATTGGAGATGTCCCGTCAAAAAGTAATGAATGTTACAAAATTTACTATAGATAGAAGTAGTAGATAATAATTACTAGGTATTAATTACAGGTAATAATTGTTATAGTATCAATTTAAGTGGTATAGCTATAATAAATCTTTTATAGCGATAATGTTGATATGGACCACCCTTCACGAGATATCCAAATTATATCTTAGCAAAATGGAAAACAGATTTTGTAACATAAGATATTAAAATCTTCATAGGACATGAATACTACATCTAACAGAGAGTATTAACTTAAACAAATTTAATATTCTATAAACACACCAGACATCTGTTTAGTGTTAACATACACCGATCCAAATCTCATAACATGGCAACGAGAATAACATGTTATTTCAAACCAATATTAAAGCTCTCCAATCAGTAATATTATAGGAAGATAGGTACACATGTAATTTTTAAGCTCTAAATAATACTAATTTATGGGGAACTGAAAACGTAAGTATTAAATGTATTATAATACTAACATGGATTGTTTAAGAAATATTGGCATAAATGTTATTTTTAGTGAGATATACGTCATGGTAAAGCGTTAGATACTATATTCAAATATTAGGAATAGGAATAGGAACCTAAACATCAGTTCAAGATCTTCGAATCGATCTGTGGAAAAGATTTGATTTCGCTAAGCATATTATTGACCATGTGGCAGGTTGTGCCTTGTAAATTTATCTATAACTCGATTCAAAATGTAGGTAGAATGTCTAAATACAGATTACGAGTTTTTCAAGTCTTCATTATTTCAGCTATAGACATATTAAAAATATAAGCACAACAAAATGTACTATCCGTTATTTCGTAATGCGTTAACGTAATTCCATTAATTGCGAGGCAGAAAATAAATTGCTGTTTTACACGGCTTTTTTACATTTGCACACAGCACATATAAAAGGGATATTACTTTTATCGAGGGCAGTTCTAGACAATTTAGAATTAATTATAAACTACCCCTCAGTATGCTGATGCCGTGGAATTAATTTTCTTGTATTCTTTTACGGTTTTTGATACATGCACAAACATTTACATAGAAGTCAATTATGTTCTGGTAGGTACAAATAGTCATTAAATCGAAAACACAGAATATAATAAATGCATACTAAATTAAAACTATTTATAAGCCGAAAATAAATATAGAACGTCTTTATATAAAACACGAAAAGGAAAATATAAATAAAGTATTAAGATTATAAGTAATAAAAGTTCATTAAGCACAGTTACATAAATTCACAAGAAAATAAGTTACAAGGTACAAAGTAAAGTTACGGTAGGTAAGTATTTCCTTTGTCAAATTTTAAATAGTTATCTAGCCTATATTAACAATAAATAAAATCTTAAGGCACTGTTTTAGGTACCAAGATCACAATTTCATTATATATAAAATTCACAATTTGTAAGTATGTAAAGGATTAGAGCCATGGAATGTCTGATTCTCAAGGCGGACGACGGAAACCGAATACTGTTTTGTGTCAAGAAAGACTTCTAACAAGCAAATATAATTTAGATTTACTAATGAAGTGTTACACCTATTTGTACAACTACTTAAAAAAATAAGCGCATACATTTAAGTATTTCTGCATTGTGCAGAATAACAATACCGACACAATTTACAAATAATCATTTAAGTATGCAGTTTGCATAAATTGTACTAAGCCTACTTAATAAATATTTTTTCGATTACGGCAACCGAATTATAGTCCGTAGATTGGTTTAATATACATAGAAAACAGTTTAATAACCAGAAGCGTATTTACATATATTATACCAGCCACGTTATGATACTATTTACAGTAACATTATCTATGTACAAGTGTCCGAAAGGCACGCCCTGCGCGCGAACTGTCCAGCAATCGTCACTGCGATGCACAGGCACTGTCCTAACGGTACAGGTAAGACGACGGTAGGACGAAATCACCGACTTTGTACAACGCGTTTGCGTACCAATGCACGCCTCGAGGGTTTTCTTTGGAGCCGCTCCAACTGGTCATCCAACGCAGAGGGGCCATCGCGGCATGGGCCAACGAGTGGCTATTCACTAATGCGTAACAGGACGCTAAAGCATCGTTCACTATGATGGTTCCCGCTTTAGTTAAGGGTGCGAAAACTCCCCGTTTCGAGACCATGCGAGTTTCCACTACTCTCGACGGTCTCATCACACTATTCTGACCCCTCGTGAGGAGCACGTCACCCACCACAACGTTCGCGGCGAATGACTCCCGCCAGCCATCCGCAGCGGCCAGGAGGAGCAAGTGTGACGGCGTGGTCGAGATTGTCACGCCGTTTTCAGCGGTTACTTCGACAAATCGACGCGTGGAGTTGGGATTTCGGTCAATGAAAGTCAAGACCTAGAAATAATCAAAATTATTCATATTACAAGTCATCTCACTTTTTGAACTCAACATTTAAATGTTCGCTGTGTGGTGAATTTTCGAGTGTAGTACGATTTTGGAAATGGACGAACGACAAAAATCTTACTTAAAAGGATAAATATTTTATTTGGTATTATTGTCCTTTCCTCACATGTTTTTTATGAATGCGGACAGTATTAGCGCTCTACTACTAAACAGAAGTTTCCATAACGGAGGAAGTCTGGAGGAGGTGGAGACAGTGGCCAACCTGAGAGTTGAAAGATCAGATTTCAGTTAAGCGCTGAAATAATGTTTAACAACGCTATCTATTGACATATACCTCTAAATGCAAACCAAGTCTTAGATAAATATATTATATATTATACAAATCTCAGGTTTGATCATGCGTGGAGTACTGTTGTCACATTTGGGATTGTGCTGCCATATGTCATCTATCAGCGTTGGACTCGATGGAGAGGCTCATTGGTAACCCAGATCTGGTTGAAACCAATCTGCAAAGCCTTGAGCACAGGCGTAGGGTTACCAGCCTCTCGGTCTTCTGTGGGCTACAGTTTGGAGAGAGTGCGCAGGAGTTTTTCCAATTAATTCAAATTTTAAATTTTTATTTTTTATTTTAAATTTTTCCAATTAATTTAAATTAATTGATGAGCACCGTTCCTCCATCAAACAACTCGACGTACGGCAGGTATCCACCGTTACGTAGTGAACGTACCACCTGTGTGGATGATGCGGTTTGCGTCTTCATTCATTATGCGCACTGCATTGTTGTCAAGCATTAACTTATTTTATGGAAAAAAAAGGTTCAAATATGATTAAACTGCTCCCATGACTTAAACCAAGGAAGAGTTAATGAAATTTTGCCATCAACGGTCACGCACCACCAGCAATTCACGCACGGATCCGACCATGTGTAGCTTTTTCGATCACTTAGGATCGACACTAATCAAAAGCCTGTAAGTGCTTAAACGAATAGACGTATCAAGAAGGTACCTAAATTCATATTTCACTAAAGTGAACTTTTTCGATAAATTACGATGTGTTGAGAAAGCAAATATAAAATTATATTTTTTTAAGTAATTTTTAAATAAGTAAATTTGTTCTCCCTATTACAATTTTAACATCTAGTCTACGAGACTAATACATGAATAGAATTGATTAACTTATATTACTGATTACATATATTTTAAAATATCTATGCATTAATTTTTCTTATTGTCCATATAAAATAGGAATAATAATAAAAAAAAAATATTTTAACAACGAGCTCACCTCCGAGAAAATCATTTTTCCCATATTATCTGCAGCTAGTACTCGATCGCCGATCTGGATGGTGGCGATGTCTCGAGGGCCATCCTCCGTATATACCACGGCACCGCCTGGGAAGCATCCAGCTCCAGTCCCCACGGACGATTCTGTAAATTACAGAAATATATCGATCAATGTTTATAGACATACAACTTATATCACTTATTATGATAAAAATAAGGTACGATCATTTTTTTGTCTTTTTTGAGCTTTGTGTTCATCATACTGTCATCGTGTTAGTACATAGAGAAATATGTATATTGCCGGGAGAATTTTTTCAAACCCATAATTCTAATTAAGTAGTTTTGTGCATGATAAAAAATTATTAATATTATATGTTTCCGTCTGTGGCTTATAATATTAATGCTAGCAATTTGCAGTTTATTCGTTCAAATTTAATAACTTATCCACGATATTATTAATAAATAAACTGTTGGATATAGCAAATATTGTGAATAAGATGAATATAACTAATTAGAAATATAATAAGCAATAATAAAACAAAGAGTGAAACATAAAGTAAAAGCAAATATTGTGAATAAGATGAATATAATTAATTAGAAATATAAAAAGCAATAATAAAACAAAGAGTGAAACATAAAGTCGTGCAAGGCAGGTTAGCAACTTAGTTTCGTACATTCATACCCATTTAAGGAATAACGAGATTTCTCTACGCTCGTAATTAAAATCCGATAAGATACGAAACAAAAGAGAATCACAGACGCGTTCTTGTTACCAGTCCTGGGGGTTATCGCTGCGCATGCGCCTGCGCTGCCGCAGTTCTTTGTTTTATACAAGTATCTGAGTAGGTACCTTACAGAATCCCACGTTAGCTAGTTAAGTACGTTCTCATTCGAAAGTTATTCTTAGAAAATTCTAAGTTAAGTTTGAACGTAAATATTCAATCCGTTTTACTAAATCTTTTAAACCATTGTTTGTAAAAAACCTACAGGAAAGATAGAACTGAGCCAAACTAGCTAAGCGTTATTTGTTTATTATTTAATAGTATTTATTTAAATCCGGTTCCAGCTTAAACTGTCCTCATACCTGTTCCTAATCTTTCTTTTACAAAAAGTGTCTATTTGCGTGCAAGTAAATGGCATGAAGGGATAAGACAGAACGGTTCGACTTAGACGTGCGTGGTGGTTGCTAAAAAACTGGAATGTGTAAGTATTAGTATGGAGAAGATTCACACTACGTGCCGCCGACGAAAAAGTTATTTTGCTCACAATTGTAGAGGGTGGTGTAATTACACGCTTTATTGATCCCAACGGCGATAGATTATTGCAGGGCCCATGGCATCTTTGCGCGAGCTCGTTAAAATTTGATTTGTTGTGTAACCGAGCGGTAAATACGGATGATTTGAACACAAAGCGATGGAAAGAGCCCTCGACAGATCGAATTACACAATAACCACACAAATTAGATTTCGTTCGAAGTTAATCTCTTATTGTCCGCACAGTGTTTACTGTTGAATGAATACATCAGGCATTTTTTTTAATTTGCCGGCACCTTTACTATCAAGTCAACAGTTAGTGAATCCCGCGAAATAAAAGGTTTCGTAAAGCGTCTTTGTGATCACAGTTTCATACAGTCACAAGCACTCCTTTTTATTGGGTAATATTTGTATATAAAACTCCAGTCTTTTTAGGTGTCGCTTTTGTTTATAAAATAAAATTTCAATTTTTTAATTTTGAACGTTCTGAAAATGTTATCTTATCGGCTTAGTAATATTATAATTATCTAGACTAGACCCTTTGTTCTATAGTGGGGTCCATAATAGTCCATAATTGTAGGGTAGATAGAGATTTAGATAACCCACCACCACCGCCGACCTTGCCAAAAGCTGCCTAAGACATCAACAAGTATTGGGTAATTTGATCATAAAATTCGAAACCTTATATTACTTCCAACAATATAAAATCTGTAGTAAGATTCTAGTACATACATTTATTAAAATAATATGAGCTACATTTTTATCTGCGTTAAGGTTTATTTTAATTATAACATTTCCAGTAAGTAATTAAAGTCGTACGTAATTTATATTTAAAATTTATAATAATACAGGTAGGTACGAAATATACCGAGATTCATGTTTTAGTATTAACAAAATATTCACTGCGTCAGAGTTTCATTATCGGCGCTCGCGCATCGATAGCAGCGCAGAGTTCGCTCGCGATTTCGATCCAAATTTTAATGTTATCGGCGCGCTTCGGCTCAGCGTTCGTCATAAACCAATTCGGTGTCTTATAGCCAGTCAAAGTACGATTTCACAGTGGCGTGACGTAAAGTTAGGCTGAAGATGCGGCGATAAGCGGCGCGGGTGCGGGAGCGGGGCTGCGGGCGCGGGGCGGGGGGCGCGCGCTGCTAGTGGCCGCGCTGACCCCGCCCCGCGGGGACCACCGGGAGAGCTAGGCGGCGCCTGACCATGCTGCCAGCCAGATAAATACACGCACGTGACACTATTCATTTAATCTTCTCAATGGATCATACATCACCTCAGCGAAATTCACGACTTCTCTTGCCCGTCAACTTGTAGCCCCCAAACCGAAGACCTTGAACGCGCAGTCGATTACTCATGACTCTCGTCAGTTAGAAGGTTCCGTCTACGCGCGCCTATCGAAACTATCTCGACCGTTTTACCATCAGATATGCCTGAACGCTCAGATAAATACTTTTAATCTTTCGAGGAGTCGTAAAACCTATAAATTTACAACACATTATTATTGAGTTAAATTTTAGTTTACGTAAAAGGTATGCTTTGGTCATCGCGTTCATATTTTTCATTCACCTTTTAGTAATTTACGACATTTTTCTACCTTACAGTCACCCTAATGCCACCTCGTTCCTTTGATCTTCGATGTGATCTGTTAGTGTTTCGAAACATTTTATTAGAGATATGCGAGTTGTATAGTCTAAACTAAAACAACAAAACTAAGATACGTTCTCAATAAATCCGCAGCTTATTTAGCATAGATATGCTCACAACAATGGCCATACGTTCATCGTTGATCTTGCATCATTGAAAATATCTGATTTATGCTGTATGGGAACAGTAAACCGACAGGTTGGGGCAATGTGAATGCCAAACCACGTCGGTAATGATTCATACGACTGATGCTCGTAATATTTATACAGACGAGTGAAAGAACATAAAGCACGCCAAATATAAAGAATTAATAAATGAATTCGTTTAAATAAACATTAATACTCTCTTTCAATAATATATTACAATAGCATTACTTGATAATTATATAGAAAAATATATTTCTAAAAGTATCTATACATGTAGATTTTAATAGGAATGATCAAACATTCCTGTGATATCTACTCAAAAAAAGGTAAGATAACCAATTTAGGCGGCTAGAAAGCACAAGATTTCTGTTAAACTACATATTTATTGACAAGCGGCTACCATAGCCAATCTCTACTTTACTGGTGTTCATGAGTTATCGCGGTGAATAATATATTAGTTCATTCATCTTGCGTTAGTAGCAGTAAATTGTCTAAAGATTTTATTGGTATTCAATGTAAATGTCGCGGATTACGGTAAGATTTTATGTGAGTAACTGACGTTATCTTTTGTTAAATCTTTTATAACATTAGGTTATCTATTAAACCGGCTAAGTTTTTATCGAATCATGCACAATGTTGGGTTCCGTGGTTGAGATATAACTCGATTAATTTCACCAGATAAATTTTTGTATTTAATAGTATAATAGTAATGCTGTAATGATAGTGTGATGTGTGTATACATAAATATACATCATATACCTCACAACTATCAGTATAAGCTAGTATTTTTTATATTTTTCAATCTCTATCGCCTTAATCGGAAACACAAATTCTGGATTAGGAGACAAGTAATTAGAGGACATTCGATATTAAAAAAAAAGGAAGTAACTAATATTAATTAAAAAATATATATTTTACAAACTATTGAACGTAATAAAAAAGTTATTGATTTAATAGAATACACCTACGAGTTGCTTCCAAGCTTCCAAATTCCATTAATATAATGCCAATAATCTCCGAATAAAATAGTTGTGGAATACAAACAAACTGACAAACTAAAGTAAATTATAAGGGTCCCGATTTTTGAAATTTGGCTATGGAACCGAAAAAATATTTAAAGAAGCTCATTAAGTTAGTAGCTACAATTCGTTTACAATTAACAACGGAATTCCTTGAATGGTTTCAGCTAGAAATACGAATTTTGTTTTAAAAACCTTTCATATTACTTATATAGCAATCACATTTATTATCTCCAATTAAAAAAATGTATTTTTATTCTGTGAATACATAAATAAATTTTTATGCATAATAAAATGTATTTTTTTTTTACAATTCAGAAACAACCACTTCCGGGACTACATTTAAGATGATATGTTAATAAAAATAAAAGTACCTCAATATCCTGTGGGGTGTGCAGTTGCCCCAATACTAGTATGAACTATCTACCCATTTTAGACAAAAGCAGTGTTATCTTCGTTTAATACCATATGTTGAGGAAAGTTTGAGTAGGTGGTAGGTATTGAGACGTTATTTCCAGTGATATGATAAAGATGTGGCTCGGTGTCCAGCCGCGTTCAACTTAACTAACGTTTTAACTAGTCATGGCCACAGGCTTTCAGTGCTTGCACCAGTACAATCACGTGAAATCTATTTACGAGGCATGACTCGGTTTTAGTAGTTAAGAATGCCGAGTTATTATTCCCCGGACTTTCTTTGAAGTTCAATTGTAAAAGTAGCCTTTTAGTTTTATCAACTATACTGGAAGTGATTGATATAACACAAAAAAATTAAGATGATGATGGCAATATTGATAAATGTGGTGGCGTGGTATTTGTACGTTTTACCTAAGACAAAATTCACCTGATCAATTACTATATGACAAATTACGTCAAACAGCCTTATTTGACATTCAGTAAATAGTTGGACCGATGTCTTACCTTATATTTACAAATCGTCCAATTGAGCCCTATATGACGTTAACAATTGATGTCCATGGAATGAAGTGACACTTTACACCATATTAACATGCTATAACATCTAAAGGGCATTTGGAACTACCCTCAAAATAGCAATATAGCTGTATTATTCTTATAGATGTCTGTGGCGTGATAGTGGATTGACTAACGTCAAAAATCCTCCTTCCATATGAAAATGCGAGAATCAATTTCCGGCTAAACCAGATATTTATTCGACAGACAAATCATTCCTGAATGTTAATATCGTTAAAACAGGGATTCCTATTATACGAGTGTGAGTATTATTATTGACAGAAAATTATTTTGTTTACTGTAAAGGTGTACTGCGTATGGGAACGAAATTGAAATGTAAGAGTTACTCAGTCGTTCAGAGATGTAGCGACGTAAGAGTTAGGTCGCTAAGGGTGTGGTACGTGTGGGAACGGGCGGGTGCGCCGCCGCAACCTTCCGGGATGTGGCGTGTCGGGTGTCGGGTGTCGCATGCCCCGCGCTCGCCCGACCGCACCACATCGCTCACTCGCGCCTCTATCCTCCACTAATTCGGATTTACAAAAAACCTGCATCCTTGTAACCGAACGATGACCTCCGATCGACTTCGCCAATTATTGCAGGCCAATTTATTCTATGCCGTTCCGAGAAAATCTGTTAATTGCTGCGACCAATTTTTTTTTTTCAGTCTCACATATCTTAGCATTTGTTAGTAATTATATCTTACCTCGAATATTTATACTATAAATAGAAGGTTTCGATATAAAATAAGTAGTAGCTACAATAATAATAATACATTTGTCGGGATTGGTACTAACACACATACAAATTAAGTTATTATGATCAAATAAGAGAAACAACACACAAATATATGTTCCATGATACGCACTAAAAAACCCTTTTTTTAATCAGTGGAGCAACAACAGTAAATACGTGTCATACGAGGACTTATACATACACGTTTTTTCACATCGAATTTAAATGTACCATTTATTCTGTATAATTTTTATTTTACAAAACAAAATAAAAGACAGACGAATTAAAGTTCGCTTCGAGGGTCCATAAATAATAATTAAAAATGAATTTCACGATTTATTACATTAAACCTGTTAGCGCAAGGAGTTTAATTAACGTTAAATTAAATATTATGTTTGTATCTCATACGTATACATTAATTCACTTGGAGTTTTGTTGTATGCTACTCTACGTTAAAGGTCATACACGCGTTGATGTCTTTTTAAGGAACTACAAAATGCACGCGGGAACCCATTACGAGCACCGAATCAAAATCGGAATGCTGTTAACCACGAGGCGATATTTATTGAACTCTACTTTTAAGTAACGTGGTTTACTGTGTAACGTTTTGTTACCTTAACTATTAATATAAGAAATGACGTCGGTGTAAAATCTATACAAAAGAAACAATCAGCGCGGACCAATGGAAATCAATTAATTGGAACCAGTAAAAAACCGCTGGCTGTTTTATTGGCTCCAAGATGATCCAGTGCGATAATTTAATTTAAGAGAGCGTGTCACTCTCACGACTGATTTATTAGTTGTATTTTGCTCATGAGTTATTTAATAAGCATCAATAAATATGTACAGTGTGAATTGGTAATATCGAACATACGAAATTAATATTCACATCACATTGGATGAAGAAAAATTTATATATTCAGCACCCCTGTAGGTCTTATTGTAAATATTTCGTCCTAATTTTTTTCTATACTAAGTAAATAAATTTCAATTCATTTTTAACGTAACTACATAACATGATAATGTTGTGCCGAGCTGCTCAAGGTAAGACAATGTAAGTAATTGCAAAAATGGTTTCGATATATTAGTGAGAGTGTACAATGATCGGAGAAAACTCGTGCGTGCCCTGGCCTTGACCCCGCTACTGAGATCCCCGGCCGCAACACACATACCCACACAAAGCACATTAATTATTTATAAACTCCAAATTAATACTAAAAAGTCTCCGATCGTACAAACCGTCTGAATAAATGAATAAACATTGAAACAAATTGATTCGAACGACGCGACCATCAGTGTCTGCTGAGCTGTCCATAACACGATGCATCTCATCTTTCTAGATTTGATACTTGATTAATAATTATGAATTAAAAACCTTCGAGTTATCCCCAACTACCAAACCAGACATTAGATTGGATCAGTTTATGTTCTACTCCTTATTATTATATACCTACGCGTTTTCACAACCAACGTAGGAGTGCTAAACTTATGCTTAATGTAAATTTACATTATCTAGTGTACCTAATAATCGCTGGTGTATTGATTGATTGTTCGTTATTATTTAGTATTGTTTAGTACTAGACTGACGATTACTAACTCAGCAACGTTTTAGAAAACGTCCAGGGTTTTCGAGATGATCTGCTAATTGTGCGCTGATTTCATATGCGCTTGACTACCTTCATAGTGTCTAATATATGTATGTACATTCACATAAATACTCGTTTCTCTCATCGTTATGTTGCATGTACCCATATAGCTATAAGTAGCCATTGAATCACCGGCGTAATTATAGAAGTGGGGGATTGGCTGCGATGCGGCCGTGTAGAAAAGAGATGTGCGCTGTTTAAACCCCAGGTGTAAAAGGGAGGTGAGTTAACAAGAGGCTCGTTCGTCCGTTTGATCGACGCCGCCGGAGAGCGGGCGAGGGAAGCTGTCTGAGGTGCATTCTTCTTGTAAAGCTCAACTATATATTTGGCCGTCCCGTAGGTCACTTCGAACAGTTATGTACCCATCATATCAGCTTATGAAAATTGTTTTTTAATCGTTTTAAATAACGTTCTGCATTGTTACTATCCTGTTGCAAGTACATTACAGATTGACGGTAAACAATGACATCAAATTACAGTATATAAATTCTTCGAGTGGGAAATTGCAAGGCAGTAAAGCAATGTGATTAAATTAAACGTGAATATTAATTTAAACGTAATTTATTCCGATTTACCATTTATAGTATTTTTATAGATTTTACCAGAAATTAAGTAAAAAAAAAAACTAAAAAAAACTTTAAACTTAAAAACTTTTTTAACTTTTAACTTTTTTACTTTTTTTTAAACTGTTGAAGGACTTAAAAAGTATTATAGTTAAAAAAAACGCTATTGTGATAATATGAACTAAAAGTTGAATTTTAACTGCAAAATTCCTGAAGCGACATTTGTAGTTTGATGGTTAAATTATCTATTTGTTATTTTATTTTGACGATATTAAT
This sequence comes from Megathymus violae, assembly GCA_003671415.1. Classification (NCBI taxonomy): domain Eukaryota; kingdom Metazoa; phylum Arthropoda; class Insecta; order Lepidoptera; family Hesperiidae; genus Megathymus; species Megathymus violae. The sequence goes on from PDGT01000007.1 coordinate 3,114,694, forward strand.
AAGAATACCTCATCATAGTTACGTTTATATTGTACTGACACTGGTTCTAAATACATGTGTAAATTTTAGATTATTCATGACAGAAGTGGTTTCAAAGATTCCACGTTTGTAAATACCATTTCTGTAAATTACTCTTTCCTAATTTCTTAAAGCCTTGGTTAAATAAAGATCGCTGCTTGAACTACAAGCCTGCATTCAGTGTGTTTTGTTTGTATATTCATCGTACAATAATAATGTAACAATTTCTTGTGTGCAATAAAGAATACTGTACTGTATTACATTATATTACATTACATGTGTTAAGGTAGTAAAACATACAATAAATATAAATGTTGGCACACCTGTTTTAACAGAGCAATGTATGTAGGAGCGGCTCTCGTAGAAGACCCAATCGAAGCCCGCTTCGACGGCGAGCCGCGCCAGCATGCCATATTTGCTGCGGTCGCGATCGCTAGTAGTGAGGTCTACGGCGCGTCCCTCGTAGTGCAGTGACTGCTCCTGGTGGGAGTTCTCCTCATCCCAACCCTCGATCACTCGCAGCCGCACACCCGGCCATTGGTTCATCACGCTGATCGCCAGCGTGTTCAACTTTTCTTTACATCGCTGGAAATTATTAAAATATTTCGTTATTTAGATATTGCTGCACGGATTCCTGATTATAGTTATGACGTTCGTATAAGTTAATAGTTTACGAACGGTAAGTGATCCATGGAGTTAAGCAGCTTTGGGTGTGGTCTAAAGTTGGATGGTCATACAGCTAGTAGCGAAATCTGTTAGAATTGTTAAATATCAGTCGTTAAGATATGTCGGTGGTGTTTGGGTGATATAAGAACTTCCAACTATGGCCTTTAATCTTCAACACAATTGACACTGCAGCAACGTGATGAAGTACGCTTCCGGTCTTCTTAAACTATATCAAGCTATTTGCCTACATTTTAAAAATCATAACGAGTATTCCTCAAAAGTTTTCCAATGTGGATTACTGGAAGGGTTGATGAGCAAATAGAACATCAAAATTTTGTATGCCTTTCGAAAATTGCTACTACAGAATGATAAAAGCAACGATATTGTTCCGTTATTATAAGATATTTATCTTTTATACGTCGTATGAATTGCATAAAGTTAACTTATTCGTTTTATTTGTCTTTATCTACAAATATCACTTTTGTTTTTTTTTTATAATTTACATACTCGTAACCTTCAAATCGTTTTCAATTTCATTTTTATGAATTATTTATAAAGGATATTGACTCTGGCCAATCACCCATCTGTCTTCTAAAGTAAATTAATCTATATACACTATCTACATTATAATTACGCAAATTATAATATAATCAATAAAAATAGAGATTTTTTATTTTGTATCTGTTTTATATCTGTATTTTTTCCGTTTTGGTCAGTGTTCTTTCAAGTGGAATGACGGACACTAGTTGGACGCGTTGGTTGCGCTAACTTCTGTTTGATGCAATCATTGTGATCGTAGCAAATACATATTTGCATTGGAATTCGCGTTTGCCAACTAAAAGGTCTGTAAGTGGCTGGGTTTCTCATCGAAGCTTTAAGAATTTGTTTCAAGTTCTAAAGATATGGGAACTTTTGTTTGCACCTACTAAGGAAAATACCAATAGACGTGCTAACAAATTGACAAACGCTGCCGCCTCACGACCGGACGGCCCAGGATGTCGGGCATTTTGCCGTGAAAGAATAAATCAAATTAAAACACGCCGCACAAAGGGCTCGACACGATTCTATTTGTGAAATAACTCGTGGGGCAAATAAAGGAAATGTCAAAATATTTATAAAGAATACGGACAATACTGCACGCTCTGCATGCCGCTTTGAGCCGCGGTGTCAACTCACTCTATGCAGATTTTATAGTAAAAAAATTGGAGATTGACGTAACGAATCGTGGGGATAGGCGCCCCGCTTGGAAGTCGATGCAGTCTGTATTCAACGTCTTAGATATTTGAAGCACCATACATAATTATTTCTACGAAAGCGACTGCTCAATAAAGAGTTGTGACGATGCAAACATTCGCAAAGTAATTCCTGATTCTTCACAGCTCATACTTTTAGATATTTAGAATGTTACTGAGTGACCTAAATATCATGTGGAACTTACGTAAGTTTTTGTTTTTATGGCAATTATATGAAAATTTTCAATTCCGTCGAGATTGCTGATAGCATAAAGAAAGAAGCTGACAGTGAGTGAAGGCACCGGGATCTTCAATGTTTGCTCCCTGCGGACGTCTCAGCGCGCACTAAGACAATCGAATGCTAAATGTATACTCAAACACAACGTGCACTTTAACGTGGGAACACGACGATGGCGCAATTAAGCTCTCACACCCATACTGCCTGTAGAGATGGCTCATATTTTTTGTACATACGCCTCATGGAAAAGGTTGTTGCTATATCCGTAGTAATTGCGTTCGTTTTCATGTAATATAATTCAACTTATATGTGTAACTTGGTTTATTTGACGTGTTCTTTTTACTAACCAGTTACGTATTTTTTGATTTTAGTATTTCTTATTAGATGCGACCGTTACGCGTACACATGTGTATTAGTCCCGACGCATGCTAGCCTAGTACTTATAGAGGTACAAACAAAGTGAATATAAAGTAAGCGTGCGAGACTCGATCTGGCAAGAAAAGGGGACGCGACAGCCGGGCGGGCCATTATAAATTCATTATGCATATTTTTAGTAAACAAGCTGTCGATCACAATGCGCTAGCACGGCGGGACGCCTCCCTCTGACACTTCGGCCAGTCCCGTCACCATATACCTACACGTCCTCGATTATCATTATCATCGAAGAGGTATGCACCTACACCCGATAATCTCCAAACGTCAAACCAGTTTTTATAGTAGTCCCTGTCGCCCAAATATACTGCAAATGATCAAATTACAACGCATTACACAGGATCACGGCGAACCATATTAATTAAAAAAGGCATAACGAGCGTATCGCATCGAATACCTAAGGTCAAGTTTTGAAACAAAATGCAAAGCTACCTGAACCGGTGGCGACTGAGGCTGTTGCGGGCGCATAATGAAGGCCGCTCGAAGGAATTGAGGCAAAAATGGAATAAAAACGCGGAGGATCATCGCACTGAAGCAGCGGGTGCAGTAACGTGAGAACGCGAAAGCGCGGCACTACGCAGACCTATCTCGAATACGTTCGATGTTCACGCATACATTAATAAACTGCTTAGCAACTTAGTTATCGTGTATGTAAAATTGTTTTTCGATTCTGTCGTATGCATTACAAGCTGCAACATATTTTTAGTACATTTCTAAATTAGCGAAGACAACACTTTGGTAGGATAGTTTTAATTTACAACCACGACTTATGGACAATCGTCGCACGTTAAAAGTTATCGACACTATTCGAAAGATGTTTTTTTAACACTAGCGACGGGCAAACAGACACGCGGCCCATTGTAAATCGTAGCGTTGATTCCAAATATCTTTTAGTTCTATACATTCGCCACGTTGACTCGGCAGACATCTACCGCTAATTTATAACCACCTCCCTCTGCGACCGTAACAATATATTAGGATAATTAAATGGCTCCTTACATTCCTTAACACATCGTTTTTTTCACAAGGCCAGCAGTCGAAAATCACCGACCAATGCTGACTAGTTTTTGATGTTCCATTTTTTTGTTTCTGTCGAAGCCACAACAAATAGTTTAAGGGCAGTTTTTTATACCCCTCTTCGCTTAGTTTTCACATTGATCGTGTATCTCTTATGTATACATATATATGTAGTTAATGAGATATGTTTATTGTTATCATATATTTTATCTACACACATTATTTTAAAAAGCATAGTAAATCAAAAGCGTCTAACCATTAAGCTTGCTTGCTAATCTGGCTAACATTATCTCTGATTATTCGTCTTAACCGTCATAATATACATTGAGTTTGTAAAAAATTTCTAACCTAGATTACTTAATATTATTATTTAACTCAGAATACTATACATTTCCATTAACAATTCACGACCACAATACCCTAGCGGTAATTCTTGAACATGGGTATTTATATACGCTTAGCAAGATATTTACAATTATGTTTTATTTACATATTATAACAAACATGTACTACCTCATACCGTGTAAATATAAAGTGTTGAACGTATCATTAATATGCTAAGGATGGTGGATCATTAATAGTTGTGTTTAAACAATAAAATATGTTTTATTCAATCAATGCAATGGCTAGAGACATTCAACGTGAACTGAACACTTACGAGTAGCTTACCAAATGTATCGGAAACAATGTAAAGCTATCACAACATCATTAACTAAAGAAGTAACACATCAGGCTAAGGATATATAATATGAAATATGTGTAACTTATGAATAAGAGGCCAGTGACGTCAGCACTTATCTGTGCTACGAATTAGCTTACCGTATTTTTTTACTTAAGTGTAGTCGATTTAAATTTAATTTATATGTCACAATTAAGTATAGATACTTATCACATAATACTTTCTACTCAAAATAGAAAATAAAAAACTCACAACTCATCATTAGGATTCTTTGTGTTGTGAGATGGGCATAGACAAGTGAGGCATCACAAACTACCAAGATATGAAAACAAACATTTTTATGTCAGACAAATCAGTACCTCGACCGGGAATCGAACTCTGAACCCTTCAATTGGTCATTTGAGTAACTACCAAATTAATTATAATACCGTTATCGGTACGAAGTCAAAAATGCCTGAACCTAACATATAATTACAATGTGCTCTGATATCGAATTCTCGAAACAAGCAATTTGTGCTCTAAATGGGGTTGACATATTGCGGTAGGCGTAACAAATTAAAAAGATATATACACAAGCAGATAGACACGTGATGTGTGTTGATTCGACTTAATTTAAACTGTAAGTTATTTAGTGTTTCTACACCTGGCTAGCTGTATTATCTTCATCCTTGTTATTAAACCCATATCTTCTGCTCGTTGTAAACTCTAATAATTAATGAACTAGGCAATGGCACTCGGTTGCTACGGTTGATGGTGTGTGCACTCTATAACGGTTTAAAGCCGAATACTCATGCATGGGTAGGGTAGCTATGAGGGGCGGCGACCACCTCATATAAGGCGGCTTGTTAGTTTGTTTGTTAGCAATTCACAACAAAAAAAATTCGCACTGTCTTTGTTTTAATATGTAGTTCATTACATCTATTATAGCTCAATGGCCATACACTTATAAGTGACTTAGATACGATTGTTATTGGAAATTAGTCAAAATATATTCATGAGCTTAAGCGGTTACTTAACAACAGGTCGGGGTTTTTATTGATTCGATAATATTGTATGTACAATTATGCATACATACTGTCATATGTTTTCAAATCAATAACAATAACGTCCCAAATTCCGCTCTCGACTAAAGCTTTCTAAAGAACGATAAGAATTGAGTTTATATTTGTTAATATACATAATTAAATATTGCGATTTCGTAGTGTACCTTTGTCATTGAGTACCAACACACACGTAGTATGCTAACCAAAATAGTCTACAAGGCTCTTAAGGCGACCCGGCACCTTTCACATGGTAAAAAAGCTTCTGAAATAAGACACCGACATATTGTTTGCTGGAGTTATCCAATCTGTTAATAAAAAGTTACACATCATTCGCTCAAACTGTCTTTAAAAATGTTGTTTAGGTACCTGTTTCAAAGTTCTTATATGTTGTTAATTAAAACTTAAAAGAGACCAACTAAAATCATTGTGATGTAAAATAAAATAAAAAACAATGAAATAAGAAATAGCAATGATTTCTTTTAGATATGAAATGATTTTACAGGTAATCAGTATGAATGTTACTGAATCCCATGAACCCAACTGATCAAAAATACAAGTCGCATAATTCAATTTAATGTCGATCTTGGATATATACTGTTATATTGGATATGTATAAATATTGACATGAACTCATAATTTTTATCTTTAGGACAAAATAGTACAGAGTTTGGACAAGTAATTAAACATGCTATTTTCCCATCCTGTACTTCTCCGGTAATGGATTGGTAACATCCCCGCTGCAAACTTACGTGCATAGGTGGTGGAGACCACATACTATCACGCGGTCATCTACTACTTTTCTATATTTTACTACAAAAAAGTAATTAGGTAACGATATATTTAACTATATAGTATTGAAAAGTAAAGTAGTATTAAAAAGTAAAGCTACAATTAGCAATACAGACTGCAAATCAATGATTTTGCACATACAAATCAAGAAGTCTCCGATCGTTCCTATGAAATTCGCTTTACAATCTTGCGCTCAATGCTTGTTCCTTTGGGGCCGATCTGTTAAGGTAATATTTTTCATTATGATACTGAATATTTTCCATTGTCAATACCCACGGGAACCATGAGAACGTATTATTTATATTATCATGATCGCTAAGGCAGGGGTCAATGGCGGAGTCAATGAGAGCATGCCCACTAGTTGCAACTTGCAAGTCATGCGTATGAGCGATGGATTCCACGTTTCCGACATGGATCCTATCGAATCCTTCATTTTTTAGTTAACAGGACAGTGCGTCGAACGTTTCTAGCTACAATATTGTTACATTCATCGTCTCGGCTTTTCCGTGTTAACCACGGGGCATTTCTGGCGTTCTATAATTATTTTTTTAAACATAAGGTAAGCCGCAGCTGCCGTTCGTAATTATCCTCTCCGCTAAATCACGCGCGGTAGGCTATGAACATTAACTGGCGTATCGTACTAATTTACTGCGTCAACCCTCGTCGAGCCGATAAGTGCTGTTGAACGATTTGCATCCGTAATTACGTCACTTTTAGCGCAGCAGGTGATGAAAATGCGACAAGTACGTGATTGCGGGAGGCGACGACACCGCCTTTTCCGATGCAACCGGTTGCGAACTTTTACTTTATGTGCCTTGTTATATCATGAGGACCCAAGCGAACACTGTAGGAAATTTCTTAAAATATATTAATGTGTTGGTCAAAAAGAGATTGGTCAAAAAGAGCCAGCATTTAACATTTTATAATCAGAGATAAAATAAAGATCGTCTAAGGTGTAACTCTTAACTACTATCGTATAAAATGAGTTATTGATTTATCAGTATATCAGAGCTTCATAATTCCGGCTGTCGCGTCGCGTTTGGTATGGGCTGTTGCGCGACTTGCGCACTAATCCCCGCCGCCGGTACGGTCTGCCGCCGTGCTTCGGGACGAAAGGACGCTGGGCGCCTCTCGTCAAAACATCTTCACCTAACAATAATAAACTAAGTATATTGGTTTCAACACTGACTCGTAATCGCCGCTTTTATTGTTTATCCCTCGCCCCAAAGAGAAATGACCACATCATCGTGGGCGTAAAGTCAACAATCGCACACGGATCACACTATACGTCCTCTTTTGCTGACGGTCCCGAAGTGCCACTCGATAATATTTTATAAGACAAATAACCCGATAAAGATGTTTTGACGTGAACCCGTGTTCATCGCTCACACTAAAATGCGTCCAGTGAACGCGTATAATAAAATATTTATTTACAATTTGTGTAGATTTTGGGTAGATGAGAAATAAAAGAGTTAAATTTAGTGTCAACTTTATTGGTGGCGACCGATGCGTTAAGGCGATCGATCGAATTTATAATACGCTGACAGGACTTAAGGCGGCGGACTTTAACGTAGATCCATTAGCATTGTTTTAAAGGATTAAAGCGGCGTTTACGAGATGCGTCGTGGGGCGACGTGTTGACGACACATATTTTTATGACACACTCCTTTTTGATTTTTTATAATAGTGTAAAATGACTACTGAGGCTTAAGTATTTGATAAGAGACGCGTTCTGGTGGTTATAACCGTTATTTACCCCACTATGGAATAGCGCTTATCGAAAGCATAAAGTGATTTATTATTATAGCGAAATACCTAGGGAATGATATTTTATTCTCCCATAAGTCTCTTAACAGTGTGCGATATTACGAAAAATAAGATATCATTCAATCGGTTGGAACATAACAATCCGCACGTCATTTAGAAAATTTAATAAGGAAATTTTTAAAAGTTAATGTTTCCATCAAAACATAATGAAAGAAAAAATTGTAATTATAAATTATTTTTAATTTTTGTATCATGTAAATTTCTAAAAACGAGATTTTAAAATTTCAGGACATATTTTAGAACATTTGATTTTATAATTTTTTTTTATTAAAATTACATAGAAAAAAAAGCTTATATTTTATGTATTGCCATAAAATACAGAATCTGATGTTTAAGCACTCTTTACGGAGATGCGTTTACCGCCATGTGTCTAATACACATGAAATCTTAACAACAAAATACTAATAGGTAAGCCATACCAACGTCTGACGACGGTTACGGAAATCTTAATCAATAATGTCTACGTTAGACTCATGCCATTCATAGTCAAAAACTTCGTCGGGAATTGTACTTTAAAATATTTCATTCGCTGAGTTTTGATTCGTGTAATACATTATTATAATGTATTATGTATAATGTAATATTTATATAGTTCTAATTGTGAAATTTGGAACATGAAATACAACCATAAAAAATAGGACATAGACATTGTCATGTGACGAAATCGCACTTTGTAAAACTAGAGAACATTGTAATAAACATAATGTCAGATGACAATTAATATCTATTCGTAATTAGAACACTTCCACCAATACGGCCGTCGACGTTGCGCCAGCGCCAGCGGTATCGTGTTACACAAAGGGTATCGTATTGTTTTCAGTACCCAAATCAAAATGGATATCTCCGTAATTTGACAAAATTACTTGAAGAAAAGCGAATCGTTTTTATAGAGGGACTTGACAATTCAAAAAACACTGTCACAGGTACTAGAAGTAAGGAATTTTAAGCCATACGTATTGAAAACGATATCGAAGAACCAAGATTTCGTATAGCAAAAAGGGCAATTTTTCGGAATATTAGCTTACATATAATAACGCGCTTCCAACAGATTAATGTTTTATCAAAGAGACACATCGACATGGAACTGTAATAATAATATTGTGGTCGTTTCCACGTGACTACTTTTACGGAATTCTGCGGTATCAGTCTCCAACTAAATTAATTTGAGACTGGTATAGAAACGGTGTCTTTCGTGTTTGTAAAATAAGTGTGTCTTATTTAAGCATATTAAGCATATATATTTTAATAACTGAAAGTTATTGAGTTGTAACTTAAGAATTAATGGATTAAATAATTCGTAGTTATTCGTTTAACCTTAGGCCTACCTGATGAAGTGAAAGTTAATTTGATAATTTTTAAAGCAAAAATCAGACCAGTCTACACTAAGTATAAAACTGCAACGAACAAATACTTTTTAGTATTTGTTCGAATATATTAATTGCATTTTAATGAAGGTAAGCTTTAGGGTTTTGATGTGAATATATAGAAATTTTTGAAGTGAACATTTCTACATGCGCGTTGTTAGGGGAAACTTTATGGGGCCGCGTCAGCAACATGCCAATGTTTAAGGTATATAAATGTGTGTACACTTTTTATTGTTCTTTAAATTGTGTAAAATTTAATTTTAATTTTAATTTAATTATTTTTAATTTTTAATTATTTCAATTTAATTATTATTTCAATTGTTCGATTGTCAGATCATTGCGCAGTGCAACAGTGACTACTAAATGTGTTAATTTTTTTTTGTATAACTACAAAAATTAATGATAAAAATATTCAACAATTAAACATCTATTTTAAAATAATTGCAATATTCATATCAAGATTAGTTTTATGACTATTTAGTTTGATGATGAAAATCAAATTACTGCTTATCATTTTAAATCAAAAATTATGAAATTTTAATTTTTTATATTACACTCAGTTTGAAAATTCAAAATACAGTTTTAGTTTTCACTTCTGCTGGCAGTCCTTATGACTGTCTCCAAATTTTTTTTTAATTATTGTCGATCTGCCTGGTGGTTTTTATTTTATTATTATGATTTTACTAATTTACGAAACATTTTCAGAATAACAACACACACACACACATAATTTCTTGTACATATACTAATGCGATTAGGATCCGTGTAAAAATTTAAAAAAAATTCTGCAAGTTTTCATAGAGATGTAAATTATGAATTTTATATGAGCTTATAAATATCATTTTATTGAATGAATCTATATGTGATATACAATCGTTTTATTTAAACTGACCCAAATTCTTCCAAATTTTAAATTTTTGTCTTGTATGTGTGTAGTTTCATATAATTTATAGGTTATGTAAATCTGTTAGCCAGTTCGTTTTTTTTTTGTTCAAATGTTAATAGGTTATGTAGTTTTCATTGTAACATATAACGATTAAAACTATGTGTTATTCATTATTATACTGAAGCGTTGTGAGAAATCATATTATTTGTGAAATGTGGTAAAGATAAATAAACATTACAGTTTCAATACATTTTGCCATGGCGAACTATGTTAAAACATACTTTGAAACTATGAAAATAACTGCACAAACGTAGTTGCGTGCTTTTTGTTAGTTAATAATAATGACACTCCATTCCATAATATTACCCGAAGAAACTTTATTTAATACCTACTTAGATGATATAAAAACAAAAAAAGCATATAAATTAAATTCCACATTAATTGGTCAATGCAACAAACATGCAAAAATTTCCTTGCGAAACCTTTAACGGTAGTCGAATTCAACATAGCGCATTCCCGCAAATGCCCCGGTGCGATCAAAGGTGCCCGTCGAAAATTAATTATCAATTTGTCGTGGGTGCCAGGCAGGCGACATAAATCGATCGAGTATCTGCCTCCAGCCACATTAGCCACGCTCAAACACGAGATAAGGATAACAAATGCTCAGTTTAAGGTTATCTGAACATCACGGACACGGGAGAGCTTTTTGCCACTGCGTCCCTCCATATGACCTTCTGTGTATCACTTTACTTAGTTTAGCTTTATTGAGAATTTATTTACCCTAAAATTTTATTATTGATTAAAATGAAATGAGGTAATAATATAATCATTATATTATTAATAATTTATCAAAAGAAATGGTTGGATTTCAAATAAAATATTTTAAAACTGTTAATTTGAAAAACTGTATATTTAATAAATACGAACTTGTATATAAACCACATAATATAAACTATTGTTAAAGATCAATTCCCACATGATCGACGCAGAATGGTTGGTCAGAAGGTGGCTTTTTTAAATGGCGTCTTTTTTCAGCCACGGCTAGGCTATAATTATCAAGCCACAGGCGCATGCGAAATTGGGGTCTCACCTCGACTCGTCGACCATAAATAAAATAAAATAAGCGGTGCGGTGGGAGGTACATTGCGCTAATGAATAAGCTGGATGACCCAGGTCTGCCTCAGCGGGGTAGACACACTCGGCCTTCGCCACGAGATCGCATCAAATATTTTATGCGAATTCTATTGGTCGGAAACAGGTACACCGTAGACTCACTCTACAACAATGCAGACAAGACCAAGGTTGCAATACTAGCTAATTATGAATAAGGATAATCTATATTTCTTACAAATGTAAAACTTTAAATTAGAAAAAACTGTTTCGAGTTTATAAGTCAAAGTCAAATTCTCATTGTATTTGTCTATACCGCTAGAACCGTTCAAACTTAACAGTAGAGTTATAGGATTACACAATTGCATCTATATAAATAAGTTGAATATTACTTAACACAAACTTTCAATTTGAATATGAATAGCTAGGCGCCATGTAGGCAGGTATCTACATAAAAAACCGGCCCAAAATAATAAGTAGTAGACAAATGTCCCCCTTGGCGAACACAATGAGCGACCTCTAAATGATCAATTCACTTTTAAGATAGATATGCTTTTTTAAAGTTCAGGGAATTTAAAACCTGTGGAAAGGTACATTGCATATAGTGTTCTGAAGTTATAAATATGTAGTGAAGTGAAGTTATAAATACTCTCGACCAGTTATCTAATAGAATGTTTGAAATAAATTTCCTAACACCGTTTGTTATGTTACACCATATTAAATTATTATATTCTTATGCTACAGATTTATAGATTCAATACCTAAATTAGGCCGATTTGTACTAGAACAAGTGGTAACTATATATCTGAATAGATTAGATCTACTTAAACGTACATAGATAAGTGTTTTACTAAATAACTTTAAAAACTACTTGTAGTTTTAATAACCTCGAACTAAATAAAAAGCAGACACATAGAGGATTATTATTAATTTTGTAAATCCTTGATATATTTTCATTAATTTTCAAATACGCAATGTACCATGACGATTCTGTATCAATATTAATATCATTATACATAATACACGTGTTCACTTGAGTCCGAGAAAACGTTAATTTGTGACTGCGCACGCTTGTCATTCGGAATGACTCAAATCAGCTCTTATGTAGGTATATCGATACGAGAAAAGGACGCTGGTAGGCACGCAGGTAGACTGGGAGGCAGCTATTATTTAAATTAATTGGACGAAAAACAGCGACAGGCAAATACGACAGCGTGTTGTCTAAACTGTCCCACGTTTATTACCTTTTCATGGTTAGCGACACACCAATCAAATAAGAACTTGTAGTATAACATGCAAATATTTTTAATTGCCATAAAATCGAGACAGGATAATTTGTAGTAATCAGACACAAATAAAAATATCATGGGAAAAAAAAGATATTGTTATAATTTATCATTTATCAATTAGGGTTGGCGAGGATAGTGTACTGGGACATTGAGAGTAGAATTTGAAAGATAAGCGTAGTTGTGCAAGCGCAAGTGAAGTGGCGGCCCTGTCGGTCCAGTCCGGGGATCGTTATCGGACGTCGCGCGTCGCCGTGTTGACTTCACAATGCACAATCTTTTGTGTTCCGACACTAAAATTTATTGGCCCCAAACGTTGCGCGTTATATGAATAAAATGCAATTTCAAAGCATAATGCAACCGAATCTATTTTTGATTAATTTGTTGTAGATAAAATTACAGTACAAAACTGTTTAACATCATCTGTAATCCTGCACTCGTACATAAGTTTTGGTACTCAATATGTAGGTGAAGATAATGTCAGCCAGCTCCAAAATACTTAAAAATTTCACAAGAAGTAAAAGAAGGCGGCATTACAAAAGAGACTTCGTAGTATGTAATGATCGTTCTACTAATTGTCCTTCAGGAATCTGGTTTTTCGCGAAGTGATTGTCGTCTGACCTTCGCAATGTCATTAACCGGGGCGACTCACATTTGGTTCATCTGTACGTTAGTCCTCCATCTAAAATTTGAGAAGCTAGTTCACTGACTGTACCCGCGTATGCATCCCATCATTTGCAAATACGACCGAGCAAGCGTAATCTTTTTAACGGCGTTCGAATCGAATAACGAGTTAAAAATATGAGCTATGCTTCAATCTTTACAAAATTACATGTTAAAACTATATTACATTTGGAAGTGAATATTCCGGGAAAGATGAGCTGATTGTTTTCCATCAATTAACACTTAACGATCCCGGGCTTCATGTACTACGAGTATATTCGAAGAGAACATTTTTATTATCCATTTTATATACTAAGTCTGCATCTAAATTGCTAGATGTGGTGATAACTCAGAAAAATCATGTCACTGGGCATATCCCAGTAATAAGAAATTCATTGTTTAGACTGTTTTTAAATATTTAGCTCATATTCAGCAATAATTACGCTCAGCTTTAATTACCTCAAATGTGTGAAAACTAACATTTAAGTAGTGTTGAATCATAAAAACAGTATATTACACTGACACTGCTGTGCTTATTATGCTGGATCGTAATTAAGCATCCTAGTTATTCTTTAAATACTGATGATTTGTTGAAACATATAGCGTAAAAAATATAACATATAAATGTTTTTTGATGTCGAACAAAAGCCAAAACAAATTGACAATTTCTGACAATACCACCTGACGACACTTGTAGATATCCAAGAACATTCAGGTCAACGCATCGCGTATTTTAATGGTTATGACTGGTGCGTCTGTTGTTGTATTGAAACAATGACCTATAACTTTGCATTATGTCTCATTGGACGTCAAGACCATCAAATATTCGCGTCGGGATATCTCCGACGCTGTTAACTGCACGTCATTTCTCTTAAGATAATTAAAAATACCAGAACGAGAAAGTATCTCATATTGTATATTACAAAAAACTACAAGCAATGTGTGCCGTGTGTGTAGAATATAAGTATGTAGGTACGAGTACTTTGAGTAGAACACTACTTCTCAGTTATCTCGTTTTGTTCGTGAGTTTTAAACCTTGTAGGTACTAAATTGTTTTTTCTTGTACTAAATTGTTTGTTCTTACTATAGAAAATTACTAGAAATAAATTGTAATATTTCTTAGTTACTATAGAAATCGATAATATCTATAAAGACGGAAGTCTGCGGGGTAGTTTCAATAACAATGCCACCGAGAAAACACGGTGTGCCTTATCGAAGGCACGAAGTCGATTATTCTTAGTCAAAATAACAGCGAGAACACACTGGACGCCTCTGAATAACAATTAAACGCATTAGTTTATTAATCGACGGCCAAGTGGAGCATTGTTCTTTTCTTAACAATCGCAGCTAGACCAAATATACAACCGACGGCTCCGCTTACGTAAATAAAGTACATAATACATAATAATAAGAATAAACAAGTCACATTAGGTAGCATTGCATTTAAACCGGTCTTGAAACGACAAGGTTTTTACGGTAAGGTGTCCAATATTTGTCAGTCACTATACTAATATCGGTATTTCTGGATATTTCATTCGCTTGAATTCTAAAACAAATAAATGGGTGACGTAAACATAACATGATTAGAATTCGATTTACTAATAAATATGACTATCCTAGTGGTTTACTTACCATAAATTGTTCTCTGGACATTACATCTAATTAACATATCATAATACCCCACTCTGACAATGATACGACGTTACAGAAATAGGTGGCATGAAAGAGCGAGCCTCGTGAGAAATTTCATACGCGGTCGGTTCATAACCGCAATACGATCCATATTCCGACGATAATACAGTCACTTAGTACTTGAATTCAAGATTAATATAACCAGGTTGTTCTACATACTAGTGGTACTTGTATCAACCTAAAGAGGTTAAAATTGACATGTTTCATAACAAAAATGTCAGTACTACAAACAAATAAAGATTGCGGTTATTGTTGAAGTTTCAGTGCTACGAATCTGCGTGGAACATTAATCTAACATGAACCTAGCATGTTGCTCGATAACACGCTTCGCTGCCAGTACCGCCACCTCATATAAACAAGAACCTCGTAAACTAACCAATTACATGCTCATGAAATGTTTTTCAACTGACTGTACTTTATTTTTAAAACGATGCAAGCCGAAGTTTAGCGATTCAATAGTAATATAATCTTAGCCATCTTTGTGACCGAATTAAATAACTGTTAATGGGGTTACAATATTTATATTATAATATGGGTCACATTAAAATTTTTATGTATTAGAACAGGATATTCTTGTTTTTGATCGTATTAATAACATTAGAGCCAGCTATTTTCTCAACATTCTAGGGTTAATAAATAATGCTTGAGGATAATATTCGTAGACATAACGCATCTATCTACACATCGGCTATTATAGGCATATTAAATACTGGGTATAACTTTGAAAAGTCATTAATGCGACTAACATCTATTGCATATAAAATAAATAAGTCAGGATTTAATTTCCCTTAAAATCTTATGTTACGAATAAAGTCGTACTCTTAGGTAGATGCAAGACAGATTGAAACACTTATCTCTTACGTTCAAATTCTATACGTTGCATAGGTGTAACCAGTAGCTATAAGTAAGTAAAACTTTGTGATGAGTTCTATTACATACATGTTTATTAGGTTATACAAATACTCCGGTAATAATCTCATGTGATAATCGAATTATAAGGAGTTGATTGCTCACATTAGTTGAGAAACATGACACTATGGGTATGTCATCAATATAAGAGGCAACTACGTATGTAGGTAACAGTGGAAGGAAGGAAGAGGTCTCCTATAACATTAAAATATCAATATTATCAGTATTTTTAAAGTAAAAAGGCAGTAAATCTTTTAAAGTTATATTAATTATGAATGGTACTTCAACGCCTTTATCAGCAGCTTGTCCCGACATCGTCCACGTCGACATCCAGAATAAATTACCTTTCAAATGGTAAATTTTCAAATTGGTGTCATGATTACAGAGATTAGGTACTTTCCATATATACATAAATTCACAAAATTAGCACTCTCTTTATAATATTAGTATAGATATATATAATATTAGCATATATGAGTGAATATCGGTGTTATGTTCGTGAGTACCTGAATGGTCAATATATTCATATTTTTTATAGAGACTGCTGGAATTCAGTGGATTGCTGTTGGTGTTTAAATGGCTGTTAGTTTGTAGACGTCACGTGAAGAAACGCGAATATTGTTTTGAGTGACTCAACTGAAAGGAAAATTTTAACAGACTGTGTTGATAAACAGTTTACCGTTCGATAGACGTCGATATTCATAGACGCTGACTACTAATTTTATTGAAACTACTCGCGGTAAAACGCAGACCATTACAACAGCTGGATAATTTTGTGGTTTTGTGGTAGTTAAACATCAGTTTGACACATCATAATTTTATTAAAAATTTCCACGACATAATCCTTTTTGTGCGATTTTTAACATTAACACATCAAAATATTTACGACGTTTACAAATTCATGAAATCAATCCTATTTATCGCAAATACCTCTGTATAGACCAAGCAAATAGATCAAGGTTGTATATATACAGCGAAAAGGAATCTTACAAGCGATATATTTTCAGTAGATATTGGTACAATTTAAATGGAGCAAAATTCGAAGAACGTTACGAAGTCCACTCTTGAATTATATTCCTTGAGTACTAACTAAACACGTTATTCACCTTACAAATATAAAATTTAAGATACCGGTGTAAACGAACCATATGGGTGAATACAAATTGATGGTCGTAATAAAGTAAACAATTGAATCACGAACTGCGCCCACACCGGGCTACTCAATGCGAATGGGCCAGTTGTGTCAATGGTCTGGAAGACCAGATATCCTGCACTATAACCTAAACAATAAACATTCAAAACTTTGTATGCCATTACTTTCACTAAATTCTCAGAAACCTTCCTGTTCTACCCAATTTATCAGATATCCTACATACTATATCAGGGAAGTGTCGAACATTTTTTGAAATATTTATGATACTAATAGGTACATATTAAAAACACTTACTTCGAATTCCATACCTGTTCACTAAGCAAATAAAATTACAGCAAGTAGAATATCACAAAAAAGCATAATTAAAAAAAAGTTGTATTTGAAAATGAAAAGATTTGTAGCAATATCTATGGCACAACGATCAAACCATTTATTTACCGATTTAGGTATTATGATGATTTTAGAGAAAATATCAACGTTACTGTATCTGCATTAACTTTTATTTAGTTTGCAACATTTTAGATAATTTGGACGTCTGTCAGTTGGTGAAAATTTAGTTGAAAAATTTTATCATATTCGTTGACACGTAAAAGTAAAGTTCATTTGAAATCTATGCTAATATTATATATTATTAATATTACTGCGAATTTGGGAATTATAAATAAACTTACACAATTTTTGATGTTTAATCAAAATGTAGGAAAAATAGAATAATATTCTTAAAATATACTTGCCTTGAAATTGTTCCTCGAGAAGATTCACATAAAGATTTAAAACAACCAAATATAGCTTGCTATCGTTAACCCTTCAGTTAACAAATGATGTTCGTGAATCTGATTGCAAATCTTGTCCCAAAACAAAATATGATTCATAAACATTCATAGTCCACCATCAATGGTTAACATCGGACGAGTCCAACATTCGCACATTCCCGCGAATTGACTTCAACCAACTTACACAAGAATGCACTTTGCCGCACGACAAAGTCTCAATCGGTAATTTTTTATATGTTTACGAACGGCACCCGAGATATACATGACACTGGACATGTGGAGATTAATTTCCGAGGTGGCAGATTGTCATTTTAATTTATGATCGACCATTGTCTTCCAAGTGACGTCATAACACCACATTTGCGGTGGCATCTGATATTAAAATCGTTACATACGGGATTTTGTACACACGCGTTTTAGCATCTTCGTGTTTGATTTCGACAAGCTTATAAATTTGTTGAGCGAGATTTTTGAGAATTTTGTCTCCAAACCAACAATCGTAACATAAACATCGTAAATTTTTGTAAATTAATGCATGTACGTTATTAATACTACAGTATTTGTATTACTATTTTCTTTGAACGTTTATGGAAGGTGGCGAGATCAAACGGACTAAGCGGTGACCACTATGGTCTTCTTGAGTTTCCGGCAATCGCAAAGTGCGGCACCCCAGTCAATGACCTCCAATGTTCTGAATATTCAAATTATATACTTCGAAATTTTATTAGTGCCTGTATGCACCTAATGACATTTACTTTACGAGTGGTAATGTATGAATGAAAGAAATTTAATTCAAAATTGAGATTTACAAAAGTTTTTCGAAATTCAAGCTACACATCACTTCGGCAAATAGTCAGATCATATCTTGGACATATTGAGAAAAAATCGACAAACGGCTACCAAGTATTTTTGTACTATTCACATTTATTGTAAAGAAATTTTAAATTGAAAATTACCTTCATTACATGTGCTTTACGTTCTACGTTAAAAATAATGTTTGCCAGGCACACATACCTTATTCTGTTTATGTTTGGTGCGGTATCTTGAATAGTCATATTTAAGCGTTAAGTATGCATGTCTTGTAAAGGGTTGTCAATGTAACAAAGGTCCGTCCGCCAGAACAGCGCTGGGTGGAGCTAATAAACTATTTGAGTAGAGGCCTCGTGTTGACACTGGTGTTTCACACCTGAACAATGCTCCTCGTTTGCATTAATGTAAATTAGGTTAGGCTGCCCGCCGCCGCGCCTACGTTCAATTAGACGTGCCCTAAAGTAGCACATGTGTACTTATGTAAAGGGAACTAATAACATGTACATATGAACTTCCACGAGTAATGATCGAAAGAACTGTTGATGCAACTGCATATTCAAAAACCAATTTACTGAATATTTTAGCCATGCTTTAGAAGGTTACCGTGATACAAAGTTGGTGAAACAATAAAGTTATTAAATCCATCACATCACATCTAGTAATGAAGATTTCTTAATACATTTTAAAGACTAAAATAGAATAAAATAACTAAATCGAAATGTGTCTACTATTGTATAATTCAGGTTTGTTTACGTTTTTTTAAGAATTACATAGTTATCGAATTTTAAAATTAAAATGAAGCAGACGTTGCCTGCCAGTAGGAAGTAATAATGATAAGAGATGTTTCGTGCTCTGAAATAGCTCAGGTCAGTGGTAGCGGATAAGTGCGGTGTCAAAGACTGCGCGCGTGTTCTTCGTCCGTCAGCGCCTGCGTCGATCGCATAAACACAACCCGCGCACTACGCCGCTACGTACTAAACAATTTGCGTTTTACGGGAATCCGCGCCCGCTTACAATGATGTTTCTCATTATATTCTGCGTCACTTCGATCGAACTGATCCGTATGTCGTTTTTTCCAACGAATCATTTTACGGTTAATCGCTAAGCGAAACATTTTGCCATCGAAAGCTAAAGGAACACATAACATCTACCAACACGATTAAAACTCTTATCAGAACGGCCAGCCAATTGAACAATGGCTGAACGGAATAGAAAGGATATCAATCGGACGTGCTATTAACATTTCCGAACGTCACAAATCACACCACCAAAATGCGAGATCTATAAACAAAAAAGGATCTATGTTGGGAATGATTTTTTTTATCGTGCAGCGGCGGAGTCGCACGCGCGGCTCGATTGAGGCTGTGTGGTCCTCGCTAGCCACTTTGTAAATAGCGCGGTTTACCTTTTTCAACTTTTGTGTTTTGTTACCTTTTGTGCTCTTGTACGACCAATATTACCATAGCTATTTAGGCGCGTCGGATAAATAAATACGTCATTTATCATGATAACTGATGCACATGGACGTCGCCGTGTCTCTACTTTCAAATGGGGTGAAGATTTGATCTTTAGCCTCCACGATTTGTAGCAATTTATCTTTGCATTGTTTACTCGTGGGGCGAGGATAATAAATCCAGCGGGTATAATGGAGTGAGTATTAAATACCAAGGAAACTATTTATTTATTATAATAACATTTTAAAAAGCTCCGGATTATACATTTAATCTCTAATCAACAGTTCTTAATAATAAATAAATATTACTTAGTAATTGCAAGTTATTTCTTAAAATTGTTTGTTTTTCTTAATATAGTTCTTTAAAAGCATGGCGCATTACGGCAATTCTTTAATTCTATTCTATAGTCTATTTATGAACACATATTAAAAATATATAAAACAATTACCCATAAGAATTTGTCCTATTATGAAGCCGTTGTGATTTACGACCATGAAGTTAATGTACGTAAGCTCAGCTGCTCATATTTTTACAAAACCTTTTTTTTTTCTCGCTGGACGCAGAACATCAAATTGTAGCACAATAAATTCACTCCAACCGCAAGGCCTTTCACAATATTTGTATCGGGTATGACAAAAAGGGCCGAAAGGGCGGCCCTTCGGTGAATGAAGGGAAGGTAAATAAATATAAATAAAGGTGAGGGCGACAGGGGCGCGGATGCGGGGCGCGGTGCGTCCCGCGGCGCCTGCGCCCGCGCCGGTTATTTTGCACTAGGTTTCGTACTTTTCGTGTTTTCAGCATATACGCAGACTACATTTAGATAAACGGGATAGGCACTAAAGTATGCTAAAGACGCTTATTTATAATAACTGGGTTACTTTTACAACGTTGACAAAATTTTATCTCCCCAACTTGGTCCAAACTTTCTGACATTCGAATCATTACTTAACCAACGGTTTTCGAGTAGCACTATGCCTAATGTAAAACAGAGCTTCGTAATTTTCGACACTATAAAAATCCAATTACAAGCTCATTGTTCTCGATATGGTGCCGTTACACATCATTAAACAGGGCCAATGAGAATCGTAAAAAGCATGTCCGCTGTGATCGCTCTCGTTTGCACACGAAATCGAGTGCAATACGACCAATTACGGGTGTGTGCCGTTCCAAGGTGCACATTTATTGGGTGTAAGATTTAAGTGCCGATCGACACGGCGGGTATTGGACTTACTCGGTTTTTATAGCCACTTATGTCTTTTACTTTTAAAACTAGCTAAACCTATTAAAGTTTTTAAGTAAGTACAAAGCCTGTTAAATATTAATAGATATAAACATGAAATTGGTATGATACATCGATATTATCTATCAACTATCAATGAATAAATCGATGCGATGAGATTCCGGAGTCATCTGATATGCGTTGGATGGCTGACAAAGGTGTTTTATTTGGTAAGAATAAGAGGGGTCTTCAGAAAATTTCCTCTCTCGTACGTCTTCGATTTAAAAAAAAAACATAAAATCCATCTGATATTAAATCTGCAGTTTTTTTACACATATGATATGATATCAAACAATAACATGCAAATCTCAGAATCTTTACTTAGTCATATAATTCCTAAAATGTACCGTTATAAGATCTACAACTTCTGCAAATATTTTTCTTTCTGCAAATCGCTAACTTCACACATCTTCAAACATCAACCATCGTACATCAAACATTTAAATTTGTGATATATTTATTTATCATTACGTGTTCAAAGGCACGCGGTCTACATCGCATTGCGAAACCGAGGAAGTAAACGTGTATACACTAACAGTCATAAATTACTAATAGCCATCGACGCTAACGCACCAAATTGAGAACACTTCGAACCAAATAAACAGTGATGTTTCGACAATATTATCTTACACCTGTCTGATAGAAGGTCCGTAAATATAACGAGAGTTATTAAAACATAATATATTTTCGTTTTCTAATATATAAACTTACCAATAATTTAATAATCCATTAAAAATTTCAAACATGAATAAATGACCCTGCTGTACTTTTCTAAAAATCCAATTAGCTTCAAGAAAGAAACTTGGAACGTGAACTTGAAACTTTACTATTCTGATCCAGTACGGATCAAGGTAGTGTTTATATTAATGTCGTCAAACCTATCGTAAACATAACTGGTTTGCTAAAGTACATAATTATGTTCGAAAATGATAAAGTTTTACTATAAACAGTCGCCCCTAAACCTTCCAAATAATAAATGCGCCAGTCCCTACAAAATTTTATCGATCACCTATTGTGGTACTAACGCTATAGATCGATAAACGATTCTTAAAATAAAAGTATAACATTTTATATTTAAAAGTTAGTATCTTATTTTAATATCGATACTATTAGGGATTGAAATCTCGGTCGTTATCTACCTACGAATAATTTGTTATTACGCCCTCTTTCGCTATTGCATCTCTATAAAATCCCTACGATTTACGAGCGATACGAACATATCCATGATGGTTTGTAAACGTTTTCGAGTTAGATGCATCATTATACTAGCCCGGTATATTTAATAGTGCTGTAATGGTTTAAAGATAGTTTTTAAATTACATTACCATTTTTAGGGGTACATGCATACAATAGTGAAATAAAATCCTTAAAGAATGACTCAAATATAAAATATGTATGTATCTTAGTTGTTACTATATACTGAACGGAAAAGATTGAAATTTAATATACATACATATAGAGATTGCTGCCATTATTTATTATCGTTTATCTTAGAAACTATTTCATCTTTTTAAAAGTACGTATGTAAATATGTTATGTCTTTATCAATATATTGCAGGAAAATCATAAAATTTCGGCAGAGGATAGCAAATACTACAGAGTAGCTACATTTACTATATGTAACCAGACTCCATGTAAGCCTGAACCGCACTTGAAGAAGTTTTTTTCTTCAGAATAACCGTTTTTCAAATTATAACGGGAAACCAAGGAAAATATACCCAGTTGAAGTTCAAAGCATATAAGTTCTGACCACGTTATTTCGTCAGTTAACTGATTGATTTTAGATTTCGTTGTATCATTCAACAAAATCTTGATTAAATTGACCAAAATTATACCTGAAAAAATGAAGCAGTATCTTTAGGTTATTCAAAGACGGTGGTGAACATTTACTATTAGGTGACTCGTCTGTTCGTTTATCGACTTGAAACATAAAATAAAATCATAATTATTATATAAAATAAATTGTTCAAACTATTATAATATAATAATAAGGGTACAAGATACAAATCGAAACTATCGTGCACGACTTAAAATTAAAATCGAATGAAAAAATAACTTAAATATATATAGTTCTTTACGTTACCAAAGGATTACAAATTGAATATTTTTAAAAATGTGTATTTAAATTTATTTTTCGATACGACTTAAATATGATAAATAGCCAAAGAACACGATTCCATTTAACATCATCGTCAGCCATGATAACAATAATAATGTTTCATTACACAATGTACACTAAAAGTTACCTAATGCCGTTTCTTGTCCGATAAACTGTTCTTTCAAAAGGAAGTAATGGGATTTATAAATGTATACAAAATACCTAAATTATTAAATGTTTTTAAATTTGATATTTACATCCACCGGAAAATAAAAGAATATAAAAATATAAGAAAATAAAATAATACAAAACGTTCAAAATATTAGACTTAAAATACGTTATAAAATTATAATTTATACTTGAGTCTACTAACAGTTATATTAGCGCAATATAGTGGCCCGTGCCTCACAGCATTGACTGAGGTTTGACAGATAAGACTAAGTAAGATAAGCGCCAACAGCTGTACTAAGGCTAATATTTGCAGGAATAATTAAAACAAACCTGCCTCAGGAACTTGGCTCCTGCAAACAATAGGAGCTCTTTTTGCGATGAACATGCAAATCTTACAACTTGGCTATGTAAAATATGTTATTCTTGATAGTTCGGGCAGATTGGTAAGCAATATTATTGAAAAATGATCCTTAAATTAATATTAACGGTACATAAATTGTTTGTAAGTTTAAAACGCTGCCTATTCCACCCTTTAATTGCTATAAATATCAGCAAAAACATATTATATATATATTGTCTGAATATTACTATAATCGGTCAAAACGACAGAAGTTACACAACCACAATAACAGCCAAGTGAATGGTTACGCGAATCAACTTATTTTACACTATAATTTGGTTAAAATAAATAAATAAACAGTACTACGATGGATTGTGTCGTAACAAGGTTTGGACCTAGGGTCTTCAATTAGCGTGTTGGTGACGATTGTGCTAATCACATAACACAATTGAAACATAAAGAACACTACACTCCGGTCACGATGCCAAGAAATTGCCTTGATGCATCCGGTAGATATATGTACACGGCCAGCGTATTTAGATAAAAAGTTTGAAGACTTGAATTGTCTTCGGGTCAGAATAATTTGAAACAGAAATCGTTTAGTTATAGAAGCAAAGTGCTTAATCTATGAGGGATTATTTTAAGATCGACATAAATGTTATTATAACACAATCGACCGTTAGCCGGTTTGATCTGCATTTAAATATAGTACTTAATATTAATTATACCGCCTGTGTACAAATAGGATGCAATAGTTTATTCATTGCAACTTTTAAACTGAACACTTTAAACAAACCGCAAACATCGGTGAGGTTCAAAGACCTATCACTCGTACAGTTTGGCTCATGTTTGAACAAGTGTCTTGCATTATCTTGAATATCCCGTGGTCATAGGGTTTGTGTATGAACTTGGCATAATTCTTTTTTAAAAAATAACGCTCCCTCTTGAAATTGTTTTTAAATATAAATCCAATATATTTAAGTTTTAATTTTTAATAACTTACGATTTATATACAATACCTACAAGGCGATAAGCGCTTCTTTAAAAAGTATTAAATTTGAGTTATTTTTTAATTATTTAGTTCACCTGACACTATGCCCTCCTATCGCCTTAAGCTCATATATTTTATTCCAATCAATAAATATCTTATTAGCAACAGTCTAGCGAACAGATAACTAGATTTATACCTAAAAGTACCTAGTAAACTAGTCAGATTCTTTTTCAGTTAATAATTAGGTACAGAACAGTACTAACTATAAAGTTGCTGTTTTTATTCTTTGTTATACACAACTCTCTAAAGACATGCACACCGACATAGTCAGATTTTATATAATAAAATAAACAGCAATTCATAATTTATCGAGACAATTCAGAGAATCAACACGTTTGTCTTGTATAAATTACACCTAGCCTCAGCAAGTATAATCAAAGTATGAACAACTGAATTATCAACGCTGAATTACTATAATATCTTTCCAATGTTCTGAAAATATAAGATTAAAAAACTGGCAGCAATTACAAAAGTCTAAATTTAAAATGTAGGGGTGTTTTCTAACATTTAAATCAATGTGTGTAAATACCCTTTATTTATTTTGCATAAAAGAGGCACACATATAGACCCACTATAATTATTGGTCTTTACATTCTACCACAGACAATGGAAAATAAATACATACTACCACGATTATCTTTAATGTGATGTTAAGTTAATACATTTTAGTTAGCAAATACATTTTACTATTGTTCCCAGATATGGAAAGTTGCATGAATGAAACCATAAAATAAATATTATACACTACTACCTTTTTACCATTCTAAAATATTATATAAAAAAGTTTTATATAAATAATCGGGTGATAGAACAATCTGTTAAAGTATACGGACTAAGGTTCGACATAAAGGATAATTCATGTTGTTTGAATGGGGCATAAACAAATATTAGTAATCTTGAAAAGACATTATAAAATTCGGAAGAAGTAACATGCGTTCACATTTTAAAAACTAATTATCAAGCCTATAATTATTGCTTATAATAATTAATATGGTAAGCAACTATATAGTGTAGAACAAACTATTTCAACCTCCTACTTACAAACCATGCTTTTAGTATGGGCATAAACCCACGAGACGATCTAACGTTTCTAGATTTATAATAAACATGGCGAAGACAAATAGAGGAAATCTAATAAAACTAAAAGATTATCATTTAAAAATTCACTATATCACTCGTTACCTATATTTCCATCTAAAACGCTGAGTGTCTGTTATCTCTTTCACAATCTTAATCAAATTTCATACGAGCAACGTCTAAAAGATTTTCGGTGGATTAGCCTATAAAGTTTGTATTTACGTACGAGATAGTAGGTAGGCTGGAATGGTAAACACACAATGTTATAATACGGCTGTTAAGAGGTCTTTATTACAGTTTACAACGCTGTAAACCCACCGTAGGATTTTAGGATTAATTTGATTATGGTCAATTATTCACAAAGCGTTGAGCCCGTTCTGTTTTTTTAGACCTCGCTAATAAGCCGAAAAGTATCTAATTTGGACGGCGGTGTCTTTGGCTGCTAACAAATTAAACCACTTTAGCGTATCGCCCAATGAAATAAAATCAATCGATAATTAAGTGACTTTAAAACGATTTTATTTTATAAACCATTTGTTTATATTGAAACATTTGAATTTTTTTTTATATTCAAATACAGGAGATAGTTCATAGCTGGTAGAATTTGTTACACTGTAAATTTTAAGTACTGAAATTAAATAAAATCTATATAGTCATGCCTTGATACGCAAAAGTTATTTAACCTTAGTAAATTTTCATAAAACAATAAAAAAAATGTTTAGAAAAATAGATGATAATAATGTGAGAGAAGTTTATGCTTTGCTATCTGTGCGCGCACCACAATAAAAGCTTATTGTAACTCGAGCCTCAAATACGAAATTGAATAATGCTGACCTATCCCGCGACCGCCTTAGCCGTAAATCACCAAGATATTTATGTCCCTAACCCCCCACTCCCCTGGCCTCTCCTTCCCTTCCAGGCTTATTCGCGTTCAGGGATATAAAAAATTAAATAAAAACTTACATAAAATGGTAAGTAATTCTGAATGAAATCGAAGGAACAGACGATGCGGTCACGCGCCTATTCTGTGGTCGGCACGAACTAGCCAACAAATCAATGGCAAAATTGTTTTTCCTAAGAAAGGATATTACATTATTGTCTCATACTATGTACCGAGTGTGCAATACCACAAATAATAACTAAACTTTAAAGGCTTCTTAGATAAAATTTGACTAAAGTTTCGTATTCAGTACTCCGTAAACAATTTTCTCCCATCCATACATTTTTTAAGCTAAACAATACGTGAGAAACAGAAAACAAAATGAAAAAAATATAGTAACACAAATTCCACGAGTTACCATCCACGTTAGCTACCCGACGACGTATTCGTTTATCTCAGAAGCATGTGGCATGTAATGCACCGCTTCCCGTAAGCATTAACTTTACTTATACTCCATCTTATTCATGAGAAATAAATAATACTATTAGTAGGAGATACCGATTTCTGATAAAAAGTGGGCCCGAGTTAAATGGGAGGCACGGTGGAGGCAGAAAGAAAGTAATGGAGGCGCATCGAACCGGTTTGGAGATTTTTACGAATGCAAGGCTGCTCGGCTTGGCTCGGGCTATGTGCTGCCTGCGGTGAGCACATAACATCACCGTCGGTGGATTCGCGCCGGCCTTTCTTCCAAACGCACACACGCCGGCCGATTGTCTGTACTCCATACCAATATTATTGTCGGCATATAACTGGATTCTACGCATGACCACATTAGGCCATTAAATTATTTGCTGTACAAATGTTTCGTGCACTTGAGTAATTATTTGCAAAGCAAATGCATCCTTGAACGTAATGTCAACCATTCCAGTGAGTAGAGCGTAGATAAACTACAGTAAAAACGCATTTATACATAACACAAGAGACGAAGTAGGTAACCGCTGCATCAATCAATCTCGTAGATTTTAAATTAGAAACCTAACTAGGTGCGAGCCCAAATTGTGACTTCTACTTCTAGGTTCTCAATTAGTTAGATAGATAGATCATGTAAATGTCGCTAGGCAGGCTGGGTCACTACACTGGATACGTGGTCGTCGGTTATGTCGGAGTTAACTCTTAAAAAAGGGCTTTATTTAAAAAATATAATCCATATGTATACACATTTTTTTACATTCCAGCAACGTAATTCTAATATCTCTGAACCGATATATAAACCTATTGTATTAAATGTAAAAAATTATATAAAAATAACAAATTATAAGATAGGTATTAAAAAGGCCGTCACCCATTTCCAACCAGGATACAGACAGCGTTATAAATAAATCTTTTAAAATCTACTGCTTAGAGTAAGTCATATGACTCTTAATTATTTAAAAGAAATAAAAAACTCATTATTAATTTTCTTACGTTCATGTAGTTTTCTAGAGAGAGGTATATGAACGGATTTAAGTAAGTGTTTTGACTTTACAAATTCTCGAAGTAGATAGTAGGTTTATTTTATGTGACGAATTTCACAGAATTTTTGCGAAGAAAAATATCAGACGTAGTTTAAAAA
This sequence comes from Megathymus violae, assembly GCA_003671415.1. NCBI lineage: Eukaryota > Metazoa > Arthropoda > Insecta > Lepidoptera > Hesperiidae > Megathymus > Megathymus violae. Next base: position 3,143,243 of record PDGT01000007.1, read on the forward strand.
TCAATGACATAATGCTGGAATGTTATTAACACCTCCGTGCTTCAGAGGGCACATGAAACAGTTCGCCTCGTTTGCATCAGGCGTCCGTCGTTAAACTCTTAGTTTTCGAGCGGCGTAGAAACTCCTTCATTCGGTTTTGCCTGAGTCTAACTGCCAAAAACTTTTAGATATAAATCGTATCCCACAGGCTATTATTCAAAGAACATGGCCAATAAAATTCTTAGATTGAAACTATGAAACTAGCGATTGACTTCAACACCATGGCGACCCTCTACAGGGTGTTCCACGTGATTGCGATGAGATCCGACCACACTGCTTCAAAGCCACTCGTAGATGAAGAATTTTTTTAATAATTATATACAAAAATAATATATTTTATATAACTTAGTTCCCACAGGAAATAATACGTCCATAATGCATGTCGTTTGTTTGTTAACGTGGTCTAGTGTTTGCTAAGCCATTAGAGCGGGGCAACGGTGATGCGAAAATTCGCGAAAGTGGAACTACAAGTCGTATAATTAATATTGAGTATTAGGTAATTTTCAAATACTCTAATTTACTACAAACAAGTTTCTAATCCATTTAGGATTATCTTAACAGAATATCCTAAAAACCAAAATTATGCTGCTGCATTTTCTGATAATAATTAAATTATTCAATTAACGTTTATTGTGATTCAAATCAAAGCAGAGTTGCTGTATCCACCTCCTCTATTAAGCAACTACCGTCCAGTTCTGTGTACCGCCCATGCCTCATCTTATTTAAAGAACTAAACGAATCTAGGACGTCCAAACTCAACGTTCCTTATAATAAGTATACTTGACAGAATTCTCCATTGAGATATTCATCACCATCAGATATTATTTATATTTTTAACAAAATCATAACTCAAATGATTGGTGATGAGTGTCCGTGATTTAAAATCAAGAGATAACGTGGTCAGAATAAAAAAATTAGCTTTTGGAAGTCGACTAGAAAAACAAAGTATAAAACCAACATTTGTCCGTTATGTACAAAACCGCATTATGTAAATGTGTAAAAAATATATAGTTGTTCCGACGCAAACATTTACTTTGCAATATTTACTCACATTATGTAAAGTGGTGTGGTGTAAATTAATGTTCGTTATGTCTTGCAAATTTATAATGTACATAAAATAACTGAATTTAAATAAAGAACAACAGAAACTGAAACTAGACAATATTAAAATACTTGTATGAGTTAAGAATTAATTAACTGTAACACATAATTAACATTCAAATTCAAATCAAATGTTGTTATTTTAAGAACCGTTGAGCCACATTTTATGCGGACGTAATAAACTAGTACCTACTAGAACTTAATCCGCCCTCGCTTTACTTTGGAAAATTCCGCGGGAATGGCTCCATTTCTCATGATGAAATGTATCAGAAATTGTGACCGATAACATACTTTCTATGGTTTTAGTGTTACACGTGACAGTCTAGTCAGACCAAAGTTCCAAATTATATGTTTAGGCCTCTATATCTATAACAAAATATACAGTATACATACATTATAATTCCCAAAAAATATTCGATGTAAAGTTTCGGCCTCGTAACAGTTTTATTATTAGTATGGATAATTACATCAGAAGTAAGTGACGTGTAGCGAGAGCTAAAAGAAAAAATTCTTAAGGGATTTCGTGATAAGGTACTCTAGCTAAGACATAAAGAAAATAATTTTACTTTTCTCCAACTAAGAAAAACTTTCAAAACAATATGACAATGACCATTTCAGTATATATTGATAATTATTATGCCAGTAGTACTGTTTGTATGTGTGTCAGTATCATTTCACTGAATTAAAATTTGAACTAAGGTTACTTAAAATCTGTTATTAATCAGGTGAATAATTACCGAAAAAGGTTTATTATTCTTTCAAGTAACCTTCTTAAACAATTCTACAATCCAGTAATCTTTAAAATTTAAAACCAAGCAATGCCATCTAAATTTGTTGATTTCTTGATAATGAAAGAAAATGTCAGAAAATTCAAATTTAAAATCATTACATAATTTTAGTATTACGTAAACACACCTATAAACATATTTTATTTGCTTCTACTACTGTTTCTAAAAGGTGCTTTAACACTAAGGAGAAGAAACGGCGAAAGGACCTCCTCAACACAACTTTTAAAACAACATCACAATCACAAAAAAGTTGGAACCTGCGCAGATTAAAGTTGGAACCTTATTGCAAAAACGAACAGCGAGCACCATAAAAGAACGTTGAATATTATAAGGGCGATATGAAGGCGAAACTAAATTATGCCTATTTCTTGTTTCACGTTTGTATATCACTTATCTGGTTTAAATATTAAAATATTTTTGGATAAATACTAAATTACTATAAATGTATTGACACGTAGTTCTTTAATTTTTTTCCATAAAGACTCACGCGACTTTAATCTATATATATTGCCCTAACGGCTCTTTTTTGTAGTATAAATATTGAATCATTGTTAGCTGATTTATCTTACATTGGTATACCATAAGACTGCGAAAATAGGCAACATAAACAAGTCTAATTGTCCCTTCGTGTGTGAACGTTTGTGTTTGTAATGTTTGTAACAGCAAATACAGACCTACTCAGTTTATCTGCAAGAACCGATATATGAATTATTCGCCATAAAAACGAATTTCGGATTGACCTGAGATTGTTTTCCCTATTGTATTGTTAATATTTAATAAAATATTTTATTGGTTATGTTCAGAAATCAATAAACAACTATTGTTTTCTCTTTTTAGTTGTGAGGATAAAATTTCAGAAAATCCCCAGAACCCTAATGTTATAATGTAACGGAGTGATAAGGGGTACATCAGATATACACGCACATCCACATTTAGAATTCACATTACTTCTTATATTTTCGTCAGAAATGTTTATTATTTAGTCGAGTCATTGGGCGTCCTCAGTTAGCGGATGTAATTTGGTCGGCTATCAAACAAGCGCTATGTATTTACTGACCGTGATTTTCAATTATTAGAGAAATCTTAAGCCACTTTGGACAAAATACTTAAGTCGTCAAGTAAATATAATTTATGACCGACAAATAAAGCAAAAAAATCATACTGGTATTTTTTGACAATCTATTTACTTTGCCCAATATAAGAAATAATTGATGCAAATATTTAATGTTATTCAATAGTAAAGATAGAACGGGTATAAGCGTAGACTACGTTCAAATGATAATAATAAAGTTCCTGTAAATTGTTATTATGCGTTAACAAAACATCTTGAATGACAACGCATGACTTTGAACGCTTTAGATTTTATGAGGGCCATATATTCAACAGGAACAGCATCAATTTTGTAAAGGAATCATCATTCATCAATTTGTTACACAGACGAAAATATTTGTTGTTAAAGCCTGCGTAATTGTAGTGCTACAATCGTACCACTCGCTACGAAGCTACCGTAACGCCCGCAATTTGTTGCCATTGTTCTAAAGACGGTAATATTTACACCGTCGATTGTCCCTACCCGCACACTGAGCTGTTTTCAAAACAGAAGATTCCGTATAAAACAATGCACTTTGATGTTTCTGAAAACTTTTCAGTATTACGAATTTAAATTGCTGTAAAATTTGCCGTGTGGCAAAAGAGGTTTTTGTATAAATTAATGACTGGATAAAATACATAAAAAAATAGCATTAAAATTCAGTTATCTTTTGATACACTAATAAACATAGACATGAACTAACCTGAGTCATTAATCGATCAGCACCGGTGCCTTCATCATCCTTAAAGTCGATATCAGGATTGTAATTGGGCACTAAGTCTTTAAATTTTTCGTCGTCTCTGGTGATTCGGCCCTCGGGGGGACCGCTAGCGGTTTTCGAATTCTCCCCGATGTTGGGGTCGTGTTGGTTGAAGACGAGGGGCGTGATGCGGCGCGGTCCGTGGCGGCGGG
>PDGT01000007.1:3147187-3197467 GCA_003671415.1 Megathymus violae
CCGCCGCTCCTAGCCACAATAACACCAGAGGCAGCCTCATCTCGCAGACATCACTCCACGCGCGCTCGACGCACGACCACCGCGCGCCGCGTTTAGTGCGACACTGAGAGCCACCAGCCTCGCCCGACCGTCCACCACCGGCCGGAGCCTGCATCCCTTAGCTCGCCAAGGTGTTTGATACCGCCGACCCGCAAACTCACCACGTTGTTCTTCCCGTAACTGTACTTTATATTTCCACTGTCCATTCATGGCAAATGCGATAACAAAATCTATTGAAGTTTTTTATTACTACTAGTGTCGTCATTACATAGTAGGTATATAAAAAAATCATTGAAATCTAAAGTAATTTGTTACTTATAAAAAATATTGATATCATAAAATTATTACGTTTTTATCATAATAATCATTATCTCCCATACGACTTTTACAACAGAATTTAATAAAATATCTTGTTTTAAGGAACAACAATTAGAAAGTATAATGTCTTTTCTAATTTTGACGCAAAAAATATGTGTCGTTGTCCCTAGCAGGTGCGTACAAAATTATTAATTTTTCGTGTCATTGTTGCGTACAAAAGTCAAATTTCATCCCGGCTTAGGCTTCCTTTGTAATTTATCATGATATTATAAGACACTTGCCAACTCCATGCCCCTGTTCAATTCGTATACAGGGCGTCTACTTTTTTTTATTGCTCATGGTGTTCTTCGTTTTTCTGCGGGCTTTGCCTGTCGCCATATTAGTGTGTATAAAAATACCAGACAGAGATTGATACGAGCCATTAACTGGTACACTACGTAATCATACGTATTCTTTAAACCAAACCATATGGTAAGAAGTAAAGCCTATTTTTAAGTAAAGTACAGGTAAGGACAGTACAGGTATGTGGTTCTACTATAGAGGTTCATTGTGGATATTGCTTTCTTGTCTGTAGTTTTTAAAGTTACAACCCATAGAACAGTTACAAATATCAAAGGATTTCTCTTTCGTCGATTAAAACAGATTGAACGATAATGGAAGTATTCACTACTTGTCACACGAGAATATTAACGGGAAATCGAGTTGGAAAAGGTATAAATTGCGGTTTTGATGTTATGACAACTTCACGTGTGTTGTATCAGGACAAAGCGTCGTTATCAGTAGCCCAATAACTCATAATCTTAAGCGTGTCATGGTAGCGTGCGGAGATTGGAAATATATTTCTTGTTGAGAGGTTGTTAAATTAATATTTATATTAAAAGCATAGTTCCCTTCGCCCATATTCACGAAACAGGAACTGTATTAGTCAAAAATGAGTGTGGGTTAAAGCACTCTTTAGGTATCTTTCAGGGTCGTGTAGCTCAGTTTAAACGGAGTACACCTGCCAACCGAATAGTTCTGCGTTTGACTCGTATATATGTTACTTGTATAGTAACAGTGTACAAGCACTAACTATTAAAAACTTAATATAAGTCAACCAGTACTCATTAATATTGCATCACCTAATGGAAGTGTGTTGAGTGAATTAGATACTGCATCGGGTCTTAATATAAGTATATATAATTAAGATTACAATAACAATACATAAAAAAATAGAGAAGTCTTTTTCAAGTTTTCTTAAGACATTTTAGTCGCCGAATTAAATATGCATATACGCGTAACTGTTAAGGATTTAAAGTGCTTTAGTTTTCACTATATATTAGAATATGTGTTTAATCAAAATTACTGATATATTGGCTAACCCTTAATATTTGTCTGTTATATTTATTCAAAGTAAAATAATTATATATGAAAATGCGATTTACATAATAGGTAATGTTTGTACACGAGCAACTGAAAACCAATCATTATTTCGTTAGTAAAAGGTACCTAATACGACTAGATCATAGTACGCGACCTAGTATGTAAGCATACGTAAACAATTCAGAAACACTAGTCACGGCCAAGGTTTGTTATGACTGTTTTAGGATTCATAGAAAATGTTGTTGATGCAATTTGAGGTTAGTTAATTAAATTCATAAATTGTTTAGCCATTTTAATGTACAGCTACATTATTCTTAGAAGTTATGTTATACTAACAATCGTACCTCGCTTCGCTTCGGTATCAGTTGGCTTCGTTTTGTATTTCCAACTAATCAATCAATTTTCAAAAAAAATTCAAAACCGTGAAATTGACAAATAGAAAATAATCTGAAAAATAGAAAATAACCCAACGATAAGTACGTTTACGTCTTATACGAAAACATAATAAGCTTTCCTACTAAGAAAACAACATTAACGATTTACTTATGACTTGTTATAGACATGCAATGAGGTGAAGCGGAAAATATATTCATGTAACAATCTGTAAGCTTAGTGAGGGGTCAAAATACCCATTACTTAATTTACTCCACACAACAAAACGTCTTCCCTTTCAATTCTGACCTAGAAAAGAAATGCTTTACAGGGAAATTTATATGCACATTTACATAACAGAGTTGCCGAGTTTAGGACAATCCGTACGCATTGCGAAGACATTACATACACAATAAACTGCATGGGACGCCTAATGAGCTCATAAGTCATAGAAATAGATTCTTTGTTTTTCTTCCGGCTTGATGCTAAAGCTTGTAATTGGGTACTTAATGAAGTCTGACATACGAAGTATGTATACGTAATTATTCTCATACGTCTCTCACTCTTAATTCTTACTTGTGCATTCTACATTTGACCATGCAACTACTTAATTTCTTCCACATATTTTAATAATATTATCCTATATTCCATTACGTAGGTTCTATAGGTTCGGTAAATACTGTAGACTCTGTATGGGTCTCTCTTTATTCTACTTACTCACCTATCCAGCATCAAATATACCTAGATGTATCAACGTGAATAATAGATATCATCACCTATTTAACCGACCGCTGCCGAAAGCATGAGAAATCTAGGCCAGTACTAATTAATATAATTGAAACGTTTCCATAAAAAATATTAATGTTCAAACTGCTGAAACGATTATTGCGGTTTTTCTGTATTTAAACTTGTATTTCTCAACAATGTCAAACATACGTCATGTTTCAAATACAGAGTTTCTATTTAGCTACGAAAGATTTTAATGTTAATTACAGCATATTTTCCACTATCAGAGTGCTCGCGGAAATACCCTCTTTCAATACAAATAAATTGGATACCTAACATCTCTAATATGATGTTTCCATGAGGAAACTATACTGAATGACAGACACTATAATGTCTACAAATATTTCTTGAATGTTTAGTAATTGTCACAAAACAATAAAATTAAAAATAGTATTTTTACGCCATTCAACACAAAATAGTGAATAAATAACTAATATGATAAATACACGTTTATACACTCACACCCCCACTGTAGGAAACCCTGTGTTGCGGGTGGCATGGACATACACAAATATGACATTACAAACACCCATAACCCGAAAACAAATATTTGTCTGTTACGTAAATGTCTGCCTCAACCGGGAATCGAACCCAACTGAGCTATGGGATGAAAAATAACAAATTGTACCTATCGAATTAGTTCAGAATATAGCAAAAAATACGTATAATTAATAGAAAATTGTTGTAATGTCGCATCCAAGCAGCGCAATGCAAATACCTGCATTTGAAAAATCACGGTGGTAACGCTAATTTTCAGCGATACTAAAACGCGATCTCAATTTGCTCACCTACATCGTATAAGAAACCAATCATCCTTTCTTTAATAATATTACATTAATATTTAATAGTATAATATACTTAATAAAAGTACTTCTCGATCCTAATTTTCAGATATGTAAAGCTTGTCTCGTAATAAACTAAAATAAGCAATTATCCTTTTATTTATTTAATATAATCAACATAAGTGAAACTGTATACCTGAGAATTCTTCATCATATTCTCAAAAGTGTGTAAAGTCTCACAATATGCTTTTGATCATCGGATCGAACTATGACCTCTCTCATTGTGAGTGAGACAATCTCTAGTAGTCTCTAGCAGTAGGACAATTATAGGTTGTAATGTAGAAATGATTATAATCAAATAGATGGTCAATTTTTTTAAATCTTATGTAGGATGTGCGATAAATACAATAGAAAGATGGAGATCGGGTTTAAGCAAGATGAAACAGAAACGTGTTACGCCCTTTATCTTGATAAAAAATTAACACTTCCTTAACGATAATACTGAGAAAAGTCCAAAGTTAAACAGACCGAGAGGTAAAACAGTACGGAATCTTAACAAAGGCGTGTGAATGCAACATGCTTGCGTCCGTTCGCTCTGCTAAACCGCTGATAAGATAACACTGTCTTTTCATATGAAATTTTAACTCATTCATGCCCAAAATACATCACCTCCGGTTTGCGGTTTAAAATAACTTTGATGACTCACTTTGCGTAAAATATAAGATAAATAAATTATTTCAATTTAAAAAAGGGACTACGGGTTCTAAGGGAGGAAATAGAGCAATAAAGCAATGAACTTCATTTTCTAAACATCAATCTTTTATTGCTTCCTCTCTTCTTATATTTTCTGGCGCCACAAAATAACGACTACATTACGTCATTGTATTTGTACTTTCAATAAACATGTAAGAATTATTAGCAAGATTCAGAGCCAGACGCCGTACGGTAGACCAACATTCTAACCGAGTCGTGCTTACTAATACTTATAAATATAACGCATACACGTAATTATAAGAATAATAAAATCAATTTATTGCCACCAAAGATAATTACCAATTTACATAAAAGAAATACAGCTAAAAGATAAACAAAACTAACATAACTGTCTGAGGCAATAGAAGCTGGCTTAGCTGTTTGCTTACTACGAACTGAGGTCCTGGGAAGGGCTGGTTTTCAGCCAGTCCCTTTTCTCTAGGATATTGTATGAGAGATGCAATGGTATGTCCCCCAGCCGCCAGGCGATAATACTATTTGTATTAAAAAAAGAAGGAAAGAAAAACATCATAATAGAATGTTGAAAAAATTTGGATTATGAGTGATGGTATTTGCAAAATGAAATATGTATAAGAAGGGTTTATTAATTATACAAAAAAATCTTTTAATTTCAGGCATTTCCAGTATGTGTCCTAAGTTTTCTGTAGTAAGTTATTTCCTAAGCAACGCAGCTTTTTACTTAACTTTAAAACAGTTTGTTCTACACATATATAGATATATATGAGAAGATATAAGAAATACGGCTTACGACCTCAGTTTAGATTCATTCGATTGATCTCATCTTAACAGGTGATCCCAATAAAGATAACGAATATTATCTATACATATAATACTATTCTAACTGATCACTTTCTGTGCATAGGGGATTTATGAGAACAACTATTATAAGGAGCCTTTATTAACGCAAAAGATCCACAAAAAATAGTTGTTAGAATTTATTTCTGTTTGTCTGTGCGTTTGTTCGCGCTAATCTTAGAAACAGTTTAATCGATTTCGTTATGTTTTTCACTAATTTATTGCTGTAACCATCAATTCATATTTGAAGTTCGAATCATTTCATTCCGTCCATAAATAAAAAAGTTATAAATTGATATATGTATATCTAATTAACAGTACGAGAAACCCCAAACCTAAAACAATGCAGGTGCTATTTTTAAGTGTAAGGCGTAGTTTTTATGAAGCGAAGCAGGGGCGGTTTACTAGTCTATTAATAAGTCGAACAAAATGCTTGAAAGAGAGCGACTTTGCGTCTTATATTAATAAAAAAACCCATCAATCACTCATAACAAGGCACATGTTAGCTGAAGCCGCTTAGAAGAAGCCAAAACAAACTATACCAAGTGGTAAGCGAGTGTCGCGTCGGCACCTTCGTCAGTACAGAACAAATAATATTTTCGACAAAGAAGGTGTCGGTACAGACTAATGGAGGAGAGTGCTGGACCAATACGACCGGAGTAGTGTTTTAAACTGTTTGCTCTTCCATAAAGCTCTCAACTACGTATATAGGTACAACTCGCGTCTCGAACCTTATCCTACGCCACGAGGTAACGTGACGAGCCCTATCACCAAGGACGTTTATACGTAATAGAATTAAAAAACGATAGCAAATTAAATATTTTTTATGCTTCTATTTGTACAGTGCGTGTTCCTTAATAATGTCTCTTAGTACTAATATTTGTTTCCATTTTGTCTCGGACGACGGCCTAAAGTACGAATAAAACGACAAATTCATAAAGTACCTACGCTAATTTTAAAAAGATAAAAAATAATGCAGACTATCATGGGCTCTTTTTATCTTCAACAAAATTATATTTAAATGTATCTACATAATTTGCCTACTCTTATTTAAGGTAGTTTTTAGGTCATCATTATTTTGCCGCCTTCGCCGATAGGGAAGGAGTTGTGAAGATATTTGGTTTCACAATTACTTGTATGGACGTTGGCAGCGTGTTCGGGTTGAAGATAATTTCTAAACTTGGTCTATATCGACTGCTACCAAACTGCAAAGTGGCACGTTGTCTCCGCTTCTCATTGCAATTTTCATCAATTCGGAAGACGTACAATACGTCACATCTTCCTACCACTGAAAGACCAACGACCTGCAAACTTACACTTTGTTACCTTCAAGCGAATTGCGCAAAGCTTTACCAGCCGCGAAGAATGATCATACTCGAATTTTCATGTGAAACTAATCCAAATTACTCCCAACTTCTTACTTAATTACTACTTACTTACTAGATACAACACCTGAAAATAATTTTTAATTGCATTCACATTTCTTACTGTATAGTTATTTAAAACTTAGGCATTCCCTTGAACTTCAATCTGTCTTTAAACCCTCATAGCAATGACGTCAGCAGAAATTTATTTGCTGCACTAGGAAGCTACATTTTTTTCATCACCATCACAAAGCATACTGTAAAACTCGCCTATCATATATTTTTCTTATTTTCAGCCAATGCTTATCATACTACGTATAAAATATCATAATAGGCGTGCATTGGATGTGGATTTGAATCTACACTACCCTGCACGGCATGCATCTTGAAGTTTCAATTATACTAGACATTTTAATGTGGTAATTTTAATATGGGTTCAATATTAAAAACCCAGTTACGAAACAAATTAACTGCTCTCTATTGACCAACAAAAAATTGGTGACGTCCGTGATGATTTGTGACGAAGACGGCAATTACCACAAAATCGTGACTTTTGGATTAAGATTCTCATGCGCGCAAGTGACACTCATGAATATGGTATACTTTATCTGCTATTATAATAGTAAAACAAATTTGATTTATATTACAAAAACTGCTTTTATAGAATAAGTTCAATACCAAAATCAGTGTCGTTCGTTTTTAAATGGACCTTAATGTATAAAGATACAAGGTGTAAAGAAGTCAAACCTGTTTGGGTCATGCGTTGCCCTCTAATTGACAAATTGGAATCTTATTAAAATAAAATTCAAGTTCCTAACTGAATGAGGTGCAACGTTTTCAAACGCCAAGGGGCGTAAGTGACAGAACAGCCTCCGATCGGTTGTCGATGAACGCCGAGCGAGCACGAAACAGCTCAGGCGGCAGGAATAAAAAGTCGGCAGCATTCGAAGCGCGTGCCTCGATGTGTGTGGTCCACTGCGATCAATGCGGAGGTCCTCTCCTCATTTTGATTTATTGAAATCTGATTTTCGCACCCTTTTTTGGATATTTTGCGATCCAAAAACAATCTTACTTGCATTTAACTGTTTAGGTATATATATTATTAACATGTTATGAAGAACGTTTCAACCAAATGTTGTTTTTGTTAATCTCAACTTTAATTGTATCACCAACAAAGGTTAATTAAAACAATAACGTATATTACAAATATAATTAATTAATAATTTTGAAGCCATCAGATTCCTATAGTCAAAAATAAAGTATAGTATAGTGTAATATTAAAGTACTATTGAAAAAAGTGAAAGTTAAATACGTTTATGATTGTATCTGTGGATCTTCATTAGGGTTAATAAATTCACTCTTTTCATCATCCGTAAAAATGTTCAAGTCGGTTGTTAATATAGGATTCAGTTCTGGATATCTAGGCATTAGTTCATAATTATTTAAATCACACGATGAGTTGTTTTCGTTACTTTTCCATTTGTTTATAATAACTTTCAATGGCTCCAAGCATTCCAAACTTTGTTTTACACGGAGAAGTTCTATATTACACTGATTTTCTACCTCCATTAGCTTAAGCTTGTAAATTTTAGCTAACATCTGTTTTCTTATTGCATTCTTTTTCTCGTTTTGAGCCATTGTTAAAGTTTCTTGATATCTTTGTAACTGTTTTTCATATTCCATTAGACTACCGTCACTACGTAATTTATTATCAATACTAGAAGTATACTGATAACCAGTATCCGACGGCGTGACGGTATCATTAAGATATGTGTTCGAAGATGGCAAGTTACAGGTATAACATTTAGCTTTATCAGTTGTTACGGGCTCTGATAATAAAAAATCAGAAGACCTAGATTCTTCTTGTAATTTAGCTTTCTCTTCGGTTAGTTCCAGCTTTAAAGACTCAATATTTTTTTTACAATTGGCGATTCTTTCCCTTAAATTTAAATTTTCATTAACCGATCCAATTTGAGGGTTTTCTTCAATGCAAAGAATATTATTTCTCACCTCAATTTTTAGTTTAGTATCATCTACAGGTACATGCTTTTCTTTCAGTTGATTATCGTTACTGTCTTCGGTTAAATGTTTATCTCCACAAGCAAGCTCTACATCCATATTTATGTGTGTAATCTCGTTAAAATTTTAAAAATCTAAATACTGACAAAATATAAAAGTCAAAGATAAAACATTTGAAATTCGAGACTTATGTCTTATAGCGAAAACTATCTGTACCTTTCATAGACAATGGTCATAGACAGACAATTTTAATAAGTTTCATCAAACAGACAAGTGAAACTTTATAAAAATAATCACAATGGATGTTTTATAAAATCGATTGACCCCTACAAATCCCCAAGACTTTTCTATTCCTAGCACATTTTGTAAAATAATAAAAATATCCCAGACACTGCTCAATTAATATTAGTAGCAATAAAATTACCAATAAAGAATATTTCACGAATGATAGGCCTGCCTTTTCAGAGTGGAAGTATCCCTTTGCACCAGAGCGCATAAGATCTTATACATTTTTAATATCAACCGTATATAAATTAATAACTGCGACATCTAATGGTAAATGATCACCGCCATCCTTGGGTGTCACCGACGCTTTTCCGGGCAAGATAGAAGCTGAGGACTTATTGCTGGTTCTCCAATGTTGCAGCGGAACATATAAAAATCTTTCACAGTTAACTGTAGGAAAGCGGTAGCTAGCCAGGTAGCAAAATACAAGCACGAATACCGTCAAATTAAAGCTGGGTGGTACAGGCCCAGCAATAGCCAACAAGAGGTTGTCGACCATAGCCCCGTCCATTTTCAGCTGGGGGTACGGCAAGCAAGAATGGTTGGCATGAGCTAAAAGACGGGTGGAGCTCCTTTTATACCAAATATTGCATATAAATTTGTTTTAAAGGAAGGATGGAATGGTAGATCCCATACAACAATCAACCTTCACTTCGATTGTGAAATCTTAATTGTTATGCTGACAAACAGTATGTACCCCCATTTAACGTTATGGGAATGGAGTTAAAAGCCAGACTATAATCAAAAAGCATTTGATAATTTTTAGATTATCAAATGTGACACTAGCCCAAAACCAGTAGAACTATCGAATCAATGGTTTACAACATAATCTCTCCGTCATCAGTCAGGAGTAAATAGTTTGAACCCTGAACTCAGTTACCACCTTGTAGTTTTCGATGATTTAAAATTAGTGTATTTTAAGTTACATATACAAGACAATACGTACGAAGATGAAACGTACGACTAGGAATATCATAGCAGAGTTTAAGCTAGATACGGTAATTTACCATTTTAAAGTCATACGAATCTACTAACAAGGCTGACAGCAATCAATACTGTATAAGTTTAATAGCTAGATCTGATATTGACCTACGTTCAACTTCCTGATTCTAGCATCAAAATCAATGGCAATCTGAGATCCGTAATCTGTCAAATGTCTCCGTCAAGAGTTTCTCCCCGCCACAGCAATCTCGCCGTAACTATAACCAAGTGACTGGGTTTGAAATATCGGTTTATAACACTAAACAATTTATTTTGACAGAAAATACATAACATAGCACACGATTGTATTTTGTATTTATTTCCACATATAATTCTTTTAAAGTAACAATAAAATTGAAAAGTGATTTCACCATCATGTGAGTAGAGGTTTCTTTAAGTTTTATTTTATTCATATTCATTGGGACTATGATTCAAAGCATTAGATTTATCTGCACTGAGTAATACTTTTCTGTGGTTATACAACTGTCATAATTCGATTGACAGATTTCACCCGTTCTCTATGGTCGATCAGTATTTTCGGCGCCTTTACTTTAATGTCAAAGATTTTGAGTTATTAGTGTTTTCAGAAATAATTGCCGTAATTTTAATATCCCTCAACTAATCTTCGTTATAATATTAATAACATCATCCAATTTGTATACTGAATCAATTTAAAAGCCCTAATTATGGGTCTCCTACAAATGTGCCAACGCTATTATAACTCTAATGATCTATACGAAATTCTACAAATCACTAAAAAGGCCACAGTAAAAGAAGGTGTATTGTATGTCCATAAATTTAAACATTTATGTTATTACCAAACTATACTACTATTACTATTTAAATTACTATTACTTGTTATAACTACAAGTTGTTTGATACAGTTAAGTATGTAATTTCTTGCGCTTTCAGTTAACACAGCGTACCGTAAATTATCACTAAAGGTACATCCTGATAGAGTGAAAGACGATGAGAAACTTGAAGCTACTGAAAAGTTCAAAGTCCTAAGTAGCATTCACAAAATTCTGAGTGATGAACACAAAAGAGCTCGTTATGATAAAACTAACTGTGTAGATGGTGATGACACTGAAAATATTAATCATGATTGGTTAGTGTATTGGAGGAACCTGTTCAAAGAAATCTCCATTGAAGATATTGAAGCTTATAAGAAAGAATATATTGGTAAGAATAAAATGTTAAAAATTATGCTAACATCAAACCAATTATTTTTATCCTTAAAACCTTGCTATTATTGGCTCATCAGTTTACTTAATTAATTATAACAGTTCACTCAATATTAATATTCAGTTTAGAACCATTGCCGAAATGTGAGTTTAAGAGGAATGTTTTCTGCAGGTTCTGAAGAGGAGAAAAAGGACTTAAAAGTAGCTTATTTAGCTGGCAAAGGTGACATGAACTATATTGTAGATCAAGTACAATTTATTACAAACGAAGATGAGCCTAGAATCAGAGGGATTTTAACTGTAAGAACATCTATTATTAAAATAATGGTACCTTGATAGAACATATTGATATAATTATGAAATAATTACATTCTTTAATCTACCTCTATAATAAATATTGCAGGAGATGATTGAAAGTAAAGAAATACCTGCATATAGAATATTCACACATGAACCAGCAAGTAAAAGAAAAAGACGTCATGCAAAACAGCATCGTGAAGCTAAGGAGGCAGAAGAAATCAGTGAGGAAATGGGCTTAAAATCTGGTAATAATTAATACTTATTTATTGATAACTGTGAAATTCATCATAATCAAATCCATACTATCCTACTAATTGTGTTCTCTTACAATAAAGGTTAAAGCTTTAATTCATCCAAAACAAGTGTGAGTTGGCAGACTAAATTTGTAAAAATGGAGAACTTAGAACTGAACAACAGAAAAGGCAATTTTGTTACAACCCTTCTGTTGATGGTTGCTGGGTGCTATATCAAATTTAACCCCAATGGCATTATTGTATGATGGTAGTATTATTTACCTACCCGATTGGCTGCAATCCTCCTAAAATCAACCATGAGATATTTTTTGTTTCAGTTGCATTGTTGTGGAACCATTTAATAAGTGGTATCTCCACTTCTGGCTATGCCAACATCTTTTTGTTTATTGGGTATAAAAATATATTGTATGAGCATACATGAGCATAAAAAATTCAATGTTTTCTATTGTGTTTGTTCATCAAAGCAAAAGATAACATTTATATTATTACATAATTATTTCAACAAATGCAATATTTCATGCTAATAAAAACTATTATTTACCAATTTTGTCTATGATCACTGTTTACAAGAAACAGATTTATTGAAAACAATGTTTTTTACAGCAAAAAATTTAGAATTAATGATAAAACAGAACAAAGAAGATAGAGCTCACAAACTTGATTCATTTATTGCCAATTTAGAAGCTAAATATAGCAGTAAAAAATCAGGTACTAAACGCAAAGCTGCTACCACAGGAGAAAATGGTTCAAAGAACAAGAAGAAGAAATGAACTTGTGTGATATATAAAACCATTTAATTATTTTTTGTCGACTTTGTCATAATTTTGTAGTAGCATCTGGCTCCTATAGAAAAATTGTCACAGCACTATTTGAGTATGAAATTATTGACAGAAAGTCACTGAATGTATTAAAATCAATAAAATATTTTTGCAGGAACCAACAATTTTCAATTTTCTTCTTCCATAGCCACTTGTAACTGCATGTCAGAAAATAAAGGCCCCTGTTCCACATAAGTCTGAAGTCTTGATTTAATGTTAGGATCAAAAGCTACTGATGTAGATAAACTCCTGATGATATTGTATTTTGCTTCTTTCACATCCTTACTGTCATCAACAGAGCGATCAAGGAGATATTCAATAAATCCTGGAAATATTAATTAAAAAATAAATTAACATAAAACAAGCTACTTGGCTGTCAACATATTTAAGTTAATTTGAATAGTTGAATTTTAAATGCTTGTTAAACAGTAAAAGAAAAATTGTTTCAATAATGTATTCACACTATAAATGGTTTACAAATTCGTATTTATAGGTCCCTTAAAACATTACTGATAACCCACCTCAATTCTCTTTAGAAAACTTGCGCCGTATGTTTTAGGAATGGGTTTAACCAATATTGGGAGTTGTAGTAAAAAATTCAGAGATAAAAAAAACTTTGAAATCATATTACAACAATGATGTGTATATGTTGTAAAAATTTTAAACATTGATTTACCTGCAACAGATGCAACTAATTCTTCACCCCATGAATGCTGGCATACTGAATCAAGAAGTGTTAGGGCAGCCATTTTAATATCAGTAAATGGGCTCTTGCATAACTCAAATAATTTATCTGTTGGTCTGGGTTCTTTACTAAAACATCTAAACCATTCTCTTGTCAATAAATTGATTCTTTGATAGTTAGGATTTTTGTTGCTGCACTCTGAGTCTTTATTTGTACCAATCAAATTGGCATATGTGTATAAAATTTTAACTTTAATATCGGATGAGCAATTCTTGTTTAGTTGGCCTAATTTTTCCAGAGCTTGTATGTATTTACTTCCTGTAATAATTTGTTATGATTAAATACAATGTGTTTAATCTTATGGTAATGTTTTATAGTTTTTTTTCTCGTATTTAGGCTCTGAGGTTGTGTTGAAGCATACAGATGTAGGAAGATTGCCATAAGAGATTTATTAAACACTTGGTAAAAATAAATTAGGTATGATATATATAGATATGAATTAGTTATTGTTTAATTAGAAATGGGTGGTTATTGCCAATGAATTGAATTACTCTTAGTATATAAATTTAAAAAATGAAATAAATGGAATCATAATTACTTTCTTAACCATAAAAATTTGAATTAAATTACCTAATGCTGCTAAGCATAATTTCCCTTCAGCTGTAGAGCCAATAAAAGAAAGGGTATCTAAAGCTACTGGCAAAGTTACATTTCCTAATTCAAATGAATCAAACAACATATCTATCAAAACAGGATACTTTTCAAATATTTCTCTTGGGTAATGATGTGCTATGCTTCCAAAAAATTTCATGTAACCTGAAACAAAAGTACAATAATTATGGTTTTTTTTTAATTCTTATCTTGATATTGATGAAGTAAAAAGACCTGATCATGATCAGAATAATAAAAAAATTGTGCAATTTGTAGAAATTATCCAATGTGAAGCTTCCCTTGTACCAGACGAGGTTGATTCACACAGTATTTTCGCCATATATGTTTAAATTTCGCGCGCGCGCTGTGTAGTATAGATTCTGTTAAAATATGTACGCATTATTCTCCATCCCTTCCTTCCTTTCCACGATCCCGACCTACGTACGCGAATACGGGCAGTTGGTCGTCAATAATCAGCGCAGACGGACTACGAGTCAGCACCGCGAATACGATGACGCTAGTCATCACCGCACCGCATACAACCGCGCACGAGTACGACCATATTGCAAGGAGCACGTGGAGTGGAGTGTTATTCATTAATAATACTTTAGTGTAGCTTAGGCTAGTAGAAACCATTGGTGAAAGTGCCAGGAGCACACCTGAAGCTTCAACATCAACAAGTTCCACATCAAACTTGCCAACTTGTCCTTAAACAATCCTGCAACCAGCCCTTTTATACAGTCCACACCGCATTATCTCATAGGTTTAGGTCTTTAGACCCCAAGACCAGATTCTTAGGAGCTTGGTCATAGTTGTACAGTCAAGAAAGCACTTCCCGCAGATTAGTTTAGTCTGGGCAATCACCCAGGTCCATAACACATAGTATATTTAAATGTATGCAATTAAAACATTTTACTTTACCAGGTGTTAAAAGCCCTTTAAGTGGATTATTCTGTATTCTGGCTAATAACTCTGTAATTTTCTGCAGAACTCCTGATTTGACAAAATAATTTATGCCATGTGGTTTAACTGCTAGTCGGGAGAGTAGTTCTAGAATGTTCATTTGATATAAAACATCATCTGATTCAAGCTCTGACATCATACTTTGTATATAACCTTCAGCAGTGGATAATTGAAACAAATCAAATGATTTTGTAGATATATTAATTGCTACCTGAAAAATATTAGTGTAATTAGTATTAGTACAATTTACAAACAAACAAGGATATAAGGATGCACCCTATGTGCATCCTTGAGGTTTGACTGCAATCCATGAATACTTTGAAATTTGCAAGAAGTTTGTAAATTTTCAGGACTAAGGTGAGCTCCCTCATTTATTGGTCTCTGGCTTAACTAATTTATGAGTATTATTTTTAAATACCAAAACTGTAGTCTCTTCCAACATTCCAAGCCTTGTATATATTATCTTGTATCTATGCATTTTAAGGCTTGTATCAATAATGTGTCATCTTCAAAAAAATTCAGTAACATTGGGTGAGGTCAGTATTGACAAGAGTAACCACTAACAAAGACATCATCACTCAATCTATAGCTCAAAAACCTTTGGACAAAAATGTTTGCACCAACATGATAATTCATACCAAAGCACCAAGCCAGAGTATGTTTTAGACCTTCAATTATGAAAAAAGTACTTTATGTTTAATGGGTGAAATGTAACAAATTATAAGGATATAAATACACAAATGTAATTTGTAATAAATGTAATTTAATTGTAATTTGTTAGTAGACTAACTCTGGTAATCAAATCAATCAAGATAAAAATTATGATATACCTCATAAGCATTACATTTACTACTTTTATTGTACTCCAAAGCAATTTTCATTTCCTCTAAGACTTTAGGGTATGCTTCATTTGGCAGGTTAGATGTTATGAGTATAGCTTTGTTTGCAATACCAATATCACTATCACAAACAAGTTGCGCTACAGCAACAAAAACATCAACATATTCTGACACAGGCAGAATTGATAAATCTTCAGTCACAGTTTTATATACCTGAAATAAGTATACTCAAATTAAATATTTACAATTTCTTTTCTATGAATGTGTCTACTTTAATATCATTGTTTATAATGTAATAGAACTGCAACAATAGGCAGTCCTATAGATAGAATATAATAAAATGAATTAAACAACATACAGTTAACATTATTTATAATTTTTACACTGCTTTGTTTCCATGGAGTAATATATAATATTGTAATATGCAAATAGTATTAAAACTTAATAATCAAATAAAATGGCATACCTCATCAATGGCAAGTTTTCTTACACAACATTTTTCATGTCGTAATAAATACATGATGTGACTTGTGTAATTCTTGATAACTTCACCAGTGTTGAACTTTTCAAAACATATCTTTAACACTTCACAAGTAAGGTCAATTTGAACTCTACAAATAATAAATCATAGCTATAACCAAACTAACAAACTGAGGTACAATGCACACACAAATTAATATGCCACACTACATTCAATACCCTTCGCATTTAACATTTCAAGTTAGAACAAACTTTGTTTACATTGTGTTGTGTGTTAAACTTGTTTGTTAATTCATATTTCAAATAACGTAGTACATTTTACTTGCTGTTCAAAATAAAATAATTTATTATTAATATAGCACGAAAATCATAATTAGTAAGCTAAACATTTTTGGACTAAGCAGTGGATATCTCACTCTCACTCGTCTCGGAGATACTAGTTATTTATTGGGTGCACCTATACTATGTGCAACTAGTACTTAATTAAACAACTTTTAAACTTACCCATCTGATTCATTGAGACAATGAACAATTTTTGAAATCCCAGCGCTTTTTATAGTAGAAGCAGCTATAGGTTTTGGTTTATATTCCAGTAAATTTTTCATGTCATTTAAAGCATTCTGCTTATTCTCATCAGATTGTAGCCGTTCTATTATACTTTTGTAGGTTATGGTGTCTAAATTAGACATTTTTTAAAATATAAACATTTATAACAGTCGAAATTTACAAGTCACGACAGACTAATCTGAAATCTATTTAAACAAATTCTATTTCAATACTTTCAATTTTTGATAGTCACTTCTTACGATGACAGATGAAACTATAGACAATACAACAAGAAAAAAACTTTGCGTTTAATACACGGACGAACATTTAGCATGTCACGATGTGGCGTGATCGTGACGCGCCAGTACTAGATATCGGTTTCGGTTTCAATATTGTATATTGCGTCGTGAGGATATGTAATAGTGCCACTAGAACTATGACGAAGTGATAATGATAAACGTATCGTGATATGTACACACTTGTCTGATATTGTTGAAATTGTACGAAAATTTAGTTATACATGTCGGAGTAGTCATGAAGGTTATTAAACGGGACGTGGCACGTGATCCGAGATCACTCACTGCCATCAACAGTGATACAAATTTATGGGTAATTCCCCGAATTACGGGGAACCTCAAGTCAATTAGGGATTGGTTCTATGCGGGGAAAACGTGGAGAATTTATTTATTTATTTAAAGTTTATTATACCTATTACAATGTTGTATAAAAGGTGGACTTAATGCTAAAATCATTCTCTACCAGTCAACTTTTGAGCTAAGCAGATATCAGCGATGGCGGCATTAATATATAAATGTAAGATATAAAAAAATCATCATATAATAAATGGTGTGGAATTACATATAACATTACATATACAATAAACATATAGTTAAAAGATTATTGACTATATGATATATGTATTATAGATTTAAACATGAAAATGTGCATCAGTTAAAAAGTGAACTTGAGTAGTTGACGATTCACATGTCCACGCAGATGTGATATCAACTCAGCACTTTCCTTCAGACTTCAGCAGATAGTGGACAGTAACTCCGTTTTTAAAAGATTGTTTGCTAGCAATTTTTCTTATTTGATGTGGGAGGGCATTCCATAGGTGAATAGTATCAATAGTTAAAGAATTTGACATAAAACCAGACTAGTGAAGGGGAAATTACACTTATACCATAACAATCAATTAATGACTCTTCGGACTCTTATTAGTATGAAACTATTATAACGAATATTACACATGTTACCGATTACTTATTTACTACAGGACATCACCAGTTTGTGTATTGTAAGTAGGTACATAACTACGTGAGAAAGTCCCTGTCTAGAAGCTAATATAACGACTAATCTATTTCTATTCTGCCTAGTTTAATTATAAACACTTATCTTGTGTTTGAACCTACGTTTTGATTTTATGGCGAGCTCATACTTTGCTGGATGTCAGTCAGCATGGGCTTGATATGGGCGATGTACAACAGCCTAAAAAAATTGTAAGCCAAATGTATATATATATATATATATATATATATTTAGCTCACACATCACACTCAATGTTTCGACGATGTAAATAATACTGTTTCGCAAGTGTTACACTGGTTTACATGTAATAACCTTGTGTTAAACGCTAAGAAAACAAAATGTATTAAATTCACTTTACCAAATGTTAGACAAGTGCCATCTCATATTGTTTTAAATAAGGAAGTGCTTGAACTAGTGAATTCTACCACATTTCTTGGAATCACTATAGACTCACGAATACAATGGAGTCCTCATATTGAAATCTTGTCAGGGAAACTTAGCTCTGCTGCCTACGCTCTTAAGAAAGTGAGGCTCTTAACGGACGTAGAAACAGCAAGATTAGTTTATCTTAGCTGCTTTCACAGTGTGATGTCTTATGGTTTGTTGTTGTGGGGCTCAGCTGCAGATATTAAGTCGATTTTTATATTACAGAAAAGAGCAGTACGCGCCATTTACAACCTCAGGCCTAGGTATTCCCTTAGAGATCTCTTTAAAGAAATTGACATATTAACTGTAGCATCACAATATATTTTAGATAATATTATGTACGTTAAAAAATACTCTGATAGTTTTCTTTGGAAGAGTAATGTTCACATTATTAATACTAGGAGTAAGGCTAAACTGATTGTTTCAAATTTCAGACTAAGTAAAACTGGTGGCTCTTTCATGGGTAGATGTGTAAATATTTATAATAAAATCCATTAAAATTGACAGAAATGCCATATTGTAAATTTAAAGCTCACGTCAAAGGCGTTCTTATGCGGAAAGGTTATTACAAACTTGATGATTACTTTCAGGATAAGACTACTTGGACATGAGTTTAATATTAAGCCAGTTTAAGTGCGTTCTGTAACTGTGAGTAGAAAAAAAAACTCCTCGGGAGTTTCTTGCCGCTTCTTCTTCCGAGATCACTCACGGTAGGGATTTGTTGAAGCGATGGCGCAATTTGACGTTCGAAAAGTGCTTGTAAAAACTAACTTCGAATAAAATATTATGTCATTTATTTTTTTTTCATTTCATCGCAGTGCATTGTTGAACCTGGCCCTTCAACCGATCGTGGGTGCCGGTCGCTACGTCAGGAACGACGTAGTGGCGCGCGACCAAAAGCCCAGTCGCTGGAGGAGTTCGTGGTCCGCTGCGCCCTTCGCATGTTCGACAGGGCCTACAACGGGCCATACGCGTACCTCAGGGGCTTCGCGCCCCTACACAGTCGGCCGCCTGACGAGCGCCCGCTCCCGCGGGAGCTCTTAGGACCGGTGTCCCCTGCTCATCTCGGCGACGACTGCTAGGCCGCGTAAACGGTGTTAGTGCGACTGAAGTCCTAATCCCTCGCTCAACAGCGGGGATTACGTCACCAGGGGGCTGTTGACATCCTAGAGTATACTGCCCGGGCAAGGAGGATTACCTCGAGTCCCAAAATTTCCACGTGTGGGCCACGCCCCCTCGAGTAGGGCGTCGCCGCCGAGTAGGAAGTCGGCCAGCCAGCCAGCAGTGAATCACACATATTTCCCATACTTTGTGATTGCACACACATTTTTGTGATGCTAAAATCCGTCGCCTTTATAAAATAAATATATTCTCTGAAGAACAATTCAGAAGATACATATACGCCAGAGGAACCAGAGAAACAAATATTTACATCATACTGCTGATTAATGAAGCAGAAATGAGATTTTATTTTGTTGAGTTTTGCAATAAAACCTATAAATATTTATGTAATTATATAAATATATTTCTAAGTTTACAATCTATTATGCATTGCGTAGTTTAGCTTATGACGTAAGTGATCGACAGAGTTGCTAGCTTCCGGGCTTCAAAGGGTACATAAAGCCATCGGTTCCAGTTGTCTGTCTGTTGATGTGATAAAGACTTTAAGCCTTGTCGAGGCCTTCGGGCGGGGTTCGATACTGTTCCTAATACATGTACATTGAGCGGTATCGTTCTCCGAAAGGCACATTAAGTTGTTTAAATAAAACCGAGATCTTCAAGTAGCGTAACAACTTCTGCAGTTTGGCTTTGCCACTAATCAGCTTAATTATGCTCTTAGCCGTCATAATGTGAATGGCCTTCAAGGGTCTTGGTATCGTATACGTACTAATATTGTGTTTAATACATATAATTATTGTAATATATATCAATTAGGGATGTTATGGATATAAAAATTCCGGATCGAGATATGGATACGGATATATGAATAATATTTTACCAGTTTCGGTTACGGATATGAAACTAGTTTGGATTGTCCGTTTGTTTCGGATATGGATACTACATTATTTGCAACTTTGAAAAATAGTATAATGTATTAACAAAGTTTAACTATATTTCTAAATATTATAGATAGATTATCCGATATCATAATCACAGAAAAAAATAATTGCCTTAAAAATTAAATAATAAAAACTGTCTAACATGATAGCTTCGCGGCTAGTATATCGGCTTGGAGAGCGAAAACCTATCATAACGTGATTTGGGTAGACTGCTCCTGTCCGAAATTATCCCAAATATTTTTATAGGATACGGTTACGGATATGTTATCATTTTGAATATCCGATAATTTCGGTTAGTTACGGAGCTCCAAACATCCCTAGTAACAATGTTTCGAGTAACTGTCGAAGAGTTCATAATGAGTCATTATTAATGACACAACTGTTGTGTAAAATTGGAGTTTTTTAAGAATGTTCGAAACATTAAAGGACGGGTAGGTAAATATTATTGCCGAATAAAAATGCAATGTATTTTAAAAAAACAATAATTTTATTGTTCAAATAGTTGATATAGAATAAATACTTTCAATTTAAAAGTATGCTTGAAATTTATGTCGGAAGTACGTACTCGTAACATTATAAACAATGGAATGACATTTGTATGAATTTTCATATCTATGGAAAATTACATTATATATTAGACAATGATACCTAAATATATAATCAACAAATTACAAAATTATTTTTCATAGTAACTAGTCCTTAGCAATACATGTACTAAGTTTATCTTAGTTGGCATATAAATTAAAATAACAAAAAAATACAAATACAATGGAGACTGTAAATCCTAAAATAGTTGACATTGATATATTATGTCTTAATGAACATTGCAATTAAATCTGACATTCATTTATTATTATGTTGTTTTACTTGCCTTCTACATATCATGCCTTACTTTCTGAAGGTGTATATGCTAGCGTTCTAAAGTTAACTGCCTTTATATGGCTAGTACATGTTGTTACATATTGGTTATATCATTAACTCGCCCGTGAGTTTGATGCTTTTTCTTTGATAGGAAAAATCTTCCCCAAATAAACAGTTACACTTAACTGTATGAAGTGACCTGAGTTTATTTAACTGATAACTTTTAATTTATAGACGATACATATCAATAATTTTCAACGTTTTGGTCACATTACACATCATAGCAATCTAGAAAAAGCAATAATAACGATAGTAACCATGTGTGGTCCAGCTGGACTTGCATGCCCATAAAGAACTGACAAAATTATAAAACACCTACAGAAAAGTCGTAATCAAAATAAACTGTATGTTACAACTTTTTCCTTTTTTGCATTTTACCCTTCATGTTTTATTATTAAAAAATATCAGCTTCTATAGCTATAGCCTTTTTTGCTTGTTTCAATCAATAAAATAAGTTATATCTTTATATAATTATATATAATATACTCCTTAATATCAAAATAATGTATTTATTAATTTCAATTTATTATTTAAGTTGTAATATATTTTTTTATTTTTATTTTTTTACTTCTTCGACGCCTAAAATACCAATAACAAAAAGTCACTTCTTACATTCTATTAGGTTTTCTTGTTTCTCAAAAAATGTTTACATACCTACACGTCTTTTCTTGTCTAAGGTTACGTATATCCCAAAATTTTTACATTTACGTGGCAGCATCAATGAGTTTTTAAATAAGAACATCCGTAGATATAGCAACAAATCACACTTTTAGTAAATTTTTTTTTTTGCTTACCTTGGGATAGAAAGTAGAGGCTATGAAGCAACACTTTAAAAACTGACAACATAGTACAAGAACCGAACCAAATTATAACAAATATTCGTGACTGATTATAGAACTTTCTTAAAACTGCATTGTTGTGCGCTGGTTTTACTTTATTATAGCAATAAAAAAATTATGGATCACTGAACATAAAACAGTAGTTTTAATCATTTTTATCTTTTTACTGAATATTGATGGATTCAAAATTAGAAACGTCTGCCATTATTAAAAGCATGAAAAAAAACCCTGAATATTTTATTTTTGTTTATAAAAATAACTGTACCAGGAACCCTTTTGTTAAACAACAATTTGAAGACTAATTTGGAGCAATGACAAACTCTTATTTTTTCTGTATATAGCAGACAAATGAGCTGATGGGTCAACTGACGGTAGGTGGTCATTGCTGTCTAAGGACGTCCATAACACTTAAGACCTCAGACACTTTGCCGATCAAAATGAATACGAATAATTTGCTTATTACTGGCACTCCAACACTGCAACCGAAAGTCATAAAACATGCCTTGATTGATTCTAGGAAGGTTGTAGCTAATCAGTGAATAACAATTCTACTACCAACACCATTGTCCGTCAGAATTAAATTGGGTGGTACAGATCCCAGTAACCCTCGACAGGTAAGAAAGTTCGCCATAGCAGGTTTGTTATATAGCAGGCTGCACCACTAGCAGGGGAAGTTGGCTTGGACTCAAGGATGGATGGAGCACCTTACACACCCTTAAACTATTAACTACATAGTCCACATCACACCACTTAGTTCTCAAAACAAAGTAAAAAAAATCACAACATTGTTTCTATATGTATGCATAACTTCGCAAATATTTACATTACATAATATTTATCACTTACATTAACTAAGGTCATTAACATTCTTCAACTTCACAATACATACATAATGTAACTTGGCACACTTGAAAAATATACAAATATTTTTTCAATTTATTTAAAGTTGTTACAATGGTAAGTACATTATAATAGAGTAATATGTAACAAATATTTTTATTATGCTATGGTTATTACGCATATACATACATCTAAGGAAAAAAAATAAGTTGTCAAATCTTGAAACTGTCAGGATAACGAGATAATGTAGCTAGACATTTTAATGCAGTTGTGCATTGTAGTATATTGGCGTGATAAGTAAAAGAAACATACTCAAATATAAATTTAATATATCTTTGTATATGCGGGAAGCGTATGTGTATGAGAGAATGAGTGCCTGTGTGAATTTTTGTTTGTGTGACTGACTGTAATTTATTTATTTCATGTGTAGATGAGCTGCTGGCTGGCAATACAATTGTTCATCTAAGGAGTACCAATACCAGTAATAATATGAGCTGTTTGTATCTTAAATGGGTTTATGTGATTAAACTACAGTGTGATTAAAACAAAAGTAATTCAATACCATTATAATATTGTTTAATTTCCCAATATTTTTTTCCTTAGGTATACATTTCGTTAAACTTCATAAGGAAGTAAGTAATTATGTAATTTGATTACAATTTAATAGCAACATGTTTTCTAAGAAGGCTAAAGCTTACTGACTAAAAACTTATGCTTAATTATAATAATGTAATTTATTATTTATGTACTCCATTCACTGGTTTACCATTTTCAATTACTGTTTTCTCTTCAATTAGGCTGAGCGATGATACAGATATATCATCTTCATCTGAAAAACAACAATGTGTGTGATTTATTAAGAAATTTAATAGACAGTGGACCAAACCTACTCAATCTGCCGTTCAGTGAGTCCTTCAACAACAACATTCAGACCAATAAAAAATGTAAAGTTCTCATTGTTACTTACCGGAACTAACATCTGATTGATTCCTGGGGCTGAGTCTACATCCTTTTGATAAATAATTCTTCAGCTTACCAATTGAAGCCAGTATGAGTCTGTGGAAAAAAAAAAATAAGTTTACACAGTAAATGTAGTAAGTAAAACATTAATACTTTGTTACATATATGATCCATATCTGTTTCATGTGGATCCTTCAATACACATATTATATAACTCAACATCATATGTATATAGTCAGAAAATTCAGTATTTTTGTCAAACAATAGATTACCTTGATTGAATATTTAAAAAATCGCAACTCAAAGCTCTATTAACTTAAAAAAGATATATCATTATTTGTGTGTTTCTATATATAATGACAGACTAAAATTTTCTGAAAACGTGACATACGTAAGTGCCAAAAAATTAAATGAGTCTCATTAAAAAATCAAAACCACACATTAATGGCATCTCTGACGGCTAATTGACGCTTAATTTAATCAATTGCTAAAATTAGTAGTTTTAAAAAACAAATGCTTACGATTTATAACAGTCATGTCTATTATTATAACATACTATTACTTACAATTTATTTTATTCAATATAAATTTATGATTAATTACTTTTCATTACATTACCGATTACATATTACATCACTAAAAATATTTTTTTTTCAACTTATTTTATTTTTTTATTTTTCCTTTCTTTCTGTCTGTATATAAGTGCACAATAATGCGTCAAAATATTGAATATATGAATGACTGATTTTCATCGCGGGAAATGGGTCTGTTCTTGTAGACCACGGAATATATATTCTGTTAAAAAGGTAATATTGTTTGCTCTTTTACAGCAATCAATTCATAGAACTAGAAAAACAGTCCCTTAATTAATATAAAATAGGGAAAACCTAAAATTTATTTGTTAAATACTTCATTAAATAGAATAACGCTCATTTCGTTTGAGTGCCTTTAGTACACGTAAGTTAGATTTTCTGAAACGAAACGACCCATTTACAGCTTTATTCTAATAGAAAATTCTCATTTTTTTATTTTGTATGTGGTTGTCTATTATATCAAAATTTTACGGTTTTAATTTTATACCTAATATGGAACATAATGGTCGAAATAAACATACTATTATTATTATACATATTATAAGGCAGCGCTACTGTGCTGTCGTTTACATTGTGCTCTGTTATTTTCAGTCTTGAAAATTATAATTATCGTAAGATTTACAAAGAAAAGTTTGAGCTATCGTGTAGTAACATCTGATTAAGCTGTGGAAGTGTTATCCAGGAAAAATAAGTACGAATAACAACGGAAAATAACATCCAAAGGTCTATTATTACAAATCATTATTTTTAAACTACGAAGCTTGTTTTTTAAGCACCACAATTTGAAAATAAGTGTTTTTAGCAAAAATTCCGATAACAACCTAGAAAGTCAAAAAATAAGACGGCACAATAACAAATCGTTATCTCAGATAAACCAACGGACAGCGCCATCTGGGGCGGAATAACAAACATTGCTTCTTAGATTGACCATAAAATCTGCAAATCTTTGATTAGTAATGGTTTTCGCCAAAGAGGACATCAGAAATATGGAAGAAATTATGCAGATTTTAAAAACAATACAAAATGACCTACGATCTCAAAAACAAGATATGAAAAATATGGAGGAGGAATTAAGCAATTTAATTAAGCAATCAATCAACACCAATATCAATGACAAATTTAGACAGATAGATTAGAAAATAACAGAACTGGAAAATAAAATCTAGAAGCAACAAGAAAGTATTGATCATTTAGAAAATAAATAAAATCGAGAAGCAACAAGAAAGTATTTTTTTTTTATAATCTTACGTTGAAGACATAAGATATTATATGCTCACAAAAGTTTTGCTAACGGTATACAAAAACAAGAAAGTATTGATCATTTAGAAAAGACAGTTAGAAGGAAAAAAATAATATTTTTTGGAGCTGAAGAGAAAGAACAAAACTATAGTGACTTGGTAAATTTAATACTGACAATTAAAAAAAAACCATGAAAATAGATTGTCAAAGAGGAGAAATAAAAGAAGTAAAGAGACTAGTTAAGAAAGCAGACAAAATGAGACCCATAATTGTGTCATTCACTAGCGTCGGTCTAAAGTAGAAATTTTGAGAAAGAAAAAATCACTTGAAGGTTCTTCTATATACATAAAACAAGATTATCCGTCTAATGTCTTAGAAAAACGTAAACTGGTGCAAGAGGAGCTAAAACGTGATCGGGAACCGGGAAAAAAATTGCTTTGCGCTATGACAAAATAGTAATATTAAAAAAGAAGGTCGTAGGAGCAGGAAATACACGTCATCATAAAAGGGTGTTATCTCAATCAAAGATCATAGCCAGTGTTGTCAATAATTCTAAACAGATTACAAAGAAAAATAAAACTACCAGTATCTCATCATATCTTCGTAACAACACACAAGTAGCAA
Organism: Megathymus violae; assembly: GCA_003671415.1. NCBI lineage: Eukaryota > Metazoa > Arthropoda > Insecta > Lepidoptera > Hesperiidae > Megathymus > Megathymus violae. The sequence goes on from PDGT01000007.1 coordinate 3,173,595, forward strand.
ATGCATCAAAAATAACCGAACCAAAAAACGCCTAAGTAGAGTTCCTCTACCTCCCCCAAGACGGATGGTGATTGTGAGAGAGTATGACCATCGCCCCCCACTGAAGTCAAGTAAAACCCTTGGTTGCCCCATAAATCACTCTAAAGGTAAAACAAAGAAAGAACAATATCAATATTTATGTGTCTGAACGTGAGAATTGAACTCTGTTAGAAGATAGCAGAATTTCAGAATTAAGATATGCAATAAACGACTTGAAATGGGATATAATTGGCGTCAGTGAAACCAGAAGAGCGGAGGAAAAGATAGAAGAATACGACGATTTCATTGTGTACCATACACATACATACATATAAGGGGAGAAATGGAATCGGATTCTTTATTTAAAAATCATTAAAAGATCACATAATATCGGTTAAATAATTCTCAGATAGAGTCGCAGCATTAGAACAAAAAATATCCGAGCGTACTCTTTGGTACATTATACAAATATATGCACCAACGGAATCTTACAAGACAGAAGATATCGAGCTGTTTTATCTAACGGTAGAGCAAGCTCTGAACTCCGTTGATGCAAAAAAATCTAATAATAATGGGTGATTTTAATGTACAATTAGGAAAAATTAAGGATGGACAGCAGAGAATATTTGGTAAATACTCTACAGGGAAAATAAGTAAAAATGCCCAAAAATTAGTAGAGTTCGCCCTTGAGAAGAATCTTAACATTACTAACAGCTTATTTAAAATAAAACCTAGGAAAAAATGGACCTGGAGATCTCCGGTCACCTCAATGAAATTGATTATATCATGACTAATCAAATAATCCACAACTTTGATATACTAAAAAATATAAACTTTGAAACGGACCATCGCATGATTAGATGTAAACTCGCAACTCCTAACAGGCAGAAGGTAAGGCAATTCATAAGGAAACAACATGTATCTACCAATATTTTCCCGAGAACAAGGAAATCAATGCGATGACAAGCTTATTGAGAGTCTCAGCAAACTTCATGATATTCAAAGCCAATATAACACCTTCATACTTGAATTGAAGATATTGCAAAGTAAATTAACAAAAGCAAAAGATGGAAGAAGACAACTTTTTGAACGAAGAAAACAACTGTATAAAGTAAAAAGGATAAAAAGAGAAATTTCACAGATGAGTAAAGAAATTAAAAGGTATATTTCTAAAAAGAACACAATGCAAAGGAAAAATAAACTATTAAACTATATAGAGAAATCTGGTGCCATAAAAGAAGCTTATAAGGAATTAAAAATAAAAAAGAGTGGACAGGGCGATTCAAACAAAAAACTGGACGGACTATATCTATCTAAGAGACCAGATATGTATAATTAACCCTTTCAGGCTCACGGAAAATATTTTTCCCTTTTATAAAATTCGTAATCTATTGTTCAATTATTACCTGATCTATATTTTTTTAAATGAATGTCATAATAGAACATATGTCCGAGGCCGTAGATGTATTCCTGAATGTTTTAAAAACAAACAACTGTCCGATTTTCTTTGCGCAAACACCTAAATATTCGCGGGCTGAACTTTATATATTTTTTTAACTTTTTAGACTTGTATTAACAATGTTACCGTGGTTTTTCGCGCGATTTATGTTATTTGGTAAGTACAATTTAATATTATAATGAAGTGAACTGCAGATAATGAGCATAAATAACTAAAAATACAAATTTATCATAGGGGAAATATTCTTCCCTGTGGTCCATAAATGGTATATTTGTATTGTATTAGTGTATATAGTCGCAGTCATCATTTATAGTTTTCTTGTATGTTTATTATGTTCACCTTTATATATTTTTTCAGAAATGTCTAAAGGGGGTGCAGAGAATTTCATATTCGAGATGAAGAAAAATGTGCCCAAGTCATTGCCGTTAGATAAAAATATGCACAGAGGCGACATTTATGCCATAAGTTCAAATGGCAATACATTGACTAAATTGATGGATACTAAAGTTCACATGTTGACCAATTTCATATCCCCAGTGCAGACTAGTACAGCAAAGAGGGGGAGGGGGGGGCAGCAACTGCTCAAAACATAAACGTTACCTGTCCGGACGTGGTTATGTGGTATAACCTGTTATAAGATTGATCGTAAAGCCAAAATAAAATATTACTTGCGCCTCTTTTTTGATATTCTTGATATAGCCACGAATAACGTGTACTTAGTATACGCAAAATTGCATGAAACACACCACGTGGAAGGGCCTCTTTTGACCAGTCTAGGGTATTGCCAACACGTAGCACGAGGTCTAGCAAATAATTTTACTGTAGACAGTGATCAAGTCCAACTCTAGTCACCTCCGAAAAGCTGCGTGTCGGCAACAAACGCAACTTGCCAGCACACAAAACGCAAAAAGCGGAGAAAATGAAAATATGTGTAAATTGTGCTAAACGGCATATAGAAAATAGGACACATAATATATGTGCTATATATCCACTTATGTTTCCCAAGTAAGCGAAATTCTTTCGCAGAAAATATCATATTTAACACTTCTTTATTATTTTTTTATCATTTTTATTTCTATTTTTATGTTAGAAAGCAATAAATAAAAAAATCGTAAAATAAACCTAACTGTTCCTTTAATTACCCTTATGACCCACAGGGAAACATATTTCCCATAAAATATCAAAAAAACCTGTATGCCTCGTTTAGTTTTTCTAGTTATATTTCCTTATTTTACATGCAAAACAACTAAAAAAAAATGTCGCACATTCATAATTTGTGTAGGATATCTTATGGTCCTGTAAGGGTTAAAGAGGCCACTAGTTATTATAAAGAATTATACGCAACGAATACACAAAACCTACAGAACAATGACGCTTGTATAAAAAATTTCACTACGACCTTACACTGGGACTCTACCGTTTAAGAAATACTTAGATGTGAAATAAAACATGCTATTAAATCTCAAAAATGCAACACGTCACCTGGTGAAGACAATATCAAAAATAAAATCTTGAAATCCCTCTTGGAGTCATTACAGGCTCCTCTCCAGATATTATTAACATTCTCGCACAAGGAATAATACCTGAATAGTGTTCTAAATCAACAATCGTGTTACTTCATAAAAAAGGCGACAAAGAGGACTTAAATAACTAGCGTCCTATAAATGGATAAGATTAATGTCTAACATTTTTTTTTATGTTAATAGTCGACAAACGATCAGACGAGTCACCTGATGGTAAGTAGTCACCGTCGACCATGGACATTAGCAAGACCAAAGTTATCACTGATGCAGTGTCGGCCAGGAAATGAGAAGAAAGTTAGAAAGAAGGTACTGGCTCTCAAGCTCCCAGCCGGAACACGACGAGTCGTTTGGCGGCTGACTGAAGCAGGACGGTGGTAGCTAGCCAGGCAGGCTTCACGAACAGGTAATAATACCAGTAATAATATTGATGACTTAATAATAATACTGATAATATAATCCATACGCGAGGCCCTATCACCACGCAGGCTGGTTTCTGTTGCCTCTTACAACACCCTGTTCTGCTGCCAGCATGGGATTGAGGGAAGTAATTTAAGCCGCCCCAATACGGCACAAACATCTATAAAAAATTCCCTAAAATATTACTAAACAGACTAAAACACCGATTGGATGAGCAACAGCCACGTGAACAAGCGGGCTTTCACAAAAATTATTCAACTATAAACCATATTTACATCGTGACACAAGTAATACAGAAAGTCAACGAGTACAGAATAACTCTATATTTGTGCTTTATTGACTATACAAAAGCATTTGACTCAACACTCAACATGTCACCTGGAAATCTTTGTCAGAACAGGGTGTTGAAAAGAGCTACATAAATCTATTTAGTAACATACTCCAACATGACAGCGAAAGTCAGGCTGGAACGCGCAGGATCCGATTTCTTATTCAAAAAGGTATCAGGCAGGGGGACTCCATTTCGCCTATATTATTTTCTGCAGTACTAGAATCAATTTTTAGAAAATTTTAAGAATAGACGGAGAGTACCTTAGCCATCTGCGGTTCGCAGATGACAGTAATTTTTGCAACAAGCTCTAATAAGCTAGAACAAATTATAAACGAGGTTGATAGGGAAAGTAAACAGGTGGGTTTACAACTTAATCCGACCAAAACAAAAATATTGACGAATGAACAAACGAAAAATGTGTTAGTGGACAGTCAAATAATAGCATATGTATATAATTATATATACTTGGGCCAAATGGTGGTCTTCATAAATTGTACGAGCAATGAAATTAACAGAAGAATAGCTATTCCTTGGAAGAAAGAAATAATTAAGAGAAATAATGAAAAAGAAAGAAATAAATATATGTATATGTCAAAAAGAAACTTTATGAAGTATCCTTCTGTGTTTAACGTATGGGTGCCAAAGTTGGTCGTTGAGGAAAGAAGATGAAAATAATTTAGCAATATGTGAAAAGAAAATAGAACAAAGCATGCTAAGCATACGACAGAAAGAGAAAATTGCGAATAAGAAAATCCGAGAAAGAACAAAAATAACGAGTGTAATAAGAACTGTAAGATCCCTTAAATGGAAGTGGGCAGGACACGTTTGTAGGATGGAAAATAGTCGATGGTCAAAAAGAATAACGGAATGGATAACAAGGAATGAGACTAGAGGTAAGGGTCGACCAAGGGTAAGATGGGAAGACATTTTTAGAATGAAGGCAGGGTCAAAGTGGATGGCAGAGGCTAGAAATAGAAAATAGTGGAAATAATTGGGGGAGGCTTACGCCGAGGAGGCGACTACTATGGAAGACAGTACAATATAACAGAATAAATATGTAAATAAGTAGTTTCTGAAATGTATTACATCTACATATTATACATGTAAACTTAAAAGTAGTAGAATAAAGGCTTATTATTATACATACATATATATTCCGGTTTAATAACTCACCCTAGGAACGGTGGGCTAGGCGACAGGGGACGTGACAGGTACTCTGGATGGAATTGCACCGTCACGTAATAGGGATGTCCCTCGACCACCGCCACCTCCATTCGCGTACCGCTCTCGTCTTTGCCAACGAAGCGCAATCCTGCCGCTTCTAGTTGCTCTATATACTCTGGATTCACCTCATAGCGATGCCTGTGACGTTCTTCTATTGTATTTTTCTTATACAGTTGAGCTGTAAACGCCAAAATTTAAAATAAATATATCTACATATTGAAATCAAATATTTTTTTTATTATTAGTTCCTGGGTTTTATATTTAAATTATTACAAATTTTTATAATTAAGAAATTTAACGATGACAAGCCTAGTCGATAGTGAAAACTCAGCGCTGAGTGAAAAGTTGCGAATTTGATCCTCGGTCGGTACAGATAAATATATCAACATGTAAATGTTTCTTCGATTTTGTAACAAAACCTCACCTACTATACTGGGTTCCAAAAAAGTTTTCCTCTTGCCAAGCCTCATTGTCCCTCCGAGGTTACCGGGGTGGTGTTCGGGCATATCTATGACGAGTTTGTCCTCGCACTGGGGGTTAACCTCGGTGGTATTAGCACCTTTCAAGCCGAGAACGTTCCGAGAGAATTCTATCACAGCCGCTTGCAGTCCCAAACATATGCCTAACATAGGTTTTTGAGTTTCGCGACACCATTGGCAAGCTTCAATTTTACCCTCCATGCCCCTCTGACCAAAGCCCCCTGGCACTATAACACCACTGAAAATAAATAGCATACATTATCAGGACATGGAATTGGACATTGATAATAAAGTAAGACAGCTTGGACATGAGTTTAATACGAGTATGTAGCCATAAGTGTGTTCTGTAACTGTGTGTCGGAGAAAAAACTCCTCGGGAGTTTCTTGCCTTTTCTTCTTTCGGGATCACTCACGGTTGGAATTCCTTGAAGCAATAGCGTAGTTTGACGTTCAAAGTGTTTGTAAAATCCAACTTCAAATAAATATTATTTCAATTATTCATACAAATGGGTAAAAATTTACTGTCAAGCCTAATGAAAAATAGGAATATACAAGTTTTAGTGTGGTAATTGAAAGTATATATGACCCTTTCTCACTACACATTACAATAGGAATAGGCATAAGACATTAGGAAATACATATATATAATACGATTAACAACCTTATCGCTTACCACATCTTGAAGACAACTGCAAGGAATAAAAGAATAGTGATATTTATAAGAAAAAATACTAATAATATCGTACAGTATATAAATGGGATGATACAGTACGGCGTAATTGGAGGTAATACAGTACGACAATGAGGAAAATTAAGCAAAGTTACAAACTAAGGCAGAATTGGAACTCATGAAGAATTTAAACGTTCACAGTTTAGTTCCAAATAACGATAGGTATCACTGGTAAGGGTTGAGTTAATGATGTTTTCTACTAGTGATTAAACAATCGTACTACTATAACTACAATCGGCTTTTTGCGTTTTAATAAAGAAAGAAGATGCATGGCATTTCTTGTCATGATATTCAGTTTGTTTGGTTAGCAAAGTTGAGTTGCGTAGGGATATGTAAGTTAAATACAAAAAGAACAATTAATCAGCAATAAGAGATAGATGGACTATTAGAACAGACCGTAACAGTTTGAAAGATAAATTCCAAGGGCATATTTAAATTCGTTTTAACTTACTCGCTTTTACATAAATCTTGCCATGCCTTATGATAACTGACTGGGTCGTCTATTTTCGTCTGCTTCTCCAAATAAACAGCCTCGATGTAGGTGAGATTCATCTTGCAACTGGCTGCGATGCAGGCGTGCTGAAGCGCCTTCGTCACGCTAGCATAGCTGTCCTCTAGCTTCGTGTATTTTCCTACGAGGGCAATGTTCACTTCCCTGCGCAAGTTGTCCACACGCTTCGCCAGGTTTCGCCACTTTTGCATAAACCTGGCAAGATTAAAACGAGTTTAATTAATTACCTTGAATTTTCCGTTCACTATTGCACTATCACTTATACCTAGCCGTGGAGAAACGTTACTTTAGATGAAGTACGATGGTGATTTTAGTATTATCTTTTATTGTATACTACTTTCGTGATCAAATATCGTAATTTAAGAGAAATAGATAAAGCCATCTCAATAGATTTGCCAATGCAATCCCTTGAAGTAATCTTACAAACAATAAAACTTTAATAATTTTATATTTAATTGGAATCTATTCTTTTTGTAGATTGTGATCAGGATTATGAAAAATCACAAAAAAAAATATGCAATACTTTATCAAATTAACAAATAAACAGTTGACGGCTACCTGATCTAAAATTCGTATTTATCGTTACATTTACTTGGAAAAATCATTATAAATATATATTGACCAAAACCGGAACAGTATCGTAATAATATCTTAAAATGAAACAAATAGCAGTAAATATCATTAGATATTAACGGTTCTATTGAATTAAAATATTTCACTAACTTTATTAACTTCTGTATTCAAGTAACACAATACGGTTCTTAATTAGCGTAACACATTTTTTTTTTTATATAACAATATTAATTCACCAAGAATAATTCATTGGCATATAATACAATACAGAATAAGCTTTTTTTTTCCAGTAATTGAATAATTTAGGGTATGTAGTAAAATTAATGAATGAAAATGCGAAAATGAAAGGACGAATTAATACTCATTGAATATTGTAGTTATAATAACCAACGACGCAAAAGTACACTAACGTCAAACAAGATATTTTTGGTTACAGTGGTTGCAATTTCAAAAATGGAATGACTCGTTTATGAGTCTGATATGGCATCTGTATCGTATGCTAAATCAAATCATACAGAAATAAATTACCTTCCAGGTCTCGGCATCGATATGTTGAGTTGTAGCCTGTCATTAAGGTAGTGAACAACCCCTTGCGCTTCCATGAGCAACGGAACGTGGTATACTGAGGACAAATCGTGGATGCATATAACCTGAAACAAACGAGGCAGACAATCAAATTACTGAGAGTTATTGTCACAATAAATTTATACTATAAAATATTTGTAATGATCCAAGTATGGTTCCTAAGATCTAAGTCGATTTTAGTGTATATCAAACTACAATAAAGAAAAAATTTGCACGGTAACAATTTTTATTGCATAATAGGTTTTTAAAGACAAAGTCATCAAGACACTTAATGTTTTTATATTAATGTCTTAATTTGAAGGAGTTAGAGAATAAGAAATTAAATGACATCCATATCAAGGTCAAAAGCATCGTATGATATAATATCATTTAAATGAAGACTCGAATCAATCAAATTATCAAAAATAAATTCACTGCACTGGACGTGAGATAATAACATACTGATTTATAGCGGTAGTTTAATAGACAACTAAGAAATACTATAAAAATCAACAGAAAATTTTAAGTAATGTCGCATAACTATAGTTATTATGCTTAGTTAAATTTGAAAAGGAAAACCCATAACCAACATAACTTTAGTTTCAATTTAAGATCAGTTTGATGTTTTATCACGCTGCTCCAATATGATCGGTGGAGGGGTTAGTGGCTAAGCCGTGTCGGAAGTTTTAAAGACCTACGACGTAGCGTAACGATTGCTTTGACAAAATATAACGGCTTAATGTACTTGTCAAAGTGCGGGAACCAGAAAGAAGTTGGCACTAGCGACCACCAATTTTACGTGAAAAGTCCAACAAATTGAAGAGCATTATCCGTTTGCTCTTCAAATTCTTGGACATTTGTAGATTGAAAGTAATCTTTCCGCACTCATCCTAATGTCCTAGGGTATCTGGAAGAGATTCAGATTGCTTTTGATTTTATATTTTTTTAACGTCAAACATCTATTGGCCCGCTCTCTCTCTCTTATGCCGTCATGCCCCCTCTACACCACTCCTCTCGATTCTTTTTTGTGTGCGCGCGTGTCGCTATACACTTTGTTGGTTTTCTTTGTGAATTTCGTACTGTTTCTGTCCTATACTGTAACAGTATAAATATATATATATATTCTGTAATTATTATGATAATCAAAATAATAATAAGAGAAATATATTGATTTTATTAACGAAACCCTATTCTTTTTTTATTATTTTACTCAATACTTACAGACCTTGGCATTGAAATGATAACAGTATAATAAAAACTATTCAGGTCCAACTATACTTTGATAGTAGTTCTAAATTTCTTGTTTTGTATATCTCTAATATATATACATTAAGAGCCTTGTAAATTCGCTGGATAACTTTCACAGCTTATTCATGATTGAGACATTATGATTTCATTTCAAATGTAATAATTATTTGTAGCATATTGCACCTTCTGTGCAACAGTCACAACAGCTCATTTTTGAATTTTACAGAAGAGAACTTTTGTCACTATTTTCGCATTTATTTCTCTATTACTGGTATAGTAGTAGTATGGTATAGTTTATTTTTTTGCTATAGTTTCACTTAATTTAATATAATAAAAAAAATCTTAATAAAAGATATAGCAAAACAAGTGTCCTGACTTTTGACTTTGTTGCACCAAAGGTGCAATAGGTATGTGGAGGGGAATCAGCAACAGACGTGGTCAATAAGGGCCAGCTGGAGAAACCCAACTACATAATAACTTTCTTACAATTCATAAAGCACCCTAATGAGGACATTCCGAGAATTAGAGGTACCTTTATCCTAGTTCACTTAACTTGAATAGAGTAGTAAAAAGTTTGTAGAAATTAATGACTTGAATGAAATGGCGAAGTAAATTTATTTTCTTATTAAAACATTTTTTATGTGTAAGTCATGTACAAAGTGAAATAAAAGAAAACAAATGCTGTGTACGGCTTAAAACAAACTAAACAGTTTACATATTTTAAAAAATTTAATTCATATTAATTTTAGAATACTGGATGTCAATCATAAAATAATAAACACTCACACCCACGCACTAGGACTCCCTGTTTCGCGGATGGCATAGATACACACAACTATCACAAACATCCCCGGCCTCAGAATAAACAATCCCCAATTCCCCGGCGGAGAAAAGAACCAGTGACCCCTGCTCGGCAGTCGACCATGATTGTTAACTGAGCTACAAGGCTGGTTATATTAAATAATATTTGAGTAAAATCTTGTTAAAAAAATTAAGCTCAAAAACTTACCACGAAAATATTTTCATAAATTTACTTTATCGTGCACTGATACACTATAATATAATAAAACTACTACTATCTACTGTTTTTCTATCTATTAAAAATTTTCTACCATCACATGGAAAATATACTGTACTCTGACCATAAGGAGACTAAATAAATAAAAATAAGAACTTCATTAAGATCACGAGTATTTTAAATGGTGAAATTTATAAATTACGAAATAGAAAATCAAGCAGACTGTTGTAAATAAATTCTAAACAAATATAAGACGAAACAGAATTGACTATTCAAACGGTCAGAGTTTTCCCTTAACACGTTCACCACAAATACATATAATATAATTCACTGTATATGTTTATTTTTATTATACTATTCAACGAAAGTTTACGCAGCGATGATGATGAACAACCTTTATTATACCACAACATGGTCTAATAATCAATTGTTAAGTCACACACAAATAAAAAGCTTTTTAATTCATAAAATATGTAATCCGGTTGCGCACAACCTACACATTACATAAAGTTTTCATTTGGTAAACGTTGTTTGATTACACTTATATCAAGGTATTATTGTTTTCTTTTGAAGAATATACTTTATCTGGGTCGGAAGGGTTAAGCCAACACTAGTTGAACCTAGGTAGGTATAGTAATAATGTTTAACTTATTTACATGGTGTTTACGAAAGTAAAAAAATAATATTTATAGTTAAATATTTTCAAAGAAATGTCCACCAGCATTGTACACAAAGTTCAACAATCCTTCCGATATCTTCGAGCGAAGAAAATTACAACTTTAAGTTGATTTTTTACTGTGGGAAATTAAATGAAGTAGCGTGGTACTAAAAGTAGCTTGCTTATAGCAACCCGGTGACCTAAGAAGTTAAACCGCTGCACTGTCCGGGAAGTATGCTGTTTTGAACATTGCTTACGTTGTTATGTTGTGTGTAAACACTTTTGGCAAATAATTATTTGACATTCTTTCATAAAGATAACCCGACACTAAGAAAACACCAGATAACTCGACAAAATGAAAAAACTAGCGATCAAAATCTTCTCTGCATTTCTTGGTCGTTTCACTTTAGTAGAAATTAGATTTAGTATTATACTCATAATAATAGTGGTTTTTCAATTTAATGTAAACAGGTAACTAAATACTTTTCACTTATACTTAGTCATGTCTATATATACACATTATTATTGATAATAATAATTCATAATTACATTTAACATACTAATCTTAAAGTATGAATATCATAGTATAACATGCAAAATATTAAATCGACGAATTCATAAAATACTTATCTTTGACATACTTTTGATATCAATAGCTGTCAATCAAAGTATGCAACAAACTGCAATTATCACAATAGGGTGGACTATAAAGTCTAGCAACCAATAATGAATACTAAAATGAAGCCTGTGTTACATATATTTTAGATCTATAACTGCAATATTCACTTATATAAGTGTTAAGCATTACACTTATAAGTAAAATTTAAGCAATGAGTATACTCAGCTATAGCAAAAAGATTATCAGAACATACATTATATTATTGTCAATAAACTTTATTCTTACTTGTTCAGGTCCCACATGACAAAAATTTGATATTTTCTCTTTAACAGTGTGGTTGATAGGTTTCTCAGATCGGCACAAAATTAGATCCGGTGACAAGCCCAGTCCTCGCAGTTCACGCACTGAAGATTGTGTTGGTTTTGTTTTAGGTTCTCCAGTTGCCTTTGGCTGCAACGAAAGAGACTATACGAATGTGTCTGTTGCCCAAATCTAATAAATTTCTACATATTACATTAATAAAGTTTACAAAAAAAGCCCATAACTTAATTATATGAAGTAAACATCTACAATGTTAGTAAAAAGTATTTAATATGGAAATAGCAGTCATTTTGATATTGATATATTAAATTATAATATGCACCATCACGAAAAAGCTATTCTGCTTTACTTTGGAGTTGTAGGGAATAATTTAAGAATCATATGCAAGCAACCTAGTTAATTATTTCACATAATTTTTCACGAAAAGTGGACCAAACCCTTTGTCCAATGAATGATTATAATCTGAGCTTACAAATGAGTCACCTAGCTTCAAAACCCTTATTTTAAAAATAAGTCCCCAAAAATTTTAAAGTTTTTTATTTATTCATCACATTGTATTTATACATATATTATTTTAAAAAATCATTTATTGTCATGAACCTTATTGATTTGATTAGTAGTTTAAATTTTGCATAAAATCACTCCAAACAGTTTTCAGTGTTGAAACTGTCTCTTAGTAGTTTACTAGGTTTGCATTTTTGAAAAACTATTGCATATTTTACATTTTATCTATATAAAAACAATAAAAATGTACAGCTTATTCAATCACAATTATCACAGTCCACCAAACAAAATATTAGGACACATGACACAAATAGCCTACTATTGTCTAGATTTTTATAGAGCAATTTCAAAAACTCAACCTCTGTTCTAGGGTACTTTGCAAGTAACAATATTTTTTAAAATACATGTAACAATTGGATATAGTAGAATATGACATAAAAAGAAATTCACAAATTTATTCTATGTTTGTAATATTTTTGAATGTTATAATAAACTAAAATTTATAGAATATTCATTTTAGAGGGATTTGAAACCAGATGACAAAAATATTAATCTACCAATATCATTACTCTAATTGTATGATGGTGTTATTTGGGACGTTGAAAACATTGGCATTGTCATAGAATTACTGAAATATGAAAAAATATCAATACTTTTAACAATTTAATGTCAATATGTATACTTAACATATGTTCTATAGTATAAGCGATGCTGGTAGTAGTAGCAATGATGGTAGTTTAGATGAAAACTATTTCTTAACAAGCTAATGTAGTAAATGTAATGTTTTGTATCCTTACCATTGGAACCAAAGAAACATGAGCACAGCAGAAGTTCTCTCTCTTCACACGAAACTGGAACTGTCTAAAAGCTTCCACAAATGACATTCCTTCTATATCCCCTATAGTGCCTCCAAGTTCCACTATGCATACTTTTGGTGGTGTATTCTCTGGCGTTACTGGTATGTGAGCAACTCTTTGAACCCATTCTTGTATAGCATCAGTTATATGAGGAATCACTGAAATTATTATAATTAAAAGTTATAATACTATTTTTAACTTTTTCAAAATGAAACTTTTTGATCAATATTTAACTTGTTTTAGTAAAAAAAAGTGAATTTATCCTTATAACAATGATAAATTAAATTCTGTATGTATAATATAATGAAATAATTCATCATGAATAAAAAATAATATAGGTACCTACCTATATGAATAGAGTAAAATCTTATTTATTTGTGAGTTCCATTTGCAAAGATCTCACTAATTTCTCTAAACTAGACTAAGTGAATATCAAATCATCAATAATATTAGTGATTTTCTAACAAATTTTATAATGGCCTATAAACTATATAGGCACACTCACCCTGCACAGTCTTTCCAAGATAGTCGCCGCGTCTTTCACGTTCAATTACCTGTTGGTATATTTTGCCTGTTGTTATATTGTTGTCTCTATGAAGAGTTATATCTAGGAAGCGTTCGTAATTACCAAGATCAAGGTCAACTTCACCTCCGTCATCGAGCACGTAAACTTCACCTACAAATTAAAAATAGTTTTCAATACACATTGGAAGCCATGCTGATCAAAATATATATGTAGTATCTTGACAAAATTATTATCGCTTACCGTGTTCGTAAGGTGAAAAAGTCCCAGCATCTATATTTATATAGGGGTCAATTTTAATAGAAGTAACATCAATTCCGCAGCTTTTAAGAATTGTGCCAAAAGAACTTGCAATGACACCTTTTCCTACGCCGCTTATTACTCCACCCGTTACCAATATGTATTTCATGTCCGGCATTTTGAAAGATTATAAGCACGTAATATATCTAGTAATTCCTTTTAAATCGGAATCTCTACTTTCATTAATTTTTTATCTAATTTTATTTCATATTAAAATTAAACATTCATGTTCACAACAAAAAAACGTGCTCACGTCAAACAGAAATCAGCGCCATCTGAAGTTATGAGACTCTATGCACGCTCTCATATAAGTGTATAATCTATTGTGCATGCCATACACCACAGTCGTACACCTACCCAGAGCTTAATATAAGTACCGAATAATATGAAATAAAAATTGATAATTGACATTTTAACAAAATCTGTGCTATTTTTTCATAACTTAGATTAAAAGTGTTACTAGGTTTGAATCTCATAAATTATGGTAACAAAATCATAACCTGTATTACAGCGATACAATACTGTTCAAGTCCATTTAATGCAAACTAAATGTATAGTCACACCGACACAATACAAAATTAAATTTAAACTTAGCGGAATTTATAATTTTCATCTATGTACAAAACATTTCTTGTTTTTATAAATCTGTATACATAACTTTAGGTAGATCCCTTAGCTCGGTTGGTGGACACCCTGCCTGGCGAACGAAGGGTTTCGGGTTCGATTCCCGGCTGGGGCAGATATTTCTGTAAAAGATAAATGTTTATATAATATAATATTTTAATTGTTTTATCAATTTTGTATATGTGTAAATGCTACCCGCAAAACAAAAAATCCTAAGGTGGGGTTCTGAGTGTGGAAATGTTTATTTTTAATTTTTTTTATATATTAATGATAAAATTGCAACGGTGTTAAGATTATACAATATATAAAACAATTTATGTAAATTGTAGTATTACTAGTTTAGTATTAGCATTCATATTTAGTTGATAGATATCTGGTTGGAGTATAAATCCAAATTTGTTACCTTTTTATGCGGTCGGCTTACAGTCTAGAGATTTTTTTTATAATTGAAAAACTCAATTTAAATTAGTATAATTAAATGTTTAATAATATCATACGCGATAAGTTAAAATTTAAATATATCAATTATATAATAAAGTTTTCATTATACATTACCCACTTAATTTTAACACTTTTACATTAATACATTTAACTGCTATAGCAAAATGGCAAGTGACCTTTCCTTAAAACTAATAGAAGTATAAGCGATATATCAATATATATTCTGTCTTGAATAGGATGAAAAGTAATGAAAAGTAATTAATTATGTGTATGGAATGTTCAATATTACACTGTGTCAAAATCATTCCAGAATTTAAAACATGTTGAAATTTAAACCAACTATCCAAAATAACTGTTTTTTTTCTTTTTAATCTTCCCAGGGATAATTTCTAAACAAAAATTTCGAAAAAATTTATAAAGTAAAATATTGTTTTTATTGTTGGGTATCTAAATATCATTAATATTTACAAGAATCAATTTGTTGTTAGTAATGATGGTGCAATTTTCACCATTAATTTTGTGGGTATGTCGTTGCTTGTCTATCTCTCAAACTCAATTAATATTTAGATCATATAGTTTCGTGGTAAGGTTCTGGGAATTACATGTTTTATATTGAGCTATTGTTATTATCATTTTATATTTAACCGAATTTATTTCATTTTACCTTGAAATTATTTTAATGTATTAAAACATTTTCCGATTATGCTTACATAACGGTAACTTTAAACACTAAAGTTTGAAACATAAAACTAATATATTTTACTTTAGTGTATTATGTTTATGGTTTCAACAACGATAACTGCTTGAGAAAAGTAATTACAGTACTTTTTTTTGGAAATTAGGACTAAAAAAAGACATCCAGAGTGATATAAAAACCTAAGAAAATCTAAAGTTAATGTGAAATAGAGAACAGTCATCGTCATTTTTAAACTGTCAGTTGTGTTATTATGTCAAAGTTTGGTTCCGAGCAAGTCAATACCGTATCAATTTCCTTCGAATGATATCTATTGCTTTGCTTGCTTTACGAAAGTCTGATCTGGGGTTCTCGTAACCCTGTCTTTGCAAAGTTATTACATTTTATACATTGTGTTTATAAACTTAAAAAAAAATAACTTATTAATATTTCATATTCGACTGAGATCGCAATGGTTAAAAAGAACTAGAAGTCTATGTATTACAAGATATTAATTTTATTAAATGTGTGCGGGCTGCTCCCTAAACATGACATAAGTGACCAAAATATTCAAAGGCGGATGTATTTCCGATAAGTATCTAAAATGGTGTTCGAATCGATTGTTGTTGATGTTTTAAATAGGTTCCTCGGAGATTATGTAGAAAATTTGAATAGATCCCAGTTAAAACTTGGAATTTGGGGCGGTAAGTTTTGCCGTGACATGATGTCATAGTTTTCGAGTGCTTATAGTTTTAATATTCTAAGAGCTGATCTCATATTTACAGGAGACGTCGTTTTGGAGAACCTAATACTGAAACAAAATGCCTTAGAAGAACTTAATATACCAGTCCAGACAGTCTATGGCCACTTAGGTATGCATCTAAAATTGTTACTCAATCTGGAGATAAATTTTATTATTTATAACTATTTAACAATAATTCTAACAAGCTGCATCTTTGAAAATATATATTTTAAACTACATACCTATATGAAAAATTCAATACTGTGCTCACTGATAAACATACTGTGTGCGTAAAGTATTAGCTTACCATTTTCTAACAATAAGAGCTGCATATATATTCATATTCCATTATAACTGAAATGGGTGTTGATTGGTGCTAAAATATATACAATAACTGAAAAGTTTCTGTATCTAATTTGGCTTTTATTGTTTTCATTCACTTGATTGATAGAGACAAGATACTAGCATGTAGATGACTAATTGCATTAATTGGTGCATTTGCAAAGGTTTGACCCTTTTAGAAAAGTGCTGCAGCTTATTTTATTTTTTGAATTTACTTTTATGTATTTTTTACCATCACATTCTCTGTGGTTATAACCCCTTTATATCAAAGAAAGGTTTTGTTTTCATTCTTTCTGTTCTTATTTGAAATGTTCAAGTTTTAATTTTTATTATCAGGGTCTACAAACCTCATGTAAAGTATTTTTTTTGTAGTGTAACAAGATGGTGATTTGATATAATCAACCTAAATGAATAATTTTAATGTTACATGATATTTTTATAATAGGTACCATTTACATTGTACAAATACTGCTTAAAAAGTATTTTCAAAAATTCCACCCCTTAAAGGATACAACAGAGGATTTGAGTTAGCATTAAATCTTGTCAGTTTTGTATTTCAATTTAGATGGATTGGTAATTAATCTTCTAGTTTAAAATAGATTAACATATTTTCAGATATATTAAATAATACATATTGAAGTAGGGTATAAAATTTTAAGGAAGACTGTTAAAACTATAATAAAAATAATGATTTACAATTGTCATTAGTTCTTGATATTCATCTGCAGATGGTCATTTTGAGTTAGCATTGAATGTAGAAAGTATCAATGCATAAGGGATATGTTATATTATGAAATAAAATTTCCACCATTGCCAAGGTTTGACTCTCAGATAATGCCACTAAGCATTAAGTCCACCATTTGTTATAACCTAATTTTATGTGTGACAATAAAGTTTTAATCAAAGAAATATTAGTTAATTTTGTCATTAAAAAGGTGTAATAGAGGCTGTATAACCTAGATGTTGAAATTATGAATGAAAGTTTCCAAGGAGATGTTTTGAAACCTTTCTTAATTTTCTGACAACTATATAAATACTTTGATAAAAACAGTGATGTGTTTTTCATTATTTCTTCATTATCATCCCCAGGGGGTGACAACTAGGGATTCATGTTTTTTTTTTAATTATACAATCCCACTTGGTGGTAAGTGGTAATGCAGCCTTTCATGATGATGATAAACACTCTTAATTTAAACTCATCCACACATTATTAGAATATTATTTAATATTTACATTGAGTTGCACTAATTTTTATAGCATTAAAATTAGATAGTCGCAATTTTGCCAGAGTGTATGATTTCATATTGTTAATATCCACTAGGAATGTTTGTGCAGTAATTCTACCAATAAAGGTGAGAAATAGGGGATGTAAGTTTGTATGAGTCTGTCAGTTTTGCTGATAAATTAATAAAGTTAAACCTTTGTGTATTGTGTAACAACACAAGCACTAAAATACATAGCAATGTTTAAATATATAAGGATATGCAAATGATATGCTTAATCATAATCCAGGAATAAAATTAATGCATATATAAAAAACTTATCTTATTGGCTATAAATACATTATGTTTAGTACTATAAAGTTAAATACAGTTAAGTTTCATAGTTCCTATAATCAATCTTATTATCACCACAACCTGGAGGTCAAATGGTGGCTGGCCTTCAAATTCAGTGTATGAATCACTAACACACTCAAAGACTGATTTGAGGGTATGATGTCACTATCTGAATTGCTTTACACTGTAATAAGCTGCCTTGGAGTACAATGAGTTTTATTTCACATAAAAACCTTGGATAATTAACGAGTCTCTATTTCACCATTGAAATATTGTTTTTTTTTGTTGTTGGAAAGGGAATTTGGCTTTATATATCAACCAAATTTTTGGTTAAATTATTTATTATTAGCTAAAAATTTGGTTAATTGAGATTTGGCCATTTTTATTTTATTTTGTGTTACCATACAATTAATTTTATTCCACACTTAATTATATGATAACTGTGTTATTGTTTACATACTGATAGGCTAGGGATCGTCCATTTATCACGTGAGGCTCGAAAGGGGTGGAGGGGGTTCGGTAAAAAAATCACGATATATCAGAAGGGGGAGGGGTGGGGGTTAGTGAGATATCACGTGTACTTATGTTTTCGTTGAACGTGCGATTTCAAAACCGAAAATATGTGGTCGTCAGCAGCTTGTGGGAATAATGTGCCAGCGTCGTGGACTGTAATTCTATTCGAAAAAAAAGTTAAGGCACATATAAATTCATGTCACAAGCAACTTAATGATTTAAGCGCATTAATGCATGACGATAGATCGCTCAATCAAGAGAAATCCTTTGCGTGGTGTGCAAAAGTGACGGCGCCGAGTGGCTCGATGAGACCGACGTTGATCTTCAAAAAAGCACAATGCCAACAAGATGCTTATCCACTTCTTAGTGTTATGCCGGTCACTCAGATTCGCGCGAATACGCGAACCTACAAGTGTAGGACGACCTTCGCAAATGATTATGCGAAGTTTTTGATGCATTCGTGGTTATCCAAGCTGTGTCGGTTTTTGCCGCACATCAAAGTGCGCGAACTTTGAACATTCGCGTAGTCTCCCACACATTCGTGCGACCAGTTGCGCACGCGATTGCATAGGTGATAGATGTCTTCATTTTTCGTAGTTTGCAGCGTCTACTATAATTACTATAAACTTAACTACTAATACGTACTATAGTAGTAGTTCCAGCTACTCTTTATATTGGAAATGGATGAAGTGTAGGGGGGTGCGCAAATAGATTTGCATACTCATATGCGAACCCATTTGCTTACCAGTCCCTAACATTCGTGCAAACATTCGTACAAATTTCAAACCTTTGCGCGCATGTGAGTGACCGGAGTTAAAGAAAGTCTCGCAAATCCGTGGTCCGAGGACACGTCAATTAAATATATTCATGTACCAATCCAACTAAGTATATGTTTTTCACAAGATTTCACTTTTCCTTTTTTATTTTTGTCACTCAGAAATAACTTGCCTTTGTATGTCTGGTCATTTTTAACGCGGTTCTTAATTTTCCAATATTAAATTAGATGATACTTGTATTTAAAGCTGGTATTTTTAAGACACTGTACCAAATAATACATGTGATTTTGAGTAGGGGGCGGGGATAGTCTAAAACCTCACTACTTCTCAGCAGTGGCAAAGAGGGATTTAAAAGTTACTAAACACATCACGTGATTAATGGAAGACTTCCTGCATATAATTAGTACGCTACCTTTAAGGGAAGGAAAATTATGGTTAGAATTGTGATGTGTGTAACATTAGCTTGAAGGTTACAAATTAATTTTTAAACGAAATCAAACTAATGCAATCTTAAATTTATCTGATTGCATTTGCAATCAGATATATTTAAATAAACACCTGACAATAACAGTGCAATCCGAACAACACAATTTGTGTCTTGGATGTAGTATCAATTTTAAGAATGTGTTCGTAAAAGGCTTTGCCTCTTTTTGAATTTTGGAATATATAATATTGTGATGATTTTAATATATAAATTTGTCATAAAACATTACCATCCCAATAAAAGTTCATTACTCCGTTATTGTAAAAGGCTTAGGTTAGACTTAGATTCTGCCCAATTTAGCTTCAAATTAGTGAGGAAATTAAATGCAATGAAATTTATTCGAAGTTGGTTTTTATAGAAACTTTTCGAAAGACAAACTACGCCATCGCTTCCACAAATCCCTGTCGTGAGTGGACCCGGAAGAAGCTACAATTGTTTTACTCTTACTACTACTTATGGCTGTATAACAAACTCATATAAGTACTATAAGCAGTCTAATTTTTAAAATAATCATGCTGTTTGTAATAATTTTTCTTCATAAGGATGTCTTTGACATGAGTTGTAAATTTTCAGTCAAGCATTATTATATACCTCTAAGGTCTCTGAGAGATCTTCTAGGCCAGAAATTGTAAATGGCACGTATTGCTTTTTCTGGAATTTAAAAATTGATGCAATATCGATCAATTTGCGGCCCTATCGGGGCGGCCTGGAATAATAAGAGGCGACAGAGGCCAGCCTGCTTGTTGGTAGGGCTGCGCGTAAAGATTCATCATCATCAGCCGGAAGACGTCCACTGCTGGATATAGGCCTTCCCCATAGAACGCCATTTAGAACGGCTACTTGTCTCCTGCATCCAGCGGTTCCCTGCAATTCTGACGAGGTCGTTGGTCCATCTAGTGGGATGGGGGGAGGCCGTCTCACGTTACGCCTTCCGGTTCGAGGTCGCCACTCGAGAACCTTTGCTCTCCATCGGTTGTCAGTTCTACTGGCGATGTGGCCCTTTGGCGTAAAGATTATATTATCAGTATTATTATTAAGTCATTAATATTATTATTGGTATTGTTATCTTTCCGTGAATCCTGCTTGGTTAGCTGTCACCCTCCTGCTTCAGTCAGCCGCCAAACGACTCGTCGTGTTCCGGCTGGGGGCTTGAGAGCCAGTACTTTCTTTCTTGCCTTCTTCTCATTTCCTGGCCGACAACCTACATACAAAGGCATCAATTATGCCTTTGGTCTTGTATATGTCAATGATGACCACTTATCATCAGGTAGATCGGCTGCTCGTTTGGTGGATTTTAACATAAAAAAAAATCAGTATTTGAGTTCCACAACAGCAGAGCCTAGAGCATTTGGCTATAGCAGGATATGCATGAATGTTTTTATTGTTTATACAATACGTACTCAATAATCTTGAAAAAAGGTTTTTTAATTTAATTTTTTTATTTTTACCCAAATCGTTGTAATATTACCAGAACAGTATGCAATGCCTTCCAAAGCGTTTTGTAATCTTTACCTTTTAATATTATGTCGAATAAGAAAACTCTTGAGTATATTCCAAAAATATATACATTTTATTATATTGAAAGACTCCATGTATTCGTATACATGCATGTATATGTATATTTTCTAAATTTATAATTTTATGGTAAAATTTTCCTTCCTTTTTCAATTTAATAAACAAATCTGCAAATATAGGTAGCAAACAATGATTAACTTCAAGTTCAAGGTTAACTTATAATCGTCCTATGTTTGTATAGTCTGCTTCAGATTGATTCAGATTGATGGTATTATCCTTAATTATTTGATTTAATGTGCGCTTGACCAACTCACGCAATTTATAGGCAAATTATAGGCCCGAGCCTCTATCTATAGACATAAACCACCTGAGAATAAATAAATAAACGGTGACATACTCACACCCCCACATTAGGATTCCTTTAGTGGGAGTAGCATGAACATACACAAAAAAGATATCACAAATATCCATGATGAATACTTTACTACATAATTTTTATACGTAAATCTTTGTTATTAAAAATTTTATTGGGTACTACCGTTACAGTATAACACTTGACCTCCTCTACTATAAAACAAACCCTACTTAAAAAAGGTTTCCTGGTAGTCTTAAAGTAACGTCACGAATACTCTAATATTACATATATAGTTAAATTTTACTAGCGGCTTTATTTCGCCAGCAGGTACAATTATTCATCTTGTATGGTATTAAATCCAATTTAATATAGTAATAATATAGTTTGTTTATACAGCTTATACGTGAATTTGCATTTCCCATTTCAATTTTCATTTCCATCCTCTTCCTGTTAAATAATATTTAACACAAAAGGAGCATAACATGTATTACTTTGTATATTAAGGGCATTAAAACTAATCTGAAGATTTTAGACAGTCAATGCGGGTAAATTAAAATTATTGGAAATCCTTATTTTATAATTAAACAAATTTTCCTCAAATGTCCTTCTTTACAAAAAAAAAATTGTAAACATGTTTTTAAATTGTATGTATGTAATATGCTGTGAACCACATTCACTGCAAATAAATCCAGGCAACTCGTGAACCTGTTTAATCTATTCCTGTTTGCGAACCGACTAACAATCTCCGAGCATTTTCGTTGTGATCCATGGTTTGTTCTGTAAGATGCAAAAACATGTTTTATCCTGCGTAGTAACGTGTGCGTTTTCATTTAGTGACCATGATATAGTTTTAATGGGAACACCGTAATAACTGCATGACACGATAGCAACTGAAACTCATTATCTGAGCTATATACATAGCTAGTTTTAAGGCCTTCTCAATAGATAATTTTCTTCAGCAAATAGTCTTTGTCTTATTCCTTTATTTAAACCATACACAAATTTATCTCGCTGCTTCAATCCTCCAGTAATGTTCTTATTCAAAATATATCCATTATATATATTTTTTATTCTGTAATATTTTCTTCCGTTATTTGTATGTTATTTGAAAACTTGAAGCAGAAACAACCCTCAATTTTTACATCTGTTATCTTTAATGTTTTGTATTTATAAGCATGTTTCTTAATTTTCGTTGGTAAAATATTGTATATGTGCAGTATTTAAGTAAAAGTAAAATTTTTAAGTATAATTTATACAGTTTACCTAATCTTGATGAGGATCTACTGATAGGATGACTAGGATAAACTGGATCGTCTTTTTAATAACTGTATCTGGTTCGTTTTCTGTCTTCGGAAATACGATCATGATTTATCATATCGCTTGCAGTTTAATTAAATGGCTTTCAATTCGGCAACGAAGACAAACTAGAATACTTTCGACTCTCTATTCCAGTTTACATGCTGATCTTTGGCCAGACTATTTGAAACAAATGTTTCAAATTTTAAGCGACATCCACGAACGTCGCTCTTCTGAGGCACTGACTCTCTCTATACCACTTTACCATACTGGTTTCCTTTCCAACCCTTTGAAGTTCAAGTTGCTCAGCTTTGGAACACTCCCTGATGATCTTCGAAAACCTGTTAGCAGAACTAATTTCTAAAGGAGACTTAAGATTCAACTTTAGAAGTAAGAATATTTTAGAGTTGTTATTATCATATCCCTTATTTTATTATTATTGCTATTTTTATATGTATTGTTTTTATTTTAAATGTGTATTTATGTATTTATGTGTGTATGTACTTTATATGTAGTTTTATATATATTGTATTATATAGTCATATTATAAGTATTATGTATTGATATTCATTTTTTCACATTTTACCGCCATTGACTATCCGAAGGTTGATTGGCAGATAGAACTTTACTTTTTGTTTGGTGCAAAACTTTAAATAAATAAACTTTATATAGAAAATAA
>PDGT01000007.1:3197498-3208602 GCA_003671415.1 Megathymus violae
TATATATATATATATATATATATATATATATATGTGTGTGTGTGTGTGTGTGTGTGTGTGTGTTTTGTAATCCCCTGACGGTATTACATAGTGTTGGTCCCTGCTGAAAAACATAGAACAAAGGTGACATGTTAATCCCGATGGTACTTGTAATATAGTGGTTAGTTTACTTTGGTGTAAAGAGCAATATAGTAGGTACATTACACTATTTTGGTTTAATAACTTAGCTTGTCATCATATCAATTAAGGTCACTAAACATATAAGACTAAACAGTGCACATCCTGATGTAGTTATTTTATGATAACAGCTCACCTTAATTTGTCCAATTTAAAATGGATTTGGAAACCTACATAACTTAATTGAGATTTATATATCATAGTAATAATTACATATTTATTTTATATCAACAGGAAAACTAGTCCTTAAAATTCCATGGAAAAATCTGTATGGAGCATCAGTGGAAGCTTCAATCGATAGGTTATTTTTGATCGTAAACCCTACTGCTGAAGTCAAATATGACCCTGAAAAGGAAGAAAAAATGGCCCTTGCGGCCAAACAGGCGGAGCTTGCCAGGGTTGAAGAAGCAAAGAAGAAGGAAGCAGAAAAAGGTAATAATATGTTAATATATTTTCGTCTAAGAATGTCTAGACTGGCTTTCTTAAGACTGATGGATAAATAGACGATAATTTATGACTTGTGTCATCACAGACTTCAGACATTGTAATAAGATATAATTATCTCGTTCGATAACCCTGGCTGGCAGATGTATATTTTGTATATATTATAAAGTCAGTTATAAATCGAAGCGAGTAAAATAAAGCGAAATATGGCTTGTACCTTGACAAAGTAAAGTTTATTTTATGGTTTTCCTTTTTTCTAAGACTACATTTAAATGGTAATTAATAGAAATTATATATAATTGTACATACTAGTACAGTTCTTTATTTGTCTGTCTAGCTACTATAATCCCTTAAAATCAATAATTAAATGTTCGTAGTTTTAGTAGTAGTAGTAGTGGTTCCGACATCGTTGGGGTTCAACAATTAATTATATATACATATATTCCACATAAACTTAATCTATAGCCTAAGTCCATCGAGAAAAACGTACTTTTTAAATTTTAGAAGAATTTTCCAAGTAGGTGTCGCGATTGCGAAAATTATCCTCCACATATACACAAATTTACAAAATTTGCACTCTCTTTCTATAATATTAACATACATAATAAATGGATATGATTATTTTGCAGGTTCAGTTAACACACATTGGTAGTGCTTCTTTATTTGTTTAAACTTTAATGACCACAATTAATCAAAAAATATTAAGTTCTCCATTTTTCTGAAATATTTAAGTTTAGTTCATTGTACCATCGCTGACGACCCTGGGCGGCTGCGATCAATTACCAAGTGGCTCCTCTGTTGGTTCGCTGGCTAGTACCATAAAAATCTGTTTCTCATTGCAATTGTAAACCTTAATATTTTTCAGATCAGAACAAATTAGACGAGACCTTTGTAGAGAAGTTAGTGACACAGATTATAAAGAATGTGCAGCTGAAGATCACAGATATCCACATTCGATACGAAGACAGCATAACAAATCCTAAAACACCATTCTCCTTCGGTATTACACTCCACAATCTTTCGGTGCACACCACTGACGAAAACTGGAAGCAGACTGTTATACAGGAGGCTGTCACAAAGATTTTCAAAGTAAGGAATTGTTATTATTTCCCAGATCATACATATATTACAAATATATTCTTTGCAAGAATGTTCACTAATCTAGATGTAAAATAATCAAAACAAAATTTTTACTTCAGTTAATTTTTTATAACATGTGAACTTTAATATTTACATGAAATTCTTAAAAGCCGTTGTTTTAAATAAATACGGTAGAACTTTTAAATATTATTGTGACGATTTCAGAAGTTACACGATTGTAGAAATATTTTTTATAATAGTAAAATATCAACTATTATTGTATTCGTATTCAACAGATTCTAAATTTAGAAGGTTTGGCTATATATTGGAATCCTTCGACGGAACTATATTCAAAAGCCACAACGCAAGCTATAAAGACGAGACTTCAAAATGAAATTGCTACAAAATCATCTAAGCCGTCAGATTATCTATATGGTAAGATGTATTAATTGGAAGTCACATTAATATCTTTGTCACTACGATAGATACGGTATCAAACAAAGTTACAGTCGTTTCATCAATTTAAATGGGCTAAAATCGTGTAAGGCTTCAACCAATTAGATGCCTCCAATCACTGCAGGTTACGAGTCTCATAATTGAGGAGACAGAGAGCGTACTTTACCATGCTGCTGCAGTGAGTGAGTTTTCTGGTGTTTTTATTTATTTCCGTATAATTATAGAGTCAGTCTTAAATGGACACCAGTCGCTGTGATCTCTGAGGACTCTCAGTTTTGAACTTGTGTAGTATTCTGATTAATCTAAGGATATTTATATCAGCGTATGTTTCATGATGATATCGTTCCTTTGCCTCGTCTCACGAAATTTGTGCCGGCAGCATATAACGGAATTGACCTACTTGAACGATAGTAATAAATATATGTGAAATATTCAAACTTCCATCTCTCCGCTTCAGAAATACTACGCCTTACGCTTAGAAATAGCACCTGCCCTGTTTTAGACCGGGTTTTTCTCGTTCTAGGAATTAGAAATATATCATTTTTTTATTTATTTATTAACGGATTGCAATGAAGCGAACTTTAAATTAATATTTAAACTCACCTAATAGGGATGTTTACTGCAATACATACATAAGTGAAAGACATACCAAAATCGGTTAAAACGTTTCTGCGATTAGTGCACTCAAACGCACAGACAAACAGACAAAAATTCTAACAACTATTGTTTTATATGTATATATAAATTTTATTATTTGTATAGACGAAGTATATAATACACGCTAAAATACTTTCAGTATTGGGTCCAATAAACGCCACGGCGAAATTAAAACTGAATCCTAAACCTGAGGGCGACACTCCTAAGTTCAGCATACCAAAAGTGATTCTGAGTCTTCACATGGAGAAATTATCGGTCAGTGTGAACAAGGCTCAGTACCAGGACATGATGCTCCTAGCTGATTCCATGGACAGGATGGCCAAAGCGGCACCTTACCGGTTTGTAATTTTGTTTTAGACTATTGGATACGTGTCATCAGTACCACAGCATTAAGCTGAATATTAAGGCCATAACATAACCACGCGCGCCGCGAGTCGATTGGTAGATTTTACACATTTATGAAAAGTGTATACTACGTATGTATACTAAGTATGCAATTTTATGGTTTCGATGCATAATAAATTAAATGGGAGGAAATTTACAATAATAAAGGGGCTTTTACGCAAACAAAACAGTGTTAATTGAATTTACGTAAATTGCAATTTCTCCACTATCGAATCCAATTAGCATGCTTGTTTTTAACGTTTTTATAATAATGATATGTTTATGTAAAAAAATTATATACTAATAGTACGTGTGATAAGGCGAGTATTAAACATAACGAATGCCCGCAAAAATATGGTGACGGTGCTTTTATGGTACCGTTAGTATATACCTGCTGGGTGTATAATTTTTTTATAGTAATAACCTTGAAATATCGATGTAACAGATAGATAGGTGTTACCGACGTGTTGGCAGATGGTAACGATATGAAGGGGGATACGATATGAGGGTGACAGATGATTGCTTCTTCTCGATTCGTGTTTAGTTGTATTCACGCTATCCGCGATGTAACGAACTTCAGTGCGCAGGTGTTGTTATAAAAAAAATTACAATGTTACGAAAGATGTTATGACTTTTAATTTCAGAAAATATCGTCCAGATGTAAATACCTACAAGGGTTATTACAAGGCGTGGTGGCGTTTCGCCTACAAATGTATCTTAGAAGAGGAAGTTCTCCGCCGCCGCAGGAACTGGGACTGGACGCACATGTTGGAACATCGACAACTGTGCAAAGACTACGCAACTGCCTACCAGCGCAAGCTCAGTAACAAGGGCAAAGTGCCGTCCGATCAACAGTGTGTTCTTGACAAGGCAGAGAAGGTCCTAGATCTGTTCAACTTGGTGGTCATTAGACAAAGGATAGAGTTGGAGGTATATCATTTACATATTTTTTACTAGTAATCAGTAGCACCTCGGCATCTCGTGCTAGAACGGAGCCTAGTAAGTGACAGGGGCTATGGCAGGCCCACTCGTGTTTTAATCGTGTTGAGACCGTTGCCGCTCTGCTAGGAACAGTTACAAGTTTCGTTTGTAATTATTGTTAGCAGTGAATTGTAGTGGAAACCTCACTATGCTCGAATTGAAAATTATCCGCCCGCGAACATATCTGACCATGATCCTAGCGATACTGTTAACAGCATATATAGGCGATAAATATTAGCACGTATATATTAGGGATGCAGTGGTTAAAGCTTCAACATCTGTTACCGTTTGTAATTATCGACATATTATTTTATCATAAATATTACCTCTATTAAAATAAATCTTAATATCGAAATATGTCAACGTAGATGATCCTGTGGTTTAGTTAACAGTGGCTTGGTTTATATATGTGTATGTACATGAAATTCACAACACAGAAAATCCTAGTGGAGGGGTATGAGTGTATAGGCGTTTGTTATGTTCGTTATATAAACATATATAGTGAATTATGCCTTCATTTTATTTGCTCCTAACGTTAAAGAAGGTGTGCAAAAACTTGAGTAGGAGATATGTTGGACTTATTTAATTATTAAATATCAGTACAGTAGGAATAGGTTCAGCGACTTTAACCAAATTTATAAAGGGTAAGTAAGTTCAGTAAAAGGACATACATTTATTATTGCTTGTTCTACAAAAAGAAAGTGCACACACCGACACTTCCGCGCTGGGAAGCCCCGTGTTGCGGGTTGCGTGGATTTAACACCAATAATACATCATATAAACCCACGCCCGCGGAACAAACTTTCACCCGTCACATTAATATCTGCTCTAGCCGCGAGTCGGACCCGGGACTCCACGCTCAGCAGGCACGTTCACCGCCAGCTGGATTTCCTGTTCGTCATATACATAAATCGTTACGATTTTTATTTGCTCTTTTATTGTGTTACTCTATGGTGGATTTTTGTAGCGATCATTATGCACGATTCTGTTTTAGGTGGAGCGACTTGGCAAATTAGAAGCGGAAGCGAAAAAATCTCGCGGTTGGTTCAGTGGGTGGTGGTACGGAGGAGGCTCCAAAGATGACGAGTTGACTGAAGGAGTTGCGATAAGTAATAATTACATAAAGTGCCGGTACATTTAGTGCATAACATATTCATTTTAAATTAAATCGAAATAAGTATAATTCTTTCCGCATCAAGCAAAACTACCTCTATTGGACGTTACTGTTTAAAACTGTCCATGTCGGTGTTACGCACCTATAAATAAGAATAAAATATATTTTTTCAGTGAAGCAGTTCGAAAAGGCAATGACTTCAGAAGAAAAGGAGAAACTGTTCCGAGCTATCGACTACCAGGAGAACACGGCGCCTCTCCATCTGCCCACAGAGTATGTCGCGGTAGAGAGCACATTCCGCCTCGATAAGCTGCAGGTGTCTGTGAATGACGTTAGCGAAGTGTTGCGAGCTTGTGTAGAGTTCGTGGAAGTGGATATGAAGCAGAGGCCCAGTGCCAATGCCTTGAGGTAACTCACGATTAAATGTATAGTAGTAACGGCAATTCTCTCTAATATCATTTGGATCGTAAGTTTATGTTTGTAAGGTTCATTGTTAGCCTGTCTAGCTACAACCCGATGTTACTTCCATATTTAACAATATTAATTGTTATATCAAAATAATCAGATTGGAGGAAATTGCTTGAAAACTATTATATCTTCAATTGTATGTATCACTAGCAGCAAATGCACTCGCTTCGCTTCGGAAAAACTACCTTACGCTTAAAAATAGCATTTTCACTTTTCCGGGTTTTTCTCGTTCTGTGAATTAGAAATACATATATTGATACATCACTATTTTATTTATCGACGGAATACAATGAAAAATACTTTAATTATTAAGTGATGCTTGCTGCAATATATTAGTGAAAACCAGAACAAAATCGGTTAAGCCGTTTCTGAGATTAACGGGAACAAACGCACAGACAAACAGATAAAAATTTTAACAACTATTGTTTTGGGGTAATAAAGGCCCCTAATAATTTTTTTTTCATATAACTTTCGTGTACAGAAATCGATCAGTTACAATTTTATTATATGTATAGATTATTTAATATAATTAATTGTATAAAATATACAATTAATGTCGATCTTAATCTGCTAACGAATACCTTTCGCCTCCAGGGTTGATGTACAAATGAAAGCGTTCACGGTGTCGGGCGTGACCCAAGCCGACTTTATACCTCAACTGGTTACATCAAAAGAGGTTACGCAGGACGTCAATTTACTGAATGTTGTATTCGAGACCAATCCACTAGGTAACGTTATATTTATATTAATTATTTTATTTACATGGGTTAATAGTAAAATCAAGCGTTGTAAATAACACGGGCGCGGTTGGTTCCTGACGACCTTGAAGCTCAAGTCGGCAGTGACCCTGTCGCCGAGCGTAGGGGTTCCCGGCTTCGATTCTAGTCTAATTGTGTGGGTCCATACCACCTCGCCATGTCATGACCTCTCGTTCCGGAAGCAGGGTCACTACTAACTTGACTATGGGGTTATCAGTAGTGACTTGAAATTTCGGTATACTTATATTTCGTCAAAAATTAAAAATTTGTTTTTAGTATCATTGACCATATTAAAAATAATATTCCAGATGGTACGTGCGATCAGCGGGTTAAGGTGCTAGCTCGACCTTTGCAAATTGTGTACGACGCACAAACTGTTATAGAAATTGTCAACGTGTTCAAACCACCCACTGAATCTACTGCGTTGACCACGTAAGAAGTGTTCCCTATGATATGGTTGGAAATATTTAAAGTATATTTTGGTTTTTAACTGCTTTATAATACGGTATGTATATATATGCCAGGGGTAAAGTAATCTAAGTCACTTAAAAAACAGTGTAAGTACATGTTTGAGGTTTTTTGAATGTTGTTCATAAATTTAAATTTCTCAGGAATAATAAGTCTAAATTATATATTGCATTAATATAAATTTGTAAAGTTTGTTTTAAATAAGTTTTTACCGTTTCTTTAGGGACAAGTCATGATAGGGACTTGCTGAAGCGACATCGTCGTTCGATTTCGAAAATCTATTCAAAATTCATGAAATGTGGTATATAA
This sequence comes from Megathymus violae, assembly GCA_003671415.1. Lineage (NCBI taxonomy): Eukaryota > Metazoa > Arthropoda > Insecta > Lepidoptera > Hesperiidae > Megathymus > Megathymus violae. The sequence continues at coordinate 3,204,795 of PDGT01000007.1, forward strand.
ACCGCAAAAATGTGAACGTTAATGACATGACATTAAACATTGAAAATTGTAATAGTATACATCTGGATATTAATACATATTCGGTGTAAACCATAACTCTATATGTTTAAGGAGTATAATCCAAGGAGATTTTTTTTCTATATTGATTGGATGCTTTTGAAATGTAGGTAATATTGTACATAGATTATTTAACTAATTTAGTATGGTTTTTTTAAAACTAAAAGTTAACTATTTTATTTCTTAGTAGATTCTGAGATGTAGATAATCATTATTTATTTAAATATTTTAAATTGAATTCAATATTCTTTTAGACTACAAGCAGCGGCTGAAAATAAGCTGTCGGATTTGAAAGAGAAATCGGCTCTAGGGATGCAGTATGCGGTACATCATCACACCTTCATCGACCTAGACATCGATATTGCGGCATCTTACATTATTGTACCGCAGACTGGAAAATATAAGGGGTGAGTGAACGAAATCTAATATTCAAACGAAAAGCAAAAATATTGAAGGTTTGTAATGTTTGCAGTATTATTCTATTTGAAATTGACTGCCGAGCGAGGGACTCGATCCCTGCCGGTTTAGACATTTATGTGCCAGATAATATAAGGATAATTATGCCATTTTATACTATTAATTAAATAATATTACAATAGGTATATTATATTTACGAAATCTTTTCCTTAATTGTAGGTTAATGTTACTAAAAGATTCTATACTTTTAATGTTCCTGAGTAGGTACTTGTCACCTATATAAATAATCAGCAATTACTAATAAATATTTAAACTGTAATGGGTACTCACGTTTTTTGTTGTCATATGTTATCTGAGAACGCAAAACGAAGTAGACGAAAAGTTGCTCTTACTAAACTTGGGATGTATTGATGTTCAGATGATGTAAAGTTAACAGGCTTATCTGTCGTTAGTGTATGTCTAGTGTCAACTGTCAAGGGTTTCTCCCTGCTACCGCCGTCTCGCTGTGACCAAGTTTCGGTAAAAAACACAAAAAAACTTGAGTACCAGTAACAGATAAAATGGATAATGTATAATGAAGACGTAAATTCAAAATCATAAATGACTAATTTACTTCAACATCGCATCACGTATAGTGCGTGTAGGTGTGTTGCACAGGCGTGTTGCAGCTAACGAGAAAGGGAATTCATAGGAACATTCGCGTGTCTGTCTGTCTATGACACAATATTTAAAGAAAGCGCTTAACAAACGCTTTGTAACACCAACGACACTGTGTAACGTATTATAGGTGAGCAAATTTTGTTTCGTGCTTTACATGGTGACAAAATGTACCATTCACCGATCCAACTAAATATCCTCCCTCCATATTTAGCAGAATAATATTATTTATATGTACTTGTTTACACAGGCACGAGTCGTGTGTAGTGGTAAAGTTGGGTGCGATCAGCGTGAAGTCAGAGCCACGTTCGTCTGCGTTAGACGTGCACAAGCTGTACAAGGAGGGACGCGCGGATGAAGACATCCTCAGGGAGATCACCGAGCACAGCTACGATAAGATGGCTCTCAAACTCACCGAGATGCAGGTGACACAACAGATGGATTCAATCAATACATTAGCGAATTACTTGGCTCCACTCGTTCCTTGTGACTGGGACAGTCTAGAGCGTACTTCATCACAGTGTTCCGGGCGCATGAGTAAAGGCTAAGTGGCTAATCAATGTTTTAAACTTATATCATCGCGAACATAATACATTTTAATTGTAATGGGTACTCACCGGGTTTTTCCCGATAAATCGACTCAATTAAATGGATTATGGTCACGGCGAGAATAAATTTAATTGGTAAAAATGTATCGCGAAAAACCAAAATTCCTGAGTACCTTTAAATGTTATCGGAAGTTTTTTTCGCCCAAAGGCTTCCAACATGGCTTAATGACTAACGACGACGACCGGAATCGATGCTATTACGTTCCGTCCAAAACAGGGCAACGTTCATGAATTTTTTGCATTAGCGGTGTGTCCGCATTACTTGAACCCTAGCTAGGTAAATATTGTGAGGCAGCTAGATAGAGATAGACTCCTAGCCAGGTAGATGATCTAGACCGATCTTGACTGATATTGAGCCCTCGGGCGATGAACGCATTTTATAATAATATTAAACAGTGAAGATGTCCAGATTCGTTTCTTGACCGGGTCAGACATATATGACATTTAAAGCAGAGCTCCTGACATTTCTCGGATTTTATTTTACCTTAGAATACGGTATATAATGTACGGATTTTATGCATGTTAGGATTCTCTAGCAGTTACTCCTTGTGAAAGGTTTTATAAGGTGCGTATGAAGAAAGATAAATTTATATGACTCATTGAACTGCTATTATATTTTATTTTGCTACAGATAGTAGTGGCCTCTCCCAACGAGGATTGGCAATCTGCCATCGCGTCGAGTACGGCCACGCCCCTTCATCTACTGCAACCGACCACGCTGCTCATACAGATACATAAGTGCCTCATCACAGATGACCCGAGGATGCCGAAGGTCAAAGTGAGGGGGGAACTGCAGAAGATAGCCGTCAGCGTCTCCGAAGATAGGTCATTGGCATATTTATTATTTATTTTCGCGTCCTAAAGAAGCCGTGATAGGTTGGTTTAGACGAATGAAACTTTGTATAGAACATGAAGTGGAGGATTTTGATAAGATGTAAATAAATACTAGTAATAGGTTGAAGTTTACATGAGTTAGTGCTTTCAACATCTCAGACTTCATCACCACTTACCATCGGGATTGTTGTGAAGCATTAACTTATTTTATGTAAAAAAATAATACTTTTTCTTCATCTTAAAACTTATTGGATCGCTTACGTATATGTGTATTTTGCACCAAACTTTATGTTAACTTTATACGTTTTTACAATAAGCTTCCAAAGTTGACACGTGAGTTATCCATTGTCACTTTTAAGCGACGCATTAAAATAAAGCTTATAGGACATTATGGTATAGATGAATATATTAATGACAAGGACGCCTGGAAATAATTTTGTCGAAACCAGTTCCGTACAAGTTAAAAAATTTTAATTTACCATGTGTTGTTTAAAAGATGCGCTGAGTAGTTTCTTTCGTTGTTTCTTCTCCTCAGTGCACCTTTTCCAAACGGTGGTAGAAGCAAAAAATTACGTTCATAAGTGTATTTACAGAATACCTATATAATTAAATGAATTTGAATTTTAAAAATTTAAATATGGCCTCTGTGCAGTATGTGCAGGTTGCGGCGTGTCAATATATCATGATATGATGTATAATTATCATTATACTATGATGTAAAAATGCCTAGTAACGTAAGGTAATTCTGGGAAATGAAGAGTTAACTGGAGAGTATCACATTTGTTTGAAACGTGTAAGTAACCTTAAACAAATCTTATTTTACAGGTTACTGACTTTATGTGAAATATTAGTGGGCATGCCTTTGCCACGCTCCGAAGAGTCAACACAGTTAAAGGTATGTATTCGTTTTAGTGATGGAACATCTCTATATATGATACATTTAAGATACCATAGCTAATTTAGTAATAAATTTGGTTTCTGCTTTTTAAATTTATTTTGGTTTTTCATCGGAAGATATTTTGCTACAAAGTAGCGTATCTAATGACGGGCCGCGTTATTGACATCCAAGTATCGGCGCAAGACACAAACGGAGCGGTAGCGGGTAACGATCGCCGCGATACTGTTAAAGTGAATAAACTCACTATATTTATAGAGAAATGTTTGTAAAATAGTCTTGAATAGATGTAGAGATTAGTCAATATGTGTCTGATACTAAATTTTCTAGGAATAGACAA